>CM040241.1:274231837-274573499 GCA_022545495.1 Chrysanthemum lavandulifolium
CCTTAGAACCTAAGAATACACAAGAAGCCATAAAAGATGAAAGTTGGGTAATGGCTATGCAAGAAGAACTAAATCAATTTGTTTCTAATGATGTTTGGACACTTGTCCCTCCACCTAGTAATCAAACCATAATAGGAACCAAATGGGTTTATAAAACAAATTAGATGCAAACGGAGTAGTGTCTAGGAACAAGGCTAGACTCGTAGCTCAAGGGTATAACCAATAAGAGGAATAGACTTTGATGAGACCTATGCCCCTGGCTAGATTAGAGTCTATAAGAATACTTCTTGCGTATGCTTGTGCTAATGATCTAAAGCTTTATCAAATGGATGTCAAAAGCGCTTTTCTAAATGGTGTCATAAATGAAGAAGTATATGTAGCTCAACCTCCGGCTTCATTGATTTTGAAAAACCCAAACATGTGTATAAATTAAAGAAAGCCCTTTAAGGTCTTAAACAAGCTCCAAAAGCTTGGTATGATAGACTCAAGTCATTTCTAGTTAAACACAACTACACCATGGGGTTAGTTGACAACACGATTTTACTAAGAAAAGAGTCACATATAATCATAGTACAAATATATGTAGATGATATTATATTCGGATCCACTTGTCAAGACATGTGTGATGATTTCTCTAAAATCATGCATGACGAGTTCGAGATGAGTATGATGGGAGAACTTAGTTTCTTTCTTGGTCTACAAATAAAACAAGTAGAAGATGGTATCTTCTTTAATCAATCTAAATACATCAAGGAGATGTTAAAGAAATTCGGTCTAGAAAAGTCAAAACCAATTAGGACTCCAATGTCATCCGACACCAAACTCAATAAAAGGCGAGGACGGAGAATCCGTTGATAATACTAAATATCGTGGCATGATAGGTAGCCTTCACTACCTCACGGCAAGTAGGCGGATATCATGTTTAGTGTTTGCTTGTGCTAGGTTTCAAGAAGACCTAAAATATCACACCTAGAAGCCGTAAAAGAATATTTAGATATACTAAGGGTACAACACAATTAGGATTATGGTATCTAAGGGCACGGGAGTAGAAACAATTGTATATGCAGATTCGACCATGCAGGTGATTACGTTGATAGAAAAAGTACAAGTGGGGTATGTACTTTTATGGGATGTTGTTTAACATCATGGTTTTCTAAGAAACAAACGGCACTTGCAATATCAAAAACCGAAGCCGTGTACGTCTCTGCCGGCAAAGCATGCCAACAAGCACTATGGATGAAACAAGCGTTAGTAGACTACGACATCCATCTAAGCGACACAACCATTCTATGTGACAACAAAGGTGCAATCGACTTAAGCAAGAATCCGGTATTACATTCTCGCACAAAGCATATAGAGATTCGTCATCACTTCCTAAGAGACAATGTTCAAAAGGGGAACATCTCTATTGAAAAGGTTGCATCCGAAGACAACATAGCCGACGTCCTCACCAAACCGTTGAAGCGGGAACAATTCAACCTACTTTGTCTTGGTCTTGGTCTAATGGAACAAACGTCATAACTTAATTGACTCTACAAGGTATGTAAACACTAGCCTTCTTCTTTCCGAGTCTAGGATTCCTATTTCATGCACAACTCACAAACAATACGAGAATTTTCAAAACCCAAGATAAGTATTCCATTTATAATTTTTAACTACATACACATTTTTGAAGAAAATCTCCTTTCAAAATGCTTTCTAAAAGAATGATACCTTCCTCATCAATTTCACAAAAGCAATTTCTCACGTCTAGGACAAATCGCTTTTCATTATTAATACAAAGTAAAACCCGTTTCATTGCATCTCATGACTTTTGAATGCTAAAGGAACATATAACTAATATGTGTTTTTGGGTACATTCATTTAAGCAAAAATGAATTAGGAGCATTGATAACACAATATTACGTACTTATATACCAAATGTGTGTTTTCGGGTTATCTCAATTAGGATTTATTTTCTCTAGTTATTTTCCTTTTCTTTTTAGAGGTCGAGAAAACCGCAACTTCAAATAGTTTGCATATAGGCACACAATAGGCAAAAATGTTTCCAAAGAAAAATTTGTCTTGCACGAATCACTGTGCCCACGGATCCCGACCTTCATCTTTGGACGGATCCCTCAAGGAAGGATCCGTGGGATCCGTGGGATCCAAGCTATTTTCAACTTCTATTTTTCACTTTGGATGAAAAATCCGCATTTGCTTCATTTTTTGGGAGTATGTTCTTTAATGCTTGTGTTCTCATGATCACATGCCTTGAATTCATATCTAATCATTAGATTTTAATCCACATTTTGGGTCAAGCATTCATTACAATATTTTGTTTTCTATATATATAACTCCCAAAATGCTTGCATACTCCATCTCCTTCTCACAAACACACTTCATCATGTCATCCAAAAACCCTTTAGGAGAATCATCTAGTACAAACAATCATGATATCCAAACCTTTGTACTTCTACCATCCAAAATACCACAATCAAATGCTAGGATATCCGCACGGATTAGTATCCGATCTTGTTGTTTAGCAAAACCAACCTCAAATGATTCATCCTCAACAAATAACTCACCACAAGATGCTTCCATTTTAGCACCACCTCATCACCAACAAGTACACCAACTTCATCACCACCTAAAATAACTCTTTTGGAACTCCTTAAGACTCCAACAAGATCTAATCAACCTAAAGAAAAGAATTAGTCTTTTCAACACCCCCACATCTCCAAATACTTTATTTCAAGATCTTGAAACATCACCACCATTAGCTCCTATCACATCACAAGAACATCTAGGTTCTTTTCCACCACCATTTACTAACATTCGGATATTGATCCATATTTTCCTATTTTTCCACCACAACTTCCGTGATAATTCAAATCAAAACAACCGGAAAACTTCGCACTCATTACCCACATCATTTACATTGTGAACATTGCCAATCCACTAGGAAATTGCAATAGAAGTTAGGAAGAAATGCGTTTCATACTCAACCTCATCCTTGATCGCATCAATACCATTACTCATCAAAACCTCCATCCATAACCTTATGCAAGCATGGAAGGAATCTCTACTACTATTTTTCACTTTTAGTATTATAATTTTTTTTGTCATTTTCAAGAACAAGTCTTGTTCTTATTTTTACATGCTTGTAAGTAGCTTAACTACCACTACAATTTGTTGTTTTATTACAAGGCCTTGTTTACATACCTTGGCTCCCTATCTTGATTCTCGACAACCACAAGATTATTTAAGCATGTTACTAACTTTCTTTTGTAGTTTTTTTTCTTCTCTTGGCGCCCAAACTAGGGGAGCTACCGTCGAGGGGAGTAAGAAATCGTGAGACTACTTTTTCCTCCAGGGTTAACTTTTGTTTCGACAAAAGGGGAGAAGAAGTAAAACTTAAGAGCTTTCAAAACTTACATCTATTCTTAAGTTTTACTCATCATAACATTATATTTTGTCATCAACAAAAGGGAGATTGTTAATACAAATAAACCGTAAAACGTTTATTAATATTTTGCGATCTCTTTGTTTTTGTTGATAACATATATAATGTTGTCTTAAATATAATTATAAGGATACATGTTATTTTTGTAAAGCATATACATATAATCTTTTAAATACAAAATGTAGTAATTAAAGCATTTGATGTAATAGTTAATTAGGATGGGTAAAATCACAAACCATGGATCTTAACCCATACCCAAAGAGACTTGATACAATGTATACTTAGATACATTGAATCTAGATATAACCCATGGACCAACCCATGACCCATAACCAAAAACCCATGGGCAAGAGGGCGTTCCACGGATCCCTAGCTTTGTGCTAGCGGATCCCAAGTGGAAGGGATCCGTGGGATCCGTGGGAACAGATGAGAAATTTGCCTATAAATAGAGAGCCATTTCTTCATTCTAACTCACCCTCTTCTTACTAAATCTCTCATACACTCTCATTCTCTTCTAACATATAGATCACTTGATCTAGAGAGTTGTTCCTCTTTCTTTCTATTTGTGATCCTCATATAGGTCCTTCTCAAGGCGAGATCACGAGCATTCTACAAGTCATCCAAGCAAGGGGTCCTTGATTGATTTGTCACTCCGCAAGATTTACATGGCGAAGATCTTGTATTTGATATTTCACATATTTGTTGTGTAATAGTTGTGTTGGTTTGGTCCACCGTGCTACGGACTCGGTATCTAGCTTTGTCTGGAAAAAGTGTAAGCAACGTTGTGAAGGCTTCTCCGCCAAGTGAAGGAGTTTGTTGACATAGTGCTTGAACTCTCGAGTAGGTGCCTCGGGGGTGGAGTAGGGCAAGGAAGGTGTCCTTGTAGCCGAACCACTATAAATCGGTTGTGTCATTTCTATCCCTTATCTTTATTTATTTGCTTGCATTATCATTAGATCTATACGTTCTCAACGTCCATACTATTTCACATAATATCGAATCTAAAGTTTTTGAAATCAACTTAAAATCGGCAAAACTATTCAACCCCCCCTTCTAGTTTTCCACAGAAACTACCAAAGGTTATTGCCTACAAAATCTCTAGGATTTATAAACTTAACACTAAGGTAATCTTCGAATGGTTTAGCCTACAATGACTCTAGGTACTATAAGCTAAGGTTCACAAAGATTAATCAAGCATTAACTACACAACGGATGATCTATCGCAATACTAGATCATCAACAATTAATTAGATAAGAGACAATAAATCAATATTCAATAATTAAGTTTCATAATCCCTAAGCAAATACACAAGTAAATTAGCCGGACATGGGAAACATGCAAGCATACATACAATTAATTGAAGACATATTTGAATTAATGAAGTAAAAAACTTATCTTGATGTAAGATAGGGTATGGAACCCTAAAATATTGTACAAGACGACCTTGGTTTGGTTTAGGTTTTACTCCAAAAGACTACACATGAAAACTAAAAATTCGGATTCTATATATAAGATTACACATGCGACGCAGTCACCTTTGATTTGTGATGCCGATGCAGTCGCCGTTATTAGGGTTTCGTCTTGGCCACGTTAGTCTTGCGACGGCGTCACCTTATGCTTGTGACGCCCCCTTCGATCTCGACGTCGTGCGGATCAAATCTAGGCCGTCGAGTTGCGACCCTACTCTTTTAAAACCTGAGTCGTCACTTGTAAATGAGCAATTTGGCTCTTGAGCCGTCACAAAGTTGTCCGACGGTGTCACTAGTTGTGCTCGACACCGTCCCCTTGATTCTAGCACTGATTGTCTCGATTCTTGACTTTGACATTTTCTTCGATATATTCGTCCCTTTTGTCCGAATAAGTGTCATTCCGACATTTTGCCTTCAAGATACCTAAAGGTGAAAAGGAGCGATATTAAGTAATAACGGATATAAAAGTGATCAAATAAGGGCTTAAATGACCCTCAAAAGGTACATTTTAAAACCTTATCAAATATCCCTACACTTGGTATTTGCTTGTCCTCAAGCAAATGTGCTTTAGCCAATCAATTTATAAGTTAGAGGTCATGAACCATTAGTTTAGAAACGATTCACAACACATATAAGCCCCAAAAAGTCATAACAAGCATGGAAATTACATACTAGCACCTCACATGGGGTGTTTGGATACTCGCATGTCTCGGTGTATATGAAATATAACAAGTTGGAAATGGAAGATAAACACTCATTAACCGGTCCTAGTACATAGATTACCATAGGCTTGAGACTAGATCAAACCTCCATCGCTTTGGCGTAAGCACCTAGGAAAGACTATCCAAGAGGTCTTTTAAAGGGTTGTAATGATAGGCTTACGGTAGGGAAACAAAGGGTTTGGTGGGATAGGCTATTTAGTGGTGGCAGGTCAAAAATATTTATGTTACAAGCATGCGAAGAATGACGTTGCTAAGCCAAGACTCGACACTCTAAACTCTAGATAACTGAAATAAACAAACATAAATTTAAAGATAGATGTAGGATGGTAGCCCAGATGTGATTTTTTTTTTTCAGCATTTATTTTTCGATTTTTTTTTCATACACTTTTACTCTACCATCCTCTACGATAACATCAATATGATAGGGATTTATAGGCACATCCCTACACTTGAGTTTTATTACTCTAACACTAAATATGACCCGAATTAAAAGATCAAAACACTTGAGTACATTATTATGCAACTAAAGGAATTTGAATTTAACGCCCTTCCGTCATCTCATAAAATTTAACTTTTCCCATGAGTCCCAATCGTCCCAAAGCGTGTACAAAGGATATGACTCGACTTAGCAACTTATGCAAGCAACTAGATAATTGAACTAAGGGTTTAGTGTGATAACAATAATACACTAAAAGTGAGTGCATACAAGGTAGGCTAAGGCGATTTGGGTGTACATTTGAGGGTGGGGTGTAAACAATGCTCTTCATTGATATTCGAAAACCAAACATCACGAGAACCGCGAAAAGGATAGGCTCGAGGGGTTAACTAGGGGTATCGTGTACTAAAGATGAGTACAACGCAAATGTGTGGGGAATTACTCAACCGATGTGGAAGAAGTAATTATATTACGGTATCAAACAAGGGTTATCCTAATGCCTCTTATCATATAGTTATTCCTAACTACACAAGTGTAGTCTTACTAGCAATCTCGAATGCATCACAAAACAAGTTCTAGAATCTATTATACTACCGGTTCACACTCTAAGCATTAAATATGAATGCTTTAATTACTACTAATCTAAGGGCGATCCTCACATTTTGGGTGGAATTTAAGTGGTAAAGGGTTTTGTGCTAGTCATGCAATTCTCTATCCATGGGACGCTTTATTAAGACTAATGACCCACTCCTATATGTCATGAAAATTTAAAATTTGGTGCCAAAATTACCCTAACCGACATTTTCTCATGGTTTATTACGCAAATGCAATTGGACAAAGCAAATAATTAAGGATAACCATAGTTTCAAAGTTCCGCTTTATTTTCCTCCCACACTTAAACTAAACATTGTCCCCAATGTTCCCCAAAAGTATCAAAGTTATGACAATAGAAGGTAATTAAAACGAAAAAACTAATACTCCCCGATTAGCTCGGTAGGATCCGTGTAAAGTGGTGGTTACATCTTTCTTCAAGAAGAACGTTTGCGTGAAAAGCTCCTTCTCATCTTATGTATCTTCTTGGTAAATTAAACATGCACACTTGAAGAAAACAAACGAAACCTTAGCGTAAAATAAGTCGTAATAATATATATAGGACTCTACTAAACTAGGATATAATGCTTGTGGAATGGATGTTTATAGAATTTCTAGAAAATTAAGACCGGAAAATTCCAAAATTTATAAGTAGCTCGAAAACGAGAAAAAGTAATCGATTGTTTACGCTCCTTCGACGCGTCAATTGCGATCTGACGTCGTCGAGTTATCCCGACAAAACCGGTGCGATTTTACGGAAAACATTCGGAAAGTTTACATCTTTAGAATCGGAAAAATTTCACGCAAAACATCCATTATGACTCGAAACAAGCATTTGACTCGAACAAACACACATGTATATCTTTTAATTAATTGTAATTCTCATGTTTACGTTTCTTTTGAAAACGTGTGTAATCCTCCCTACATTTATCCCTTATGTAAAATACCTTTATATGTAATTTAGACGAGGTTAAAAACAAAATAAAGCATTTTTACAAATTTAAACATGAAAATAAACAATCAATAAAAGAGACACGACACAAACAAGCAAACAATTAAGCATGGGTTGCCTCCCACGAAGCGCTTTTCTTTATTTATGAGTCTTATAGCTAGACTCGAAGTCGTACCCCTATGTGGTCTCGTTACCGTCACCTTCCTTTTTTGCTCTTCCTTCGTCAAAAGGACGTAGACGTTGTATGCTTACCGTGGATTCCTTGCCAACGTCGTCTATTATGGTAACGGTTTTGTCCTTTAGATTGGTTTGCTTCACCGTATAAGGCCCAAACCATCCTGGTTTGTTTCTACCTCGTAATGCTCTTATTCGTGATTTGTATAAGAGTACTTTCTCTCCCTTTAAAAATTCCTTAGGGTTCTTTTGTGTTTGTGGTATTGAAGTGGGATTATTTCCTAACTTTTTATCGCGCTTCCACAATGTTGCATGTAATCCTTGAACCATGAAATCTCTAAGCCCTTTTTCCCAATCGTTCATTTTCTTCTTAACCACATTGTTAGGGACTTGTGGATTCTCATCCGTAATCTTCTCCATGATCTTAAGAGGATATCTTGGAACAATGGGTATCCTAGCGCACCTTTGCCGCTTTTAAGTATCATGATGCCCTCCCGCATTTGATGGTTGCTTTGGCGGTGGCGGAAAAGGTGTCCCAAGAATGAGTGGCATGTTTCTATCTTCCTCAATGTCTATGATCACGAAATCCATCGGATAGACGATATTAGCCACCTCTATTAAAACATCCATTGCGATCCCTATGGGGTAGACATAGGTGTGATTTGCTAAGGAAAGTCTAAGATCGGTCTTAGTGGCTTCTCCTAGTCAACTTATTATAGATTTATAATGGCATTATGTTTACATCGGACCCTTGATCGCCTAAGGCATTTATATTATCAATGTCACCTATGCTACATGGTATCACGAAGTTCCACTGTGGTGTCTCATTTTTAGTTCTTGGTTTTTAGAACCAGACTCATACAGAGGTCCCATAGGCATGGTGTCATACTCTTTTTCAGTTATTTTTCCTTCAAGGGCTTCCCTAAGAACCTCATTGTACCTAAAGTTGTTCACTTGGTTAACAATGGTTTTTTTGTTAATTTTGTGCTTAAGGTAGTACTCAATGGTCTCGGGCTCATTATTAGGTTCAGCCTCCTCCCTCTTGCTTTCGTCAGTTTCCTTCTCCTCAACCTTTCCATCTTTAGGCATAATGGAAATGGCTTTAACAAACGAAGTGGGAGGATAATCATTGCTTCTTACTAGCACCTTTTCAGGAACTTTTGTCTTGGTATATTCTTTTACCAGGTTCATCATTTCCGTCATTTTTGCCTGCATTTCCTCTCTTTGTCTATAAACCTCCTCTTAAAATTTTGCTAATCTCTCCGTATGAGCTGCCATGTACTCCCTCATTTGTTCCTTAAAGCTTGGTGAGAGTGGTATTGGGGAAGTAGAACGGAAGCATCATTCAGAATTAAGATTTTGGTCACGACTTGGGGATTTGGAGAAAGGAGTTGGGTGGTTGGTGGAATTGGCGGAATTAACTATTTCCCGAGGGATTTGTATGGGGGCTCTCTTATGCCTTTCTATCGGATAATCAATCCTTCTCTCAAGAGCACTCATTTGTTCTTGATAACGTTGGAAGATTCAAGAGGAGTTGATATGGCATTAACCACTTTAACGGGGTTTCAGATTCATTCCAATCTTCGTAGCTTGATCGACAAGCTCATCTATAATATCCCAAGATTCCTCCGTGTTAAGGTCGCTAAGCCTTCCACCGTGGCTTGATCAATGGATCGCCTTGTGTTGAAATCGGTATGGTCATAGAAGATTTCGATATGAAGCCAAAGATCAATACCATGATGCGGGACTTTATGGAATAAGTCCTTGAATCGAGTCCATGCTTTGTAGAGAGATTCGCCTTGAAGTTGTTGAAGCGTCAAGATGTCTCGTCTTAGTTTAGTGGTTCTCCCGGTGGGAAAAATTGAGCAAAGAAGCGAGAGGTGAGATCATCCCAACTTGAGATGGAGCCATGGAAGTCGCTCAAGCCAATTACTAGCTTGGTCCCAGAGAGAATTGGAAGAGACACGGATCGTGGTCTCCCGGTAGTAGCATCGAGGTCGATGGAATCGACAATTTTAAGGAAATCCTTAAGATCTCGATTAGGATCTTGAACGAAGTCCATGGAATGCACATCCGTTTTGCACCAACCGGATGGTGTCGGATCGCGGGCCGTAGTTTGGGCTTGGTCGGGAAGCTCAATGGTGTTCCTATAGCCTAGGTGGCTTGGTCTCGAGTATTCACCAAGAGTACGGCCTCTTGGCGCATTTGGTGGTAGGTTGATGAATGGTGGTTGGTTATCACCTTCCATGATGAAAAGTGATGGGATTACTAATAAAGGTCACGAAGAAGGGGATAGACCATGAGAAAGCTAAAATTGGGAAAAAGCTTACTTGATAGGAATCAAGCAAGGAAACCTAAAACGAGGTGGACTCTAGCTAGCTATTCTATTCCCGGCGTGCGCCTAAAACTCGATAACGCTACACGCGTCGTTAAAGTCAAAGGAACTTCCTTTTAGTCGAGCAAGTTTTTCAACACCCCTGGCGGTGAACCTAATCGTTGTAGTGTAGTATTAGGGTAAGCCACGGGAATTGCTATCGTTCTCTAGCGGAATAGGAATGCTAGTGAGAAGTTACTACGCTAAGGTTGGGGTTGAGGAAGATTATTTTTTATCTTTTTATGTTTTTAGGAAATGGAAAGGTACGAATCTCGAGGTATTGGATTTGGGGGTTGGTATTTCTACCGATTACTCTACTCGTCTAATTATCTAATCTAAGGTGTATGTAGTCTATGTCTAGTTATTGTGTGCTCGTATGATGATTTAAAGATGTGTTTACTTAGGTTTTATTACTCCTTAATTATCTCCTATTAATGGTTGAATTGTCACGTCCTTATTCTTAATCGCGTTGTGTGTCTAAGGTCGTAAGGTATGCGTTTATCCCTAACTCTTTGAAACTACCAAAGGTTATTGCCTACAAAATCTCTAGGATTTATAAACTTAACACTAAGGTACTCTTCGGATGGTTTAGCCTACAATGACTCTAGGTACTATAAGCTAAGGTTCACAAAGATTAATCAAGCATTAACTACACAACGGATGATCTATCACAATACTAGATCATTAACAATTAAGATAAGAGACAACCAATCAATATTCAATAATTAAGTTTCATATTCCCTAAGCAAATACACAAGTAAATTAGCCGGACATGGGAAACATGCAAGCATACACACAATTAATTGAAGACATATTTGAATTAATGAAGTAAAACACTTATCTTGATGTAAGATAGGGTATGGAACCCTAAAATCTTGTACAAGACAGACCTTGGTTCGGTTTAGGTTTTACTCCAAAAGACTACACACTCAAAACAAAAAATCGGATTCTATATATAAGATTACACATGCGACAGTCATCACCCTTTAATTTGTGACGCCGTCGTCGCCGTTATTAGGGTTTCATCTTGCCACGTTAGTCTTGCGACGGCGTCACCTTATGCTTGTGACGCCGTCCCTTCGATCTCGGCGTCGTCTGGATCAAATCTAGGTCGTCGAGTTGACGCCTACTCTTTTAAAACTTGAAGCCGTCACTTGTAAATGAGCAATTTGGCTCTTGAGCCATCACAAAAGTTGTTCGACGGCGTCACTAGTTGTGCTGACGCCGTCCCTTCGGTTCCAGCACTTGAGTGTCTCGATTCTTGACTTTGGCCATTTTCTTCAGATATTCGCGCTTTTCGTCCGAATAAGTGTCATTCCAGATTTTGCCTTCAAGATACCTAAAAGTGAAAAGGAACGATATTAAGTAATAACGGATATAAAAGTGATCAAATAAGGGCTTAAACGACCCCTCAAAAAGGTACATTTTAAAACCTTATCAGGGTTTCACATGGGGGTCGAGAAGTCGAGGTGACTAATCGATAGACACACAATGGTAGCTATTTAGGTGATAATCCTATAATACTGCCTTCTTAAACTGAAAAGTCCAAATACATCGAGCTAACTCAACATACCTCGTCTATGGTCTCGAAATGATGCAAAGGCCAAGCTCTAAAGTTTACAAGCTACCGGCATACTCATAATTTGGTGGATTTGGGGTAAAATATTGGAAACAAATAAGGCTAATCTCACCATATAATATCAAGGGTTGTATGTGCTTGGCTAAGGTCTAATCTAGTTAGGTTAAGAAAAACATGTCAAAATTTTAAAAATGGCATAATTTTTCAAAATAAACTAGAAAAACGAGGTCAAAATAAAGTTCAAGAGATAATTCTACTTAGTCCCCCACTTGAATTGTACAAAGTCCCTTTTTACTAAGCGTTAAATAAAGGTAAAGAGAAAAGTAGAATTAGGCGAGAACTTCCACGAATTTGCTCCAAAAGAAAGAAGGCCCATGAAAAGAGTCGTGCCTTCAGTATAAGCATCCACGAGCAAACTTCAATCCACGAAATCAAACTACCGCAAGCATAATTCTAAAAAGAAAAAATGAAAATGAAAACAAACGACTCACTTTCGTAGGAATCACGGTTGCATTTAGCATAAGCAACAAGTTTTTTAAACCACTTGGTGTCCCAAGTGGACGAGTGAAATCTCGTGAGGGTTTACAGGAACACACCCACAAAGTTATTTAAAATACTAATACAAGGTTATTGTGTTTAAATGAAAGAAGTAATGTGAGAGGATAGTTACGTCGTAACTCTTAGAAGGAGTTACTGCCGTAACTAGGCAAAACCCCGACATCTGTTGCAAGAGTGTAGCTACTGGCGTAACCATCGAGATGGAATTACTCAGAATTGGTAATGCATCCGAAATTACTGCGCAAGGGGTTTGTTACGGTGTAACCACTAAGATGAGTTACGTAGTAACTATGATCGATCGACATGGTGCATCGGCAATTTCTCTTTGTTTCACAAAATGGGTAAAAGCACAAAACCCAATGAAATGGAAATAAAACAAAAGAAAGGGATAATTTGGGTTGTCTCCGAAAGAGCACTTTTCTTTATTTATGAGTCTTTAAGTTAGACTCGAGCCTCGGGGCTTTATGGTGGCCTTTGGACTTGGCCAACTTCCTCTACGTCCTTCATCAAGTTATGCCCGATACAAGCGACATTGGTAGCGGTCGGAGGTATTCTTTGGTCCCTATCCTCCGGACCTTGCAAATTTTTCGTCCGCCCCAAATGGTATCTAGTAAATTCATATTTTTCGGCTATAATCGGTGGCGGCCTCTTATACGGAATGCCAAGTAGCTTGCATCTTCTCTTCTCATGTGCTTCATCATCGGGGTCAATGAATCCATCTTCCCATTGTAGTTCGAGGTAATCAAAATCATCATCGTCAGAATCGGTATCTTTAAAAGGTTTATCGTCGAGTAAATTTTCTACGAGTATTTGTTTGCATTCCTCTTTTCCTTCCTCGATGAATCCTCGGTGTCATTATCGATTCTCCATTTGGAACTTCGTTGTTTGGTTGATCTTTACTTATCTTGTAACACCCTAGGCAAATCCGCATCGGTGTGGCTCGGAGAGATCTTGGGCTCATAAGATAACATTCGCCTTACAATGACACAATGCGTTTTGTGGTCTCTGCGGGTGGAGTTCTTTGGGCTGGCGGTTAAGCGTGCTCATGTGAGGTAGTACTGGCTTGGGTGACTGCCGAAGTCTTCAAATGAGGCCACAAAACAAAGCCGTGAGCTCTGCGGCAAAGCGGACAATATTGTGGTCAAAAAGGCGGGGTGTTACAGATGGTATCGAGCCACTCTGAGCCGTTCGGGATGGTGGGGCAAACCTCATCGAGGACGATGAGTCCCTAAGGGGGTGATTGTAACACCCTAGGCAAATCCCACATCGGTGTGGCTCGGAGAGATCTTGGGCTCATAAGATAACATTCGCCTTACAATGACACAACGCGTTTTGTGGTCTACGGTGGAGTTCTTAGGAGCTGGCGCTTAAGCGTGCTCATGTGAGAGTAATCTTGGCTTGGGTGACCTACAGGAAGTCTTTAAATGAGGCCACAAAACAAAGCCGTGAGCTGCGGGCAAAGCGGACAATATTGTGGTCAAAAAGGCGGGTGTTACATATACACGCATTCAGTTTCTCCTTAGTTAGCACGTCTATTTTTCCGTATTTGATTCGACCCAATCGTGAATCCTAGATCATCCGCCAAGGCAATTACATTTCTTTCAAGTCATTAGTGGAGGTCCATAAGAACTCGTCTTCCCAGCCTCTCGATCTTGCTTCCCGCTTACATTCATAATCAAAGGGTTGCGGGAAGCCCAAACATTACCGTCGATTGTTTTAATTTGCTAACACCAATGACTTTGAGTTCCTTCGTCATCATTATTGCGGAAGGAATATCGTTGAGAGGCTTAATGGTATTTCCTTGAAGAATATGTTTTCATATTAGAGCTCTAGATTTCTCGATGAAGACCGAATTAATTATTGCGTCACCGAACCTTCGAGTACCAATCTCGAATGATAGGTCCCCAAAATCAATGTCATGTCTTCCCGATTCATGTGGGCATATCCAAACTTCATTCTTCACATTGCCCCCTCCGTTGCAATACTCACGAAAGGGGTTGCAAGTCGGCCATGCTTGTGTGAACTCATCTTCCGTGATTAGTAAGGGTCTGCAGTAATGCTTGATAGGTGGTTCTTCCACTTCGTTAATCGAGAACTTGGCTAATCTTTCTTCATCATTAAGTGTAGTCCATATGTATCTGTCATCAACCCCTCCATCGCAGGCCTTCCGAGGGTCACAAGAGGCCCATAAGTTGTAACACTCTCCATCATCAATTGCAATAGCCTTACACCAATGATTCTTCCTTTTAGAGTTGTCAACTTTGGTATACTCGTCATTGCTTGTGTCTTGGTTACGCCATAACTCTGATGTTTGGTTACGGCGTAACTCTCTTCTGCCTTCGGTATCATTGTTTCTATTAGACTCATCGGAGGACTTGTCATTTTCAGAAAATACGGCTTTACATACAATTGATTTGTTCTTTTGTGCCTCATTTCTCTTTTGTAACTCGTCGCCAAGCTTCCCAATCATAGTTTCCAAGTTCTTTAGTGACACATCATGGCTAGAAAGGATTTTGTTTGTATTATCTTGGAAGTTTTTCAGCCATTCTTCTTGCTCCTTTTGTCTCTTGGTCGAATCCACAAGGTACTTGTTAATCATTTCCTCCAAGTTAGCACTTCTTTCACTATGCTCATAATATGGTGGGGGTCCTCCACGATAGACATTACGATTATCCCCGTAAAATGGTCGATTTTCTCCATATGTAGCTTCTTCGATCGTGTTTTCTTCGTTAATGTTAGGACAATTCTTAGTTAGATATCCTCCCCCACAGCTTTCGCAACCAACTTGGATGGCATGAACAGTTTTTTTGATTTTTAGCATATCTCGACCTAGATTCTCAAGATTGTTAGTTATGGCCGCAATTCCATCAAAACTTCCGCCTTGGTTTCTTTTTCTTCCTCCATCGTGCCATTTTTGGGAGTGATCAACCATTTTTTGAATGGCTTCAATTGCTAAAGTAGGAGTCATGTTCGGGATCAGTCCTTGATAGTCCAACATTTGTCTTGTAGTCACGTTGATCCCTTTGTAGAAGATGTTGACTTTTTGCTGGTTTTTCAGATCATATGTAGGACATTTGTAAAGGAGATCGTTGTATCTATCCCAGGCTTGATACAACGTTTCATCGTCTTTTTGCTTGAAATTATGGATCTCCAAGAGCTTGTTAGAAATCTTGACGGAGGACAATACCTCAGAATGAAGTGCTTAAGTAGAGCCCAAGTATTAAGCGCCCGTGACAATCTTCCGATCCATCTTCCGGCGCCCCGTATGAGTCATGGGAACACCACTTAGCATAACACGTCATGAGACACACCGGAATGTTGAAAAGGTGGCGATGTATAAGACATTTTCAACGTGCTCATCGCATTTTCGTCCCTGTTTCTGAAAAAGGGTTAGCACGAAGCTCCCTCATAAATTGATCTTTAATTTCAAACGGATATCGGCTCCAATTGCCGGTCTTACAAGCCCCGACCCTTGTTCGCTCTTGTCAACACCAAATATTCCTCCAGTGAGGTCATCAATGTTAACTACTTCCATGGTACCGAAAACTTGAAGAGAGATCGTGAGAATTTGAAAATTTTAAAACAAAACAAAATGAAAGACTTAATAGCAATCCTAATATAACTCCCCGTGGCGCCAAAAACTTGATGCGTTTTTCTCGACTGTGTTTTAATATTTATAATGTATCGTTAAACCTATGGTCTACCCTAATGCACTAACGGGTAGTGTACTCGGTCGTGTGTAGTGTAGTATTCGGTAAAACCGATGTCGTCCAAAAAGCTATGTGTGTCGGATTAATACTAAGTCTAGGTGTCACAGTTTTAAGATGGTTTAATTAATTAACTTATTAACTACTAACGCAAATAAAGGCAAAGGTGTAATCAATAGAGGAGAGTGGTGCTAACCTAGTTATTCATCCTAGCTAGTAATGTCTCGTCTAGTTACTTCCAATTACTTGGTGGGGTCAAAGTCGAGACGACAACATTTGGTCGGTTAAGCCTAAACTATCGACAAAGATGCCACCACCGGAGAAGTCGGTGTCCCATCATAAGTCCGATTGTTCCTAGATCTGCTTTGGTTACGGTGTAACCTTGAAGTGGTTACGCCGTATCTTCAATAATTCTTGGTTACGCCGTAGTTTATGGACGATTTACGGCGTATTTATCGGGCGCGGAACCTCATTTGACCTAATATAGTTATGTCGTAATCTTTTGGGAGAGTTACGCCGTAATCTTCGATAAGTTGGCTTTACGAGTCACGCTTTAGTTACTGATGAAATGTGAGAGATGAGTTACGCGTAACTTCTTCAAAGTGAGCATACTATGATAAATCATTAATAATTCTCCAATTCCGCGTCTCTTTAGCTCCAATGCTCGTAATTTACACGAAGTGGAATATAATGGAAAACAAGCGTAAATCCATATAAATGATATAAATTACAAGCATTATCGGGGGAAATTGACACTTAATATTCGGGATAATTTGATGTTATCATAAGATTATGGAGAAGTGGTAGTGAAGATGAAAATACCATCCGTAAATGTTTAATTTATAGAAAGATGGTGGTTTCTAATCATATGAAGGTGTTTAATAGCATGTCAAGTCATCCTAAGTCAATCAATTTAGAATGTGTTGAGTAAGATGTGAAAGATACGCAATAAGTGAACTTCAATCATTGCAAAATCCTGGAAATAAGATAGCCACGGATTGCAAGGAACAAAATTTTTGGTTCCTTCCTTTATGCAAAAGGTAAGTTGAGTGAATTTTGGGAAATTTCAAATTAAAGTGGGAAATGCATGTCCTATTGGTCTAATTTAGTTCAAGACATCCTAATGTGATTAAGTATTAGTAAAAACTATCCTAGTAACAAAAGTGAGTGATCTAGAGTACGGGTTTAGAAACGCAGCTTTAAAATGTTTTCTTGGTCCACGAAACCAAAAATTTACATAGACGGAACCCGGATTTTGGTTCCGTCTGGTCCGTGTGATGATTTTTGACGGAACCAAAATTTTGGTTCCATGATGTCCGCGAGTGCAGAATCCTTAACAGAGGGCTTTTTTGAAAGCCCGAACCCCGTTCAAATTTTGTAATTTTGATGTAAACATGTGTAACTAATTAGTTGTGATCAGGAAATAACAATAACACATATACTAACATACGTATAGGCACAGATTGAGCAGGGGCTAACGAATTTCATTACTAATGTGAAAAAAGGGCAAAAATTTGATAACACGTAGGTGTTATCTCCTGTAAGTCGAGGTTAGTTCGAGTTGTTCACAGTTTAGTTATCATCCTATGAGAACAAACATACATAATACATCATTGTTTTAACATAGTGTACCAAACGCCACACAAACCTCTCACCGCTTGTCTAACTTCTTGTTCATCTTCGTGAGGTACCTGCCAATACATTTGAACCTCCCTCTTGTTTGCTTGAACTCTGCTGATTGGTTCTCCAACTTGGGAAGTTGTTTTAGGTACTCAAGTGGAGGAAGCCTAGAGTTCGAAAGACCATCATCTTTGCTCATTGAGGATGATGAAGAAGAGGGAGGTTGAACATGTTTGCTTTGATTCTTTGCAACCCTTTTGTCACTTAGAGGGACAAAGATGTGATCAACAAGAGAGTAGTCCAGACATATCCCTTTAGGATTTGGTGGAATTGGTGCAAAGGCCCTATAGAGACGGGTGAGAAGCATCCCGTAGAGAAGGGCAGTGGTTCCTAGCAAGGGTATATTTGCCATCCTCTTGGAAATGTAGTTGTCTAGGTTGAAAGGTTGGCGGGTTGACAAACTATAAAGCATGTAACAGAGGCAGGCATTGATGTGATACCGATTACCTATAATGCACAAGACATTTGCCCTTAGAATCTCTCCCCAATTTTTGAAATGTGGCTTAAGCTCATTGAGCTCCATGCCAAAGGGATCCTTGTTGATTTCATTACCCATACGGGTTGTCCTAGTGGTTTGAGTTCTAAGGAGAAAAGATGTTCTCAGATTATTTCCTTTGCAGCTAGAGGAGTGTCGTATGGAGGCATACGATCAACAATTGAATCAAGGATTGAAAGGGACCACTTACCCGTGTAAAGGCATGTAACTTCACATGGAATGCCGAGGACTTCCACAAAATTAGTAACCGGAATGTTGAGGTGATGTTGGTTGATTTTGAGCGAAGTGACAAAAGCCATGATCATTGGTCACTAGCATTACACTAGCATAGGAATCTAGAACGAACCTAGGACAAATTTGTTCATTTATGTCTAGGAGACCATCAAAGTGCATGGTGGCAAGTTCGTTCGAATGTTTGTGCCTTCAAGGAAAGATGGGTCAATAGTTATACCTTCATGGAAATATCGCTTTTCTAGTGCCTTAAAGATTTTCACTTCTTCCTTAGAGAGACCCTTGGTTTTGTGGTGTTTGGGAATGTAGTTAGGAGTATCTTTGTGATCATAGAAGGTTGCGAGAGACATGTTTGATCCTAGATACAAAACAATTCACATTTAATAGTCGAAACGAAAGAGAATTTTGATATTGTGTTCGAGTGTGTGTCTATATGAAAACAATGTAGAGGTACAGTTATCTCGACTCCTTTTAATGCATAAAAGAAATTCTTAAGTAGTTTAGTAACAAAGCGGAGATAACCCAAACGCTCCTAATTCAATGTAGCTTCAATTGAATATACCCGAGAATACATATTAATTATGTACTTTCTTTAGCATTCAAGAGACATCATGCAAGTGATGAACTAACGTTTTTATTTGTATGAACAATGAGAAATTGTTTGTCCTAAAGTGAGAAGTTTTTCATAAGTTTGACATGGGGTTTTTAGCTAATTATGATAATGAATTATGAGATGTAATTCCTAACTAAGGGAAACATGATTAGTTAAGTAATTTTAGCAAATGTGCCTCATGATTTGTCTAAGAATAAAGCATAATCCTGATGTTTTGGTTTTGTGCATAAATTAGAAGCCTTAGACTCAGAATCAAGAGAAGGAAAGTAGTAAAGAGACTTACAATGTTGATTAAGGCTGAGAATGGTTGAAGATAATGCTTCAATTATGAGTTAGGTGTGTTCTTGGATGCGTTTGAGTCGTTTGTGAGTTATGAGAGAAGAATTATTTGTTAAATATTTAAAAAAAATTGTTTGAAGGAACCACGGATAGGACGGAACCAAAACAAGGGTTCCGTCCTTGTTTTCATTTGGTTCCGTGGAACCAAATTGACTTTGGTCAATTTTTGTTGTGTTTGGTTAAACTAATGTTTGGGTTAAGGTTTCAACTATAGGTTTGGTACCATTAGTCCTAGTCCAAGTCTAAGAAGATTAAATGGTTCTCGTTTAAGAGGTTTTGTTAGGATGTCGGCAATGTTGTCTTCGGAGGATACTTTCTCGATTGAGATGTTTCCTTTTTGAACATTGTCACGAATGAAGTGATGACGAATTTCAATATGTTTGGTTCGAGCATGTTGGACTGGATTTTTGTTGAGATCAATAGCTCCTTTGTTGTTACAAAGGATAGAGATGTCCTTGAGTAGAATTCGAGTCCACGAGCTTGCTTCATCCAAAGAGCTTGTTGACATGCTTTTCCGCTAATACATACTCGGCTTGTTGTTGAAATAGCGAGGGCTGTTTGTTTCTTAGATAACCATGAGGTGAGACATTGTCCAACAAAATTACAAATACCACTTGTGCTTTTTCTATCGACATAGTCACCGGCATGGTCCGAGTCGGCATACACTATGGTTTCTACACCCATTCCTTTGGGATACCATAATCCTAAGTGTGTAATGCCTTTAATGTATCTAAATATTCGTTTCACGACTTCAAGATGTGATGTTTTAGGATCTTCTTAAAAGCGAGCACATAGACAAACACTAAACATAATGTTGGGTATACTAGTCGTGAGATAGAGTAGACTACCAATCATTCCTCTATACTTAGTGTTATATACGGATTCTCCTTCTTCATCCTTGGTGAGCTTAGTTTCCGGGACATGGGTGTTTTGATAGGTTTGGAATCTTCAAGACCAAATTTCTTAAGCATATCCTTCATGTATTTAGATTGGTTGAAGAATATACCATCTTCTAATTGTTTAATTTGAAGTCCTAAAAGGATCCTAGTTCTCCCATCATACTCATCTCAAACTCGTGTGCATGATTTTGAGAAATCATCACATAGCTCTTGACAAGTTGATCCGAATAAAGCCACTTACAAAAGCTCATTGATTTTGCTTTTGGTGGCTTGGTACAATCTCCTATTAGATGGCTTGTATCTCCACATCTAAAGCACTTTCTTTTTTTGTCATCACGGTCTTTCCGGAATGACTTCTTATCATCTCGAGGTTGACTTACAAACTTCCCTCTTTTTCTAAAGAATTTCTTGAAATCTCTTACGGCCATGGCATATTCCTCATCTTCACTATCCGAGCAAGATTCTTCATCATCACTTGATTCCGCCCTTGCTTTTAAAGCAACGGATTTGACTTTTTCTCTTTTGCCTTTGATGATTTCCGAATCTTTCTCCATCACCATTTCATGAACTTTGAGATTTCCAATTAGCTCATCAAGTGACATTATTGAGAGATCTTTTGATTGTTCAATGAGCGTAACTTTTTCTCTCAATTTTGGATGGAGTGCTCTAAGAAATTTCCTGACAAAGTTCTTGCTACGAAAAGATTCATCAAGTGCTTTAAGAGAAGTAATAATAGTGCTAAATCGGGCAAGGCCACAATCAATGGTTTCATCTTCAGGAATAACAAATTGTTCACATTGTTGAACAAGAAGATCAATTTTTTTATCCTTGACTTGTGAATTCCCTTGATGTGTGATTATTAAAGATTCCCAAATATCTTTAGCGGGTTTCACACATAAAAATTCTTTCATACTCCTTTTTAGATAAAGCATCATTTTTGCTACATTATTTTTACCAATTAGTTTCTTTTGTTTATCGTTAGAAATATCTTTTGTTGTGGGATCATAATCACCTTTAATGATTACAAACCAAAGATCTATATCTTTTGATTTCACGTATGCTTCAAAGCGATTTTTACAATAGATAAATCCATTGGGTTCAAAAAGTGGTGGTCTTTGCACAGATTGCCCTTCTTTAAAGTTTTCAGAATCCATGGATCGTTTCAAGTTTAGAAAATACAATATATTTTAGAAAAATCTTGAGCAACGAAGCTCTAATACCAATTGTGGGAAACTAGAAGGGGGTTGAATAGTTTTACCGTTTTAAAATTTGATTTGCTTTGAATAACAATGAGTGAATTCAAACAATATAGATAATTAATAATAAATAATATGCAAGTAAAGAAAGAAACGATCAAACCACAACACGTTTGTTTATAGTGGTTCGGTCAACAAGGACTCTTTTTCCTTGCCCTACTCCACTCCCCGAGTCTCCAACTCGAGAGTTATCTTCACTAATCAACAAACTCCTTTAACCGGCGGAGAAAACCTTTACACGTCGCTTACAAAATATTTCCGACACAAAGCTAGATGTCGAGTTCTTTTATAAGGGCACAACCACTCCCAACACACTATGTATTTTAAGGACTAAAATACTAACCAATCAGAATCAGAGGTTTATGATGGTTTGATACAAACAATGATGCATGAATAACAACAATTCACACAACTATAAACAAACAAGACTTGCAATAATTTGTTGAAGCACGTAATGCCTTAATCTTCTTTGCTACAAAAGAGGATCAAGAAATGAAATGAGAATGAGTTAGATGAAAGAGAATGAGAGAATGTATGTGTTTATGCTTCTTAGGGATGGAAAACAACTTGGTGTGATTTGCTATTTATAGCCAATAGTCCAAAGAACCCACGGATCACAAGGAACCAAAAAGTTGGTTCCGTCCATGTTAAATTTTGTTCCGTGGGTCTCGGTAAAATCTTAACAAATCTAACAAAATATTCACCATATCTTACCAAGATCTTAGCAAGATTACATTTGATATGTTGAGTGAAAATCTAAACAAGATATCAAAGAAATCTTCCAAGGATCTCTATGATGATGCAAGACATGATGTAATATGCATTTTCATTTTTAGTTTTGTATATTTATGTAAATAACTACTGTAATGAACATGTTAGCAAACTAAATGGATTTGATTATATGAGTGAAAAACAATGTTTGATCACATATGTTTATCTAAGACACATTTTTGTTTATTGTAAAAGCTAATTTACTTGTGGAGAATTAAAAATGTAATGTGTCTTTTTATTAACATCTAATAGTGGCATTTTTCTTAAAGTTACAAACTACCATTTTGTGAACAAATGTTGAAAAGATTTTGTGTTTAAGAAAAGCTTGTAGCTATATGTAAAAGTTTTGAAAAGATTTATATTTTTGCTAAAATGAAATTTATTATTGTTAACAACAAAATATAACAAAGATCGTAAAATATAAATAACGTTTTTTAAGACGATATTTGTATAAACATTTACCACTCTTAATTGTTATTGACTACGTTGTGTCTTTCAGTTATCTAAAAGGCCTTTTGTATTGCAGTTACCATGTCTTCGCTTTATTGGAAATTAAATGTATGCATGATAGAAGTACATAGTGAGTGGTGAAGGAGTCTACACGTATCCATATATAAATTCAGTTCGCATCGTTAACTTACATATAGATGAGAGAAATGCTTTTGAAAATCTAAAAGAGATGGTAAACTGTCATACTATATAGGAGTCAGGCATCTTGAAAATAAAGGCATCACTAAAGGGTGTTTCAAAATACTATAAAAATCGTGTTTTAAAAGTGATGACGTATAGTCCGCATTCGGGTCACGAACCCGACCAGTGAACGTCACTAACAAGCCCATTACGAATGGGCTAACCCAACAACTGTTTGCGCTCACGAAAGCCCAAACCCAAAGTTATTTATGGAATAAGATATCGGATATCTCCTATCTTTGGAGATACGCGTTACCAACCGACTTAGGCGGATATGCCGAAGGTTGGGAACACGAAACCAACAAAGGATTCCGTGTGTATATAAAGGGAACCCTATCCTCATTAAATGTACGATCTAAAACCCTAAATCTCCATTAACCCTAAAACAGACACTTACTCTCACGCCGAGGATAATCGTGGAGACAATCCCACGATAAGCCTAACGGTGTTTTCTCGCTTACTTGGTACGCATGTCTCAAGCATCAAGATTCAATTGGTACGAGAACCGAGTCCAACAAGGAACGCCCAACTTTGTATCAACAAGTTGCGCCATCCGTGGGACCATCACTAAGAACTAAGAACTAGAATGACAAAGCAAGGAAATCAAAACCACGATCGCATGGTGACATACATGTGAAGAAACAAGAAAGTGGGTCGGTTTCTAAACAAGCCTGCAGGACAACCAGCGCACTAGAAACCAAGGATCGTGCCCAGATCCGTCTTCCGACGGTGGAACCACGCTCGGGGACAACCCAGCCACCCAACCACTCTTGGCGCAGAAGGTCCATCACAGACTCCTTTACCACTCCACTCCAATCGGTGCTAGAGATGGACCTTACAAAAGCACCGACACACCGATGTAAACAAGGGTCTAGTGGTAGAAACAGACACCCTTGCTTCTGAAGGGGTTGTGCGAACTAGCGCCAAGTGATTTCGTGTCTCAAAACTACGAAACCTTGGTGCGCTCTCATGCAAGAGGAAGCGAAAAGAGGTCGGTCGGGTTTGCACGCCCGACTCGATCTCGCCCAGTATGAGATATCTCCACCGCGCCATCGAAGGAAAAGCGGAAGGAATAGCCGCCAACCCCAAAGATTCACCGAGATTAGGAGGAGAGTTGAGGATGATGAAGCAATGGACATGCAAGACCTGGGAAACACGAGGAAGATGGACGGTGTACCAATGTCCACGCTAGGCTTGGCGTACCGCAGGTCCATGATGATCGGGACAACGGTACTCCAAGTGAAAGTCCAAGTGAAAGCCCTTCAAGTGGGAATTTCGAGGATACGGCGCAAGCGCCCGAAGAGGAAAACTTCTCTCGGTTACTCCTGGACAACGAGTGTTAGGAATTAGAAAATTCCAAGATTGAAGAGTCGGTCACCCCAACTATTATCTAGCATAAGTTAGCTCGTAGACTTATCGTTAGTTACTTATTTATGTAGTTATTTAGTTAGTCAAGAGCGTAAAATAGTTTAGTGCAACACCGTGGAGGAAGGACGGTCTTTACCCACCGTATCCCCGATCCACAGCCGTCAGAGGTCGCTTAGTTTGTAACCTATAAATACCCTCTACCTTGCAAGGTAGAGGGTTGGATGTTCTTTGGTAATCTAATATTCTACAAGTTTCTCTTACTAGAATATCCCACTCTTTCTCTCTCTAAAACCATCTATGTGCTCATTGTGTTAATGTTATGATGTGTATGTGAAAACTAATATCCTACAATTGGTATCAAGAGCCATGGTTAGATCATATCTTGCACATCTTTGGATTTCTAGTGGTTTTTAGGTGGTTTTGAGTTTGAAAAGTTTAGTGGTTTTTGCATCATTTGGTTGATTTCTTGTGTTAAAGTTTGATTTTGTTAGTACTTTTATGTTTAGAATCATCACAAGTGTGTAGGTTTTCATTTGGTAAGCTTGAATCATCTTGGTTGGGTTGTTTTGGATTGAAAAGTGATGTTTATGTGGTTTTTCTTGCTAGCGACTTAACTCACGGAATACTTTCTTCAGAGCGACTTGCTTTACAAATTTGTAGCGAGTTACGCTTTAGACCCAGCGACTTAGATCTAGCGATTTACAAGACAAGTAGTGGACTCTCCACCACGGGTAGCGACTTGTGGTAGCGACTTGGTCCAGAGCGAGTTGCTCTTTAGCGACTTGTATCTTTAGCGACTTGAGTAGCTTAATCACGCCAAAATTTTGCTAGCGACTTGAGTCTTAGCGAGTTACTACTTAGCGACTTGCATTTGTATAGCGACTTGGGACTCTAGCGACTTAGTGGTGTAGCTAATTAAGAGTTAGCGACTTGGTGCATTATCTTCTAGCGACTTGGGATTATTGCTATTTAGTTGGTAGCGAGTTGGTTCTAAATCTCTAGAGACTTGGGAGTAATTCATAATAACACAATGTCACCATCACGGATCCTTTAATCACCAAAGTACTTGCTCTCTATGACACAAAGACGTAATAGTGAAATGTAATGCTTATCCGAATGCCATACACTTAATGATTCAAGATCGATTAATCGTAACAACTCAAATAAGTCACTCTTAATGTCCGCAAATGATGCTAAGAATATGGAATGCACCAAAGAGCCGCTTCAACATCTCACCACTTCTCAAATTACTCTTATCTACAACCATGGATCGAATAAGTTGTGCCATCCTTCGTCAGATTTTCCCACTTTGACAAGAACTGCTTTACTTAACTTAGAACGATCGAGGTTTCAAATTACCAAAGAAAAGTTTTCAATCGATGATTCTCATGTCGCTCTCCAAACCATCATCAATCAATTTCACCACTTATCCGGAAGAATACTCCTCGATTTTGATGATATCATGACCGGAATATCGCTCAAGAAACACACGGAATGGAAATTCATGAGTTCGTAAACTCATTTATTCAACTTATGAATAATATGGAAACATACATCAAGGAAGTCGCTAATGAGAATAACAAGTCAATGAATTGAATGAGTGCCAAGAGTTTCCATGGAGCAATGATGACGTGTCATGCTTCATTCCAGCTTGAACCAAAGAAGACACCGATTGCGTAATCTCGCCAGTGATGGAAAAGGATGAAGAGAACAAAGACCGATCTCAAAGTCTCGTAGTCGAAAAGGTATCAATCAATAAGGTACACTTATCCGATCACACAAGTTCTCATAAAAGGTACATGACTCTTACTCGAACATAACAATGTGGAATCGCCTTTGTTTTGCCCGAATCTAATGCAAGTAACATGATTGAAAAAGGGTATATGATGAGCTTTCAAACAAATTTTCAATTCTTGAAAACACCGATCTCATTGCAAATTGAAATACAACAAAAGGATGAAATGTTTTATGCAAAAAACCGTACTAATCAGAACTTCCGAATTTAGAGAATTTTTGAAATTAATCGCTTAAAATCCCGTATTCGTGACAAAGATTCACCATAGGCAATCAAATCACTTCTTCGTAAGCCCGTAAATATGACCGCCATGAGATGAGTGATGCACTAGAATCTAGAAATTCGAACTAGCTCTATGTGTGTCCAACCTTCTAAGAGAAAATGAGCATTTAAGAAAGAACCTTGAGGAAACAAACTCTAAGTTAGTCAATCAATCTAACCTCTTGATGAAAGATATTGATGACCTCAAAGCACAAATTCGTGATAAGAGCTTCAATATTGTTGCCCTAAAAATGAGCTCGTGAAGTATGTTGGAAATAGGATGAACACTAAGTTTGCAAAACCTTCAACTTTGGGAAAGTCAAATGTTCGTAATCACTTGAAACGAATAGCTTATTAAACAACCTAATGCCTTTAGGTCCGAAAGAGCTAAACCATTGAAATCTAAGCTTACATCCCAAGTTGATAATAAGTCTGCTTTGTCAAAACCACCACTTCATTGCCTAGTTCGATATGATGAATCCCAAACATAGGACTAATGGTCAACACTCACGATCGAAAATGCAATAAGTTTAACTAGGTCTCATGCAAAACATCATCCGACCGATCAATCCCCAAGAAATTCTCTCGATCACAAAAGGACAAATAGTCAAAACAAGGTCAGGCACTCATTTAGTTCAACTAACTGTGGTTTCAAATGGATTCCCACCGCGATTATTTAAGTTTACAGACTTAAACGAACTTACATTCCTAGATCATGCCTCAAGTGGATTCCCACAGTAAACTTTTCAAGAATGTAGAACCTAATAGGATCCCCATTAATGATACGTCTCAGATTATATCGTGATGCATCCAAATGTGAGACTAAACATGTCACTAACCCTTCTATGTACAAGTCTACATGTGCTTCAAGTACAATGTGCTCTCGCCTTTTTCGTGTACAATGCTCAACTCAATCAGAACTTCATGACTTGGTTCCCATCGAAATGAACATAGCTCATTCAGAGCTATAGCTTGCCGTAGTTGATGTACTACTTACTTTGACTCCTATTCATCTTGAATCAGACTCGCTTCCATATCTATGTATAAATCAAGTTTCTTTAAAAAAAAAAAAAAAAAAAAAAAAAAAATTTAATATTTTTTTTTTATGTCATTCTTTAAATTTAAAATTTTATCATGTTTTTCTCAACTAATAAAGAATATTTTCATTGTTATCGATAACATCTACGGTCCTAGAAATGTCATTCAATAATGGCACGGATCATAGATGAAGTTCGAACAATTGAAATATTCTTGTTTTTTATAACGGATTGTTAATGTCAATCAATGTTCTTTGATGACATTGATTGAGGGGAGATTGATATGTTTTTCTTGGCTACCTATGCCATTGGCTTCGGTCGGTTATAATGCTTGCTCGTTTGTATGTTGAGGTCGTGTTTTGCCTTTGTAACTATCTCGTTATGGTTTTTGTAGGTTGTGGTCGATCTTGCTCATGTGATTATCATTGTGTACCTTCGTATTAAGTGCCTAGCTTAGCTTTAAATGCTTATGTGTCTAAATGTTTAATTGATTCATGGTGATCAGCAGTGATAATCAATGCTAGAGACTTAGTCTATAATCCGTGTTAGCGACTTACCACTGCTCATCAATACCATAGGGACCAAACTTGTCATATAGTGAAAGTTATGTTGCACTAGCGACTTACCTCACCTCATGTTAAAACCACAAGGACCAATTGTGTCATATTGCCAAAGATTGTTTGTATACCCCAGCGAATTACCACTTAGCGAGTTACCATTTTTTCTCAAATAAGTTTTTTTCTCTCTCTTTTTTTCTCTTCGCCATATTGCTCATCCTAGCGACTTAGCAAGAGGTTTGCCTCGAATCCTCTTATCTTTGTTCTCTTAAGCGTTTGTGTTAAGTTTCTAACTTGTCTTTATATCCAGATCCTTTCGAGCTCGTGATTTGTGACTATTTGACTCCCACCTAGGTTCGATTTGTCATGTAATCGTGTTTGTGTTGCTATTATAATGATTGAACGTGTTCAAATTGTTTGGAATATATTGATTGCTTGATAATTTAACTCCGTGATCTGATGATGTATGGTTAAGCGGATTGGGCTGTTGGGTTTATGTTATGAGTGTTCTTGTCAAGCGATTTAACTTTTTCTTGGTAGCGACTTAGTTTGAGTGTTCTTCATGGCGAGTTAGCCATATTAGCGACTATGTTTCGTAGCTAATAAGTTTATTTTATTCTAGCGACTTGGTTAGCGAGTTAGTAGTCGCGACTTGTCTTTACAAGTTAGCTAATAGGTAACATTAGCGACTTAGTTAACAAATTTGTAGCGACTTGGTTGTGGTATCGTTCATGGCGACTTGTCTTCACAAGTTAGCTAATTAGTAACCTTAGCGACTTAGTTAACCGATTTGTAGCGACTTGGTTTAGTTATCGCTCATGGCGACTTGTCTTTACAAGTTAGCTAATTAGCATAGCGACTTAGAGAGCTAAACTATTAGCGACTTGTCTCGTGGCTCTAGTGATGGCGACTTGTCTTTACAAGTTTGCAACATTGTTCACTTTCATGTTGAGAATTAGTCTTAGGGTCAAGGGTTATTAAAATGTTCAAGAGGTTTAGTGCTAAAGTTGATCTCATTCTCACAATACTTAGGATCTCCTAATTCACTTGTTGAGTCAACATACTCCATGTAATCTGCTATGACATCTCTGCTTAGGCAAAAGGTACTTGGTTTCTCTCACGACAACCAAATGTTTTCTTTTTGCCTCATGCATATTTGTTATATCACTTCTACATTTGTATCTTGGCTCATGTCATGATCCCTTTGCAATGCACTCTTTGCCTATTAATCCCTTATCAGCTCGCCATGTGATTATTTATCCGTAAGATTATACTTCATTGAAATATCTCACTTATGAAAGTTGTCATATATTTGAAAGTTGTCATATATTTGAAATCTATGCCACTCAATCTTTCTCTCAGATGTGTTTTGGGGACCCTTCCGAGTTACTACTTCTATGTGTCTATGTCATAAGGGTGCTCTCAATGTTGTCTCACTTATCATTTATCATCTAACCTGCTCCCATTCATTATCGTTGATTGTATGATTACTCGCACCATCAATGGCAAGTTCAATCCTTAAAAGAGCGCTACCCTTCGGATCATCCAAAGTTCTCTCGACGAAGAAATCCTTCCTGTGAGTCAATGGGTCATTATTGGAAAAAGCAATCATATGTGGACCTACAAAGGCTTCAACAAAATCCGATACTCAAAGTTTCTATTGACATCCTCAAAACACAAACTTCTTCTGAGCAATTACCAAGCAATGCTCAATTCCACCATTTACATTCAACAATTCGAACACCGCTCAATGGAACAAAATCACAAAGACAATACTCCCGCAAACCGGATGATATGGAGTTCACAATTGATTCTCGATATTCGAGCAAGGCTCTTGAATCACCCCATGTAACCCCGACTTTCGCTCAATCTCCACCGTGCCGACGATCCGATTGTCTTTCTAATTGATTGGGTTATCGTAACAAGATTTCAAGAGCATCCGACATCATCATCGACACATGTATCAACCCCGAGAGCCATTACAACAATTCTTAACTTGTGCTTATCCGCAAAACATCGTGGTTCGATAAAGTGAGAATCCCTATCTTGCAAATCCTATGGGAATCGTTAATAGGGTTGATGTGAATGTATCGATCGTATTTGGGAAGAATTTTCGCTATCAATGAACACATTCATATCCGATGTAATCAATTTCCGCAACAAAGCTCAAGGCCGAAAGAAATGTAATGCTTGTAATTCCCAAAGATCGATTCTCTAAGCTTGTTATCCAAGACTTACAACAAACTCACAAATTCAATCCTAGGAGTGAATCAACTCTACATAATGCGTAAGATGAATATGTCTTGGGAAACCCGAATATGTTCCTAGAGGTGTGGACAATGAAATATTTGGATTGCCAATTCTCGATTGCCTTCTCACGTAAGATATCAAGAAGAAGGACTACTTCAAGCAATACAAGAAAAGAGCAACCAAACTCTCTCACGATGTCACACCCTCTCCTCTACAACCAAATGCTCCCATGACCAAGTCACCTCACAAGCATCCTATGCCTCTTCCTAAAAAGAGACTTGAAAGGTCACAACAATGACACACCGCATCCAAGAAGCGTAAAGTAAAAGGAAGAAAGTGGAAAAGGAAATTGGTGAGAACACCGAGACACCAAGGAATGTTACCAGTTAATCGATGAAGATGATGCCGATCCGCAACTTGGAATTCAAATAAGCCTAGAAAGTCGAATGTGAAAGCTCCAAGAGGTGGAATTGTGTTAAGAGAACCCGCTCAACTACCTCGACAAACAACCCCAATTACACATGACAAGGGTAAAGGGTTGCAAGTGTTGAAACCGAACAAGTCGCTCACATGCTTTTAACTATCTCATCATCTCCATCAAGCACCACAAATCAATATGAGTCAAGAGAAGAATGTAATCATCTCATGCAAAAGAACAACTGGAGTGGACAAAGTGCTCAAACGCTTAAGGAAACTCCTACACTTAGTGAGACTCAACTGCTTGAATGTTGACGCCTGCTGCAAAAAGGCTCGCAGGAGAACCTTGAGACTAGATCCGATGAGACCTTGAAGATGGATGAACCAAATCGCCTACTAACTCTCTATCCTCACTTAAGAATCTTGATGCGATTTCTTTTTGGTGATCAATTCATTAATGACAAACTTTAGATACCGCACAATCCATGTATACCGTCAAGATTCAAAGAAGATACGCCAACTATTCCTCCAATGTCAAGATCCTCACTATCAACCGCACTTCCACCTCCCTTACCTACTCAATCAATCGATAAACACCACCAACATCGCCACCAACCCCCGAACTCGCTATTACAATTGCGTATGAGGTGGCTCCACCAGCTTCCCTCCATGATTCTCACCTCCGATCAACCACCGGATAAAGCCATAAAAGGATAGAAGCTCGAAAGGCAACTTCCTAAACTGCTGATTCTCCGTGGATCGTGTCTATAGATTGAGCACCTCAACTTCAATGAAGGGGTTACCGCCGCTATTGAAGGAGAAGTCAAGGATGCCGTGGAATGGGCTATGGAGGCTCCACTTAGAGACGCTTCAAGGACCTCCCTATCACCGATATGAGAGCAGCCTGCTTGAAAGGATGTATGAGGTCAAGAGGACAAGCATGAGGTTCACAAGAAACTCTATGAGGCACTTGAAGAATCCATTAAGTTCGACAATTATGAGCGCTTAAGATGGACGCCGGGAAAAGAAGCTAGAAAGAAAAGGAGAACAATTGTGATGGAAGCATTGATGAAGGATCGCAAAGATCCTCCTCCACCCCCACCACCAACGGGGCGCTGAACTTCGAGTCGGTAATCCTCTACAACAACCAACACACCTCCATCACAACCACCATCATCACCGCCAAAACCTTCTAATCAATCGATCCTACAAAAGAACAGTAGTACTAAGAAGAAATCACGCTCGACGACGGTTGATTCAAGGTTCATGTCCACATCCACCTCAATTCCCGATGATCAAATGGTTCACGAAGAGTCTCAAGTCATGGCGGACTCGTAACTGTATGAAGATGATGCATCGACAAAGCATATTCCTAAGCCATCGAAGATTGGTTTGATACTTACATGGTCGGAATCGCACTAGCACATCCGTGGTAGCACCTTCAAGAGACACAATTCAAAGTCGCATTGTGGAAGATAGACCTCCTTCTCCGTAACCCACATGGACCATCCCGTAGTCTCGACTCTATGATTCCCGACAACAATTGGGCATCGCTATCACCAATAATTATGAAGTTCCACCAAGACTCTTCTCGCACTACACCGGTGATATGGGAAGTTTTATTAGATGGTTTTGTGAGCGGAAGAGTATCTCATCCATAACTCCAAGAGATCTAGAAGGACAAGCTTACGAAATTGTCAAAGTCTTCCATTCGATGCAAATCATCTTCAATATCGATGGAAGAATGCCATAAGATGTCGAATGACCAAGTCGTGAGCAAATCACCGCCTAATGTCAACAAATCTCTTCCTCTTGGTGGTGAACCCGGTCGATAACCATTCAGCCGAATTCTTCTTCAATCACGACTTGACTATCTCGTGTGCTCGCTCACCGAAAGAAGGCCCGCCTATCAATATCAAAGATGAAAGTCGCAACCTACTCGATCGTGGGCTTGAATGATGGTTCCCGATCAATTCGGGTCAAAGAACAAAATATGATATTGCCGCTTTATGGTATTTCTCACCGGTGGTTCAAAAGAAGAAGTTCTACATCGAAAGACATGGTGTCGATAAAAGACGCAATGATGTCGATCAAAGTCGCAAATCTTAAGTGTTGTTAGTGTAGAGATCTTCCTATCTATGGATATGAGTACTTGAAGAAGATTGTCCTTAAAAGAGCGACTTCAAAGTGTATACTATTGAAGAGAACGACTTCAAACATCTTCGCCAAATGATTTCAAGATCTCTATCTCTTAAATCTTCAAGGACACCTTGAGCATTTACCGTCCGTGAGAAAAGGCCCTCTCTCGCACTGCCACTCTTTGGATCGTGGGCTTAGTCATTCGAAAACGAGTTGAGGACTTTCACTTGGCATTGAAAGCTACCAAACCAGATCAACCTTACAAGTCCTCAATGGAATGCAACCGGGCATGAATTTCATCGAGAATACAAAGTCCTTGACACCCCTAGAGCCGCCATCTTCACCGATGATATGGATCTCGATGCTTATGCGCCTATGTGAACTCTACAAGTTTAGTGATGGTACGCTCAAATTGGTCAAGAAGAACTTGACACCGTGAGTGAAAGAAGCCAAACTTGATATGAAATCTTGGGTTAAAACTATTTTTGACCGATGATGACGTGAAGAGATGTGAACATTTCATTGTCGCAATCGATCGAAGACTCAAGACACGAAGGATCTTCCGCACCTTGAAAGTTTTGTTGGTGGAAGGCTTCGTGATGGTCACTACAAACTTCTTCGTGGGACCGAATGAAGACTTCTTCGGATACGCTTATGGTGTGTTTTTAACTATGTGTAATATGTGGTGTAATAAATATGAACAACTCAGAATACATGTAATAGTGCTAGGATTTGTACTGTGGTTTCCCTTGTAAAAGGGAAACATCCGTGTTGTCCATTTTGATCATATAAAATCGGACACATTTTTCTCCTACAAATATTTTACCTCATACATATTTAATTACTTGAGATCCAAAATCTCAAAGGATTTAAGATTTTGATCTGGGAGAAAATGTGATATAAATATGAAAGATGTTAAAAGATAAGATGACCAATTTGTGTGCAAACTTCTCTTATATGTGCTAAACAATTTTCGAATCTCAAGCATATATTAAGGGGAGAACTCTTTGCAAATTCAAGTCATCGTGGTACACAACACTTAAATCTTTGCAAATTCAACTTTAAATGTTTTAAGGTACCTTGATCATATGGCTTCTAATCCTTTGATGATAAAGGGTTCCTCTAGTATGTGCAAAACTCTTTTCAAACCTCGAGGCACATATTGAGGGGAGCAAATTTATGGAAACCTCATCCTTCCCGAAAATGCTATATCTACTTGATTTGATGCGGGAAGTGATGTTGATATCTTTAGAAAATGGTAATCAAAGAAGTTAATTCTTTCTCTTGCCTCCGTGCAAAACATTTTCAAATACTTGATGCACATGTTGAGGGGAGTTCTCGTTTAAAATATCAAAACAATTCAGTACAAAATGCTTTGATAATATATCACAAGTATCCGAATTGATTTTCAAATGGTTTTCAATTGGTTCCAATGGCGTATGAACAATACCAAATAGACCGACCAACTTTACTTTATGTACGGTGATATAAGGATGATAAGGTTAGGTATGTGTTCCCATGATCCGCCGTAACCGGAGGGATCTACCCAGGACAATCCACTAGTTAGTGTAGAAGTCCTTAGGTATGATGATAAAAGGAGAAAATGAGATATGGGAAGAGTGCGGACTAAGACCGAGCTAGTATCGAATAAACCCAACAAGGTTCTAGCTATGAAGTCTCGTAAGCAATCAAGGGGTTGAAGAATTAAAAGAATTGAATGAGAAAAGGGTGAAAACAAATAGCCCTCCATTTATTCAACCTTAGGCGTAAACCGGTTCAATTCATATGCTACCGATGGTAACATCGGTATTGAAGACAAGACGTCATGGACCCAAAGGACGACCGCACTTCAACTTTCCAAACCACTCAAGTTCCTCTTAAAAGGACTTGTTTCATTCTCACGGGAACCGACATTATCTATCGACTTTCTTAGAGATTGTTGATATTGAAGAAGGAGACCTCTCCCTAGTCTCCCAACAGATCCAAATATGCACAAATTGAGTCTAGAGCCACGAGATCATCAATAAATCTCATTAGGACACTTTCAATGAAGACTCTCTGCTTCACACAATGTGGAAAGAGAGATTATATCTTGAGTCCCACGATTATCCTTGTGGTATTGCCGTAACATCCGAGTGATGTGTTTACATATTCACAATGAAGATGGAAAGCCTTCGAGCCAACATCAAACAAGCTCCCGGTAGGTGGCATGTGAGATCTATTATATAGATCAACCATGTGACAACCGAATGTAAACAATGGGGCGATTCAATCTCTTGAATCAATCCCGGTTCAGTTATGGATTGACGGATACCTTTGAAAACCGGTCTTTGTGCTTAAAAACTCTTTTCTTTAGCACATCGACCGTACTCATTTTTCAAACCAAAAGGTGTTTTTATGATTGATAATTGATTTTCAATAAAACCTTCGTTGTATTGCAAAACAATTTCTATTGAGCAATACACGATTGTTTTTCAAATCTCTTTTCATCAATCGCTGGACTTAAAATTACCGTTCACTCACTCCGTGTTGTCTTCTTTGAGATGTTCCGGTTTGAGAACAAATAGAGCAACATTGCGAAACCCCGTCAAGGAAATTCTTCGAATTATACCGATCACAGCAAGACATGTATCGATCAACGGGAACCGTGGGCCGTACTACTCAATTCAACGAAGTGATCAAAGACACTTTCGTGCGATTTATTGCTAATCGTTGTATGCGTGTACACCCGACGCTTGTAAATGATCGTAATGAAGCGGTCAATCCATAGCCGCATGCTCACTTAACACATTCATCTCAAAAGAAATCATGATTAGTGCATCAATGACTCGATATTTTCACTCCATGCTTCGCTACGCCGCCAATATCATGATTCAACAAATACTTCCGCTACTCGATGAGAAGATATCATGATCCAAAATGTGAGCATGTCGGTCCTAAAGTCACAACATCACATAATACCAACACCACAAAGGATGTCTCGTAGATTGATGATAGCCGATGATCTCAAAAGATGGCTCCTAATTATTATCTCATGGATCATTAATGACCTCCACTTAAAGTACAAATCATGCACTTTGAAGTTGCACTACTTATGCACAAAGATTGCGATGTTGAAGTTGTTTTGTCTACGAGCTCAAGAACAAAGTCAAGAATAGAATGCTAGGATTTGAAATGTAAAACATGGGGTGACCTCCTTGGGGAGATTGTTAGAATTAGAAAATTCCAAGATTGAAGAGTCGGTCACCCCAACTATTATCTAGCATAAGTTAGCTCGTAGACTTATCGTTAGTTACTTATTTATGTAGTTATTTAGTTAGTCAAGAGCGTAAAATAGTTTAGTGCAACACCGTGGAGGAAGGACGGTCTTTACCCACCGTATCCCCGATCCACAGCCGTCGAGGTCGCTTAGTTTGTAACCTATAAATACCCTCTACCTTGCAAGGTAGAGGGTTGGATGTTCTTTGGTAATCTAATATTCTACAAGTTTCTCTTACTAGAATATCCCACTTTCTCTCTCTCTAAAACCATCTATGTGCTCATTGTGTTAATGTTATGATGTATGTGAAAACTAAAGAAACTAGAGAGAGGAGGAGAAACAAATGAACTATTATTGAATAAACACATACTAAACTTAACCAAATGATTCACCTCACCCCTCATGGAAAGTCATGAGGGTATTTATAGGCTCTAACTTTGCCACTTAAACGATACTAGTCCCCAAGGGCAAAGTATACTACGATCTAGTCCAATTCACGAAGTGACGTTATCTTTATAAAAGCGAGGCTAACAATCTCCTCCAAGATAGCGCCACACGTTAATGGTTAGACCTATAAATACAAAACAAAGTAAATTACAATAGTAAAGAACAATGTTGACTTTCTTGAAGCGCAGAGTCTCGTAGTCTAGATATCGAGGCAAACTTGAAGTTCTCCTCCGATGACCTCGATTTTATCTTTGGCACCGACGCACAAATTCTTGTAGCTCGAACTTCAATCGAACGGTCTAGTTAGGTTATTACTCCTCCTAACTAGTGAGCCTTTTTCTTTTCTCGCTCCCTCCCGAACCGACAACACTCTTCCAACACGCCTTTAATCTTCGTATACACAATGGAGAAAGTAAACTCTTGATCGCACAATGGTTGTCGCTCGGGAACATCATAACAACATAACTCACTTAGTATTGCATCCAAGTTGGTAAAAGCCCCGATGTACACACACTACTTTCTTCGCCTTAAGCACAAATCCTTCGAATCCAATCACGGAAGATGAAATACCAACTTCTCCTCCCGATGGTCATGAGCTATCGAATCATCATAATGTTGCGATATGCCATATTACCTTCTTGATTCAATGATAAAACATCATAGTTTGATCATAATTTCCGTGAGAATATGTCGCAAAATACTCTCAATAATTTTTCTAACCAACCTTTAATCGAACCTCCTTTGAAAATTCACCGCTAATAGTAATGACCACATATGGAGATAACCCGACACGACTAACTTGAAAAGGAAGTAAACATCCCAACTTTGTGATTTCATCGCTTGTTCTAAATTTTGAACAATCCACAACTCAGGTGACACAAAGTACTAAAACTTCCTCAAAGTGATAGTTATACACCGTGAGCACTACAACGTAACTCCTTACATCGCTTATAACCGATTGTCAATTCAAAATCACTTAAAGTGACAAGAATGCCCCAACAAGTTATCTTGAGACATGCATCCAACCAACCATCGCCTCAAAGATAAAGAAGTCCACCGTGAAATGTCACGTCAATTCCTCATAAGTAATACCGCATAAAAACCCCGTAGTCATTTTTCAAATTTCATAAGCCGTGAATTATGTATCCTCCGTGAAAATATACCATACCAAAAATACCACAAATCATTATAACCATAATAATTATAATATACGGATATCAAACAAATTGAGTCACCATGTCTTTGATAAGTTAACATATAAGCCAATTCAATTGTTACCACCAAATCAAAAGAGGTAAACCGTAACCCATCACAAACCCAAAGTACTCGACCCATCAAATCCCATTACAAATCACAAACAAGCCCATATATCCGGTTGAGAAGCCCATGTCCAAGATATTGAACATGATCCAGTCACAGTTTAACCTATCCGGTTATATAAGTCACACACAATATAACCTAAACCTAAATACTTGTGATAAAAAAAACGCCTACCACTCCACGTTTCTCTCACCAAACGAATATCACAAATCTGTCTCCTCTCAGCATCATCAACTCATCGTGTAACAAATCCATTTTCATCATGAAAAACGAATCAAAATCTTAATTAAAACCCTTGTCCATCAACAATCGAACACCAAACAATCATGAAGGAGTCACAGTGATACTCTTAACGCATTACGACCCAAGGTGTAGGTATTTGATCTTGGTTTGAATTCGATTTTGAGTTGAGGAACGAAATGATAAAATCGTTTTTAACACTCTTGTGAAAAATCTTTTTATACTGTTTTTGGATATTAATTAAGAAGCAAGGTCTTCTAAAGGGTCTGTGATGATGGATGATCAATTAAAACAATCTTTAGGATTGCAAAAAAAATTGATTATGAATCTGAGATAAGATCGATTGAATATGTGTTTTCGTTTTCGGATTTGAGTCTTGGTGAGGTTGAGTTGTAGTTTTGGTCTTTCTTGGACTGATGATGCACAAATAAAGCTGAGGTTCGTGGTATATGGTGTTTGGTATTTGGATATTGTGGTCTTGGTCTTTTTTTTTTACGCGTATGGTATTCTTTTTTAGTTCTTGCTTACGCGTAACTTTCAGTCCAACTCTTATGCGTAACAACTTTCAAAAACCTTAAGCGTAGGGTCAGCTTACGCAGAACGGATGGTCTTATGCGTAACAGGTCTTACGATAAAGCTTATGCGTAAAACCTTACGCAGAACTTTTCTTACGCCAGAACTTCACAGCCTACGCTGCAATCCTGTAGATGCTCCTTATGCGTGAAAAGGGTTTCACCTTTGACTTTTTCCCATGAAGTTTTTCCGACCAAATATTCCGCCCAAATATATTAAACCCAGAAAAGCATAAAAGCTTTTCTTTTTTGACCATGATAGACCATAAAAGCTGTTCGGATGACCACTTTTGTTACACGGATATTGGTACAAAAAGTCTAAAAACTGATGTGAAATACTGTTTGGACAAGAGACACAAAACAGATGTAAAGCATGTAAGGACTGATAGACTTATTTTTTTTGACCAAAAAAGAGATACACAAAATATGTTTAAAACTGTTAACCCACAAATCGGAAAAAAAAAATCCGACCACAAAAAAATATCTCAAAACAGTTAAAAAACATGTATAAAACCAACATAAATCAACACAAGATAACTATGGCTCTATACCACTTGTTAGGACCGATTAACTTAAGATTTATGTGGTTTGAGGTCGGGTTAGTGGAAGAAGATGAAGATCTTCATCCTTTTAGTGAGAGAAACTAGAGAGAGGAGGAGAAAACAAATGAACTTTTATTGAAAAAACACACACTAAACTTAACCAAATGATTCACCTCACCCCTCATGGAGAGTCATGAGGGTATTTATAGGCTCTAACTTGCCACTTAAACGATACTAGTCCCTAAGGAAAGTATACTACGATCTAGTCCAATTCACGAAGTGACGTTATCTTTATAAAAGCGAGGCTAACACAATTCATCCCGAGTACCCGATCAAGAGGTATCGATGGGGATCGCCGATCGACAGAGGCGGTGGCAACTGCAGCGCACTCTTGCAAAAGAACTGGATATCTTTGCATGGGAACCAAAGCACATGACCGTGTACCACGCCGATTACGTAACACAAGTTGAGAACCGGCAAGGATACTTCCAAGACGTCAAGAAGCGCGCTGTGGTCCGCGCGACAAGCAATTCGCGTATACACAAACTTGTGAACGCAGTATCATGCGAGAGGTCTATTACCATGACCGCTTTCCAACTCAAGGATGGTCAAGAAGAGCGATGGTAGTTGGAAGATGTGCGACTTCACAAATCTCAACAAGGCATGTCCACAAGATCGCTACCCGCCACCGAGATAGACCGAAGATAGAGTCTTGTGTAGATACCACTCAAGTGCTTCCTAGACGACACAAAGGATACCACCAAATCCGGATGGCTAAGGAAGATGAGGAAAACGGCTTCCACACAAGCCAAGGCGCTATTGCTACACTAAAATGTCCTTGGCTTGAAGAACGCAGCACCACCTACCAATGATCGGTAGATAACGATTTGAAAATGTGGGCCGCAACCTAGAGGTTTACGCTGACGACCGGTCATAAAAGCCACACCGAGGATGAATTGGTGCGTGACATGAGGAAACGCTAAGACACTACGAGATATCAACATGAAGCTAAATCCTAAGAAATGCACTTTCGCCGCTATGTAAGGCATGTTCCTTGATATTTGATAGAGCCCGGCGGCATCAAACCTTGTCCAAAAAAATGAAGGTCATTATCCAACTACCTTCACCGCAAGACGCTGAAGGAGGTACAACCTCGAACGGAAAGCTAGCCGGTTTGAACAAATTTTGTCCAAATCACAGAAAAGTCACTCTCTCTTCAAAACGCCAAGAAGTGTACGAAGAAGGAGATTTTCACCGACCACGGAAGGTAAAGCCTTGATACACTTAAACAACACCTAGCAGCATTCCCCACGCTTAGTCGCACCCCTACTGTGGGAAGAATTAATTATGTATTTATCACACCTGTGGAGCAACAACAAGTCAGGTCTGATGTACGTGAATTCAAAGGCAAACACCGATATATTTTGTAAGCAAGACACTCAAGAAAACAGAGATTAACTACATCGCAATGGAAAAGTTGGTGCCGGCATTAGTGTTCGCCGCCAAACGGCCGCGCTGGTACTTCCAGCGCACTCCAATAGTAGTGATCATGCATCAACCGATCAAGCAAATCATCTCCAAACCCGATGCATCGGACGATCGCAGTGGAGTGTGTTGCTAGCGAGCATAACATCTCCTGCTGCACCACGCATCGCGTTGGGCGGCGTATACTAGCGACTTTATCATCGAAAACAGGATATCGAGGACTTACCTCACAAGGTAAGTGGCAATACAAGACCCATGGATCTTGTTCACGACCTGATCTTCATGCGACGGGTCGAGCGTGCCTTATCCTCACAAGCCCGTAGGAATGGAATTCACTTACGCATCGCGCTTTGAATTCACAATGACAAACAATGAGGCAGAGTATGAAGCCCTAATCACGGACCACGATTGCACCGAATGGGCGACGCAACCCGGAGGCAATGCGGATTCCGCTAGTGGCCGACCATGTGTTGGGCGAGTATGTAGCTAAAGAAGAAAACATGATCCAATACTCGACAAGACCAAGTCACCGATCCGTAGTTTCGGCGGGTTTACCATCAAGCTGTGTCCCTGTAGGGAAAATCGAAAGCGGATGCACTAAGCAAGATTGCATCCACAAGCTTCGCACACCACAAAACAAGTGTTGGTAGAAACATCGAAGAGTAAGTCCATCTCGTAGATGGAAGTATCCATGGTAATAGAGGAGGAAGGTCCCACGGGATGACACCAAGAATGGAATTCATAAGCGGGTGTATTGCCCAAAGAGCGTAAGGAAGTTCAAGAATACGCAAGACAAAGATGAGGGTTTGAACTTCGAGACGATATACTATATCGACTTCCTTTCGCAACCATGGCTCCGCCGTGTCGGCCCCCGCAAGCAAATTATGTACTCCGGAAATCCACGGCTCATGCAAGATGCATTCAGACCACGGTCCGTAGTGGGCGCGCTTTACGGTCGATACTATTGGCCCACTATGCATCGTGATGCGCGTGACTTAATAAGAAAGTGCGGCGATCGCCAGTTCATAGACCCGCTCCAAGCCAACCACAACAGAACTAACACCTATTACGGTGCCATGGCCATTTTACAAGTCGGGTATCGACATTGCAGTCCATTCCTGCTGCAGCAGGAGGATTGAAGTTCCTCATAGTAGCCATAGACTACTTCACCAAGTGGATCAAGCAAAGGCGCTTGTAACACCATCGCAATCGTGTAAAACGCTTTGTTTGGGAAACATTGTATGCCGCTTGACCACCCGGGAAATCATCTCAAGGCAACGGAAACAATTTTGTGACAACCCTTTCAAGGATCGTGCGAGAAGTTGAATATCACACAAGATCAGATCGGGTTAAACACCCACAAACCAATGGCTTAGTAGAGCGTGCAAATCAAAGTCCGGTGAAGGAATTAAGGCACGCCCGACAAGCACAAAGGGAGGCGGTGGAAGAATTATCGCATGTTCCGTGGGCGCACCGCACTTCGATCAAACTTAGCACGGAGATACTCCTTTCTCGCCTACGGGACAAAAGCCATCATACCACCCGAGATTGGGATGCCAACTATCCGACCGTCAAGTCAATGTGGCAACCAATGACGACGAACGGCGATTGACTTAGACCCGTTGGAAGAGACGCGAGCGCAGCCTATATGTGAAGCGAGATCCAAGGCAAAATGAAGGGATACTACGATGCTAAAGTGCGAAGTGTTTCAATCGATCAGCGATTGCCATCACACCAATGACGCGAGCCACGCAGAAGATACAGGAAAACTTGGACCAAAGTGGGAAGGACCCTATGAGGTCATCAAGCATTAGGAACAAAGCGCTGCATAAGTTACGTGACATGGATGGTCATGAGCTACCACGCACATGGAACATCCGCAATCTCAAACGATGCTATTCTAGGAATGGCTATTGCCCAAATAAGACGGACACCCCGCACTCTAGTATAGTGCTCAATAAATATCCGTATTTACATTCTCATTATATTTAGGCAAATTTTTCTTTTCTTTTACAAAACTTGCAAGTATCAATAAAATGTCGTGGTTTCTAGCTAACTCAAATACACATTTCAATTTGTTATTTACATACTCTTGTCTTAACATTGTTACTATATTATTTTGCTCTACGTGGGCGTGCATGCACTTACCCAATGATGGTGTATAGGATGAGTAAACCTACTAAATAATTGTTGAGTAAGAGGGTTGCAAACCCATCAACATTAGATCATGCATCCTTGTTAAACACCTTATTTTCAAGACGTTGGAATAAGTTTATTGCGCGTTCCACGATGGATGCGCGACAATGCATACTGTGCGCGTTTAACAAACTAGGGATCAAGACTCTTGACTCCTTAATATGATATTTACAGTACGCTGCATATCAAACCATACACGATTATGATACAAATACTTAGAACATTATATCTTAAGTATGATAGGTGATGGCTTTCATACATGATTATGGACTTCATATATTCTTACGCCAGCGACGCTTTGATTCTCATACAACAAGTACGCTTTTTCACGCAAAGACAAGACAAACATTATAAGTCACAACGATATCAATACGCATTCAACAAAAAGGATATTTTATAAAGGACCACGCTGCCTTACATAAGCATATTTACATAACAAATTTACGAACTACCAACTATTGCTACGCCTAAGGGAAGAGCTTTCCACTTGGCTTGCAATAGTCCCAACCTCGCTTAGCTTCTTCAACAAGTCTGAGTCTTACCGGATACCGTGGCAACACTAACCGGTACCCCATCGACTGGGAGATGAGTCGCGCCAATACCGCACAAAATAGCCTTGCCTTTAATACCTTCTTCTTGGCAAGTCTTGTAGCATGAGCTTCCAATACTTGCTTTAAAGGAACTTCCTTCTAGGGCAAACGGATTCAAGATGTCGCGAGGTGAGAAAACATGTGCACCGCAATGGGACTCATTAGGTTTCAAAACTAATCAAGCTGCGGCTCGTGATTTTCAAAGACGATGTCGAGCTAAGGTTAGCCCTCCATAATTACCCCTATGGGATAATCCCTGTCGCACCCAATTCAAGAATTAGAGGAAGCTCTAACGCCTTCATCTTCCATTCAAAGAATAAGTATTTTTATAGTTTCACCGATGCAAAAGATTTATTTTTGAATACTAGTCATTGCTTAGAACTTGTTTATAAAACATGTTTAGTAACCTTGAGTACGTCGTGTAGTAATGTCGAGATCGGATAGATTAAAATAAGCCGGAATCAAATAAGTATTTTTAAAAGCTATTTGGGCTCGGTGCGACAAACACAAAAATCATACAAAACACAAAATTAGACTTCGAGTGAGCTGGGCTCACGGTTGTTTCTCGGTCCAACAAAACATAACACAACACAACACACATCAACTTTGTATATTAGCCACCATATAGAAAAGTGTAAGTTTTGTGACAAGGATTTTTAAAATCAAAATTTTATACATCACTGTCATTTTTAACGCACCCTAGTGTTGGCTTGTGCCCAAACAGTGGCTCGACAGCCACCAACCCAACACAAACCAAATTTAAGTCAAAAGTCATTGAATAAAATAAGCAACACCACTTCCCAAATAAAAATTAATTCAACACTAAAACCTTGTGTCAAACACTTAATCTTTATAGATCTAGCCTTCTTTTTTATTATTTTTAACCAAGAATGTCTAATAAGTTTATATAAATGTATATAAGTCAAAGTATATGGAAATAAGCTAAGACTTATTAGATCTAGTTCTTTCTTTGAAATTGCCATATGAGTGGGACAACTACAACTGAAAAAGCGTATATCTGTTTTGGGTTTGAGGGCTGTCGACCTAGAACAAACCAAAACCATTTCCATTTACTACTAGGCTTAGATTAAAAAGATTTTGAGGTATAAGGAAGCAAGTAAAAAAAAAACGTAATAAGTAAAACCATCCACTGTGGTGCGACCCACAGTGGGGTTCGACCCTCAACAAAATGAGATACAAGCCAAATGTTTATGTGATAAGATAATAAGTCAAGAAAGCTAAAATGAAATAAGCACTTCTAATCCATGAGCCATACTATTTTTAGTTTGTGATCTATTATTTGCCACTCAAGAATGATCAACAACAACATCAAACAATATCACTTCAAATTTATTAACAAGATTCGGTGTAACAAGAAGAAAACAAGATATATAATTCGAATTGGACAAAATGAAATTACAACTTAACAGATTTAAAAGGATGACAATTGAGTGTTCTTACATCAAATTTTGTGGTCGATAGATGAACACCGAAAGACCAAAAGCTCAATTGGAGAGGACTCGGCGTAATTAGAACAATTGACAACTTGAATGGCTTCCTTATGCATCCAACTACAAAACCCTAAGCTAATTTCAAAACCCTTTGATTCTTGGAACCCTAGTTTTTGTGATTTGTATGGGATGTGAGTAAAAACTGTGAAGATTGAGTCTCTACTTATAGAGATAGAAGAGGAATGGAGCCTCTTGTCTTTCTTGGCCTCACATGGAGGGTCTTCTCTCTTCCTCGCTCTCGCCCCTCCCATAGCTACACCATCATGTGATGTCTAAAGTGTAGGTTTCGCTTTGTAGGAGTTTCACAAGGATTGATCATCTTTGATGTTCGTGAGTAGATTAGCGAGGTTTGCTATTTTGGGAAGGAGGCGAAGGAAGAAATGCAGAAGAAGAAGATGATGGGGCAAAATGGGTGGGTTAGGATTAGTATTCTTTTTATTTTGTCTTATTATCGACAAAGGTATTTTATGTACCCCGTGTTTTGTCGAATCTCATAAACGTACTCTTCCTAAGACCGAGAAATATAGAAATTATATTTTGAAACGATTTTATAAACGTAATAATATGACATTCTTATTACGTTGTAATTTGATTATAATTGTTTGCCGTTATTTAATTGGTGTCGGTACGCGTGCGGTGCCGTGACTTTCTAAATTCACGAAATAACTTCTCGTTTTTCTTTCATAAATTATTAGTGATTGGTAAAAGTGTATTTCTTTATCTCAAAGATTTATTTTTAGTTTTGTATGTTATCACTACAGTAAAGATACGGAATAACTTATGGATTGCTTATGTACGCTTTCATTTTAGCTTGGACAATAGTAAATTTCACATATACTTTGTGGGAAAGTATTGTATGTGCGGTGTCTTATTTCTAAAGGAACGAAATGACCTCTCGCTTATGGATCCGAATATTGACAACCGCCGTAAATAGCCGATTTGAATATTCTCCACGCAATAAATATTATTATAATAATCAAATTTTACGGTTGTTATAGTCTACCCACCTTACAGTGAGATCCATCCCGATCTCGCTTTACGTTATCCGATAGGTGCCTGAACGAGGTGATGGTATTTGGAACAAGTTTTGAATTGTCCCTAGGTTGTTTCTAGGGTTTCTTCTTGGTATGGTTACCTAGGTGTTGTGCCAGAGCACATCCTCTATCCGAGGAGTTATGATTTTTCCGAGTAGGTTCATTGGGTGAAAGATCTAATTTTGATGTTATAAGGTTTCATTGTTTTGTTAGTGTGGGCACTTCTAATTTCTCATGGTTTTATCAAGATGTACCCATTTCCTGTGTTTAATGTTTCTAAAGTGTATGGGTCGATTATTAAGGTTCGCTATGGGTTTGTCTGTTTCTTTTTAAAGGGTGAAGAAAATTGCTTTTGAATTCTTCTTCGAATAAATGTTTGTACAAGCTTGACTAGACTAGATTTCAAAATCGATGGTGTGTAAAATGACACATTTTCAAAAGATTTTAAACCGGTTCTTAATTATGGGTGTATAATGGAATTTTTGTGAAACTTTTAGTGTTTCAAAGATCTTGGTCTCATTTTAACGAGGATTTTGAAAGTATTATTATTGATTCTAAAGAGGAACTCGATTTGGAAAATATATTGTAGCAAGGATACGTAGCAGATATAATTTACCCATAGCCACGGGTAGGTTTAGTTTTCTAAGTTGGTAATGTTAGGATTTAATAGTTGATGACCCTCATGGTTATCTATGGTTTTAAGCGGCGGTGTGGAATACGTCCCTAGGTTAGGCTTAGTTACCAAGGAGAATATTGGTCATTTCTGTTTATGAGATATTAACTTTAAAACATTTTTTTTTTCTTTTTCGAGAAAGTAATTGATTAACAGAGTGATTCTTGAATATGTTTCAAGGTATTAAGGAAACACTTTATAGTAGTGAATTTTTAGTTTACTTTATGGTGAAATAGTAGAGTGTAAATTTGGTTTGTGGAATAATTCATGAAGTATTTTGATTATGATGGCTTGAGGGATAATCGAAAGTAGTTTGTATGAAAACTCTTTTATTTCGTTTGTAGAAGGGTAACAAGGTAGATACTATCATCCTTGAGAGGTGGGTGAAGCTTCTAGGTATTTACTTCTCAAGGTAGGGCGTAAAGTTTTCAAGTTTCAGTGGGATTATAGGTCCATTATTCATGTCTTTCTAGATTTTGCCAAAGGTTTATTGTATTTTCTCATAGGTGCTATTGAAAGGTTGCTCCTAGAATGGTTTGATTTATCCATGGGGTGGAAGGTGTGGGGTAGGAGTGACTATAACATAACCCGATTGTGATATGGAATTATAAAGTTTATGGTTAAGAAGTAGTATGACGCCAGTGAGTGGCTTAATATTGTGACGCCAGTGGATGGCTTATGATAGGGTGATGCCAGTGAGTGGTTTATAACTAAGGAAATGCCAGTGAGTGGTTTATGACTAAGGAATGCCAGTGAGTGACTTGCGATTAAGGAATGTCAATGAGTGACTTGTGATTAAGGAATGTCAGTGAGTGACTTGTGTTTAAGGAATGTAAGTGAGTGACTTGTGTTTAAGGAATGTCAGTGAGTGACTTGTGTTTAGGGAATGCCAGTGAGTGGTTTGTGTTTAGAAAATGCCAGTGGGTGGTTTATGATTAGGGTATGCCGGTGAGTGGCTTGTGATTAGGGTATGCCGATGAGTGGCTTGTGTTTAATGGGTAGTGTGACGCCAGTGTGTGGCTTCAGGGTAACCGTCAATGTGTGGTTTATTGAAATGTTAAATGTTTATCAAAATATTATCATCTTCTCTTTGACATAGCTATTATAACTATCCTAAGCAATCGCAAAATTCACCACCGAGCTCGGACATAGGTGATCAGTTATGTCCGATCCGTCCCCGGTCAATATAGTGATTAGTCTATATTCACCCGAGGTTCAATGAATTTTGAAATACTTAGCTTAGTTATGCTAGTAATATGTCACAATACTTTTAAAGGTTGTCTTCAAGGATTAAAACAATTTTTCTTTATGAGTGGAAAGGTGTAGTGTTGTGATACGTAAGTATACATGATAGGGAAAGTAATTATAACCTACAATGAAACTAGGTGAGCAAAGGATAAAACATGTATCTTATCAAGTATGATCTCAAAGATGATCATAAGCGAGGCATCACCAAGGTGTGCACGTGTCGGTCATAGGGTTTAGTTTTTGTAAAAGTGGTTATAGTCTAGGTTTTAAAAATACCCAGCTTCTATAATCGAGGCTCGATACCAATCAGAACACCCCAAAAATGACTCAATGGAAGCATACATGTATTGGGATGCTACTAAATTGATATCACAACATAAGCATAGAACAATTGGTTTTTCATAAATAAACTTTTATTCATTCTTAAAACAATGTTTACATTATTGATTAGTGCGGAAATGGCCCATTATAAATGAGTGGTCCCAATACATAAATCGTAGTCGTCATGACCATGCCATGCCTTTGCCTTTGCACCTCCAAAGATAAGCTATCACCGTAACTCAAGATACATGCTAAAGGGGTCACCATTTCGTGAGTTCATAGGTTTATTTAAAAGGAATTTCAAGACATTGTTTCAAATTTGATTTTGTTGATCATTATGTCTTGATAATGTCATAAAGTTTATGATTTCAATTCATAAAGGATTTCATAAAAGACATTTCATTAGTGGACTATAAGTAGGGTATATGTACATTACAACGAATATAATGTCATATATTGAATGTATTACGCTAGCACTAAGTTCATGCAACCAAACTACGACGCTCTTGTATGCACAAAGAAGTCATACAAATAAAGAGCCCATGGCGAGTGTTTATCCCAATACACTCGGTCCCGACATGCTATATGTTTCGCTTTGACCCAAGCGGGTCAACCGACAGAGGAGTCACCTCAATAGATCTATTTATAACATTCGCGGCCCCAAAGCAGGAATTGACGGTTCATGAAGAGGGCAATTTGGGATCTAAGGACTTAGGCTAAGTCAGAATATTCTAGGTCAAACATTTTGGTATGCTCTATAAAACATCTATGTATGATGAAAGCTTTAAACATGTAAAGCATAGTATGCATGGAATGCACAAGTAAATGATTTAAGTAAATGAGCATGTATCTTCCCCAAAACAAGTATAAAGCGCTTAAAAGTAGGGGCTATGAAACTCACCTTGGCATTGTGCAATATGAAGTCTAAAGAGATTTAAATCAAGGAATGATAGTGCACGGCTCCGACACGCAACCTAATTATTACGGCAATTTAGTCTTTATCTATGTTTAAAACTCGATAAAGTTTAACTAACTTTATAAATTTTTTAAATGTTTGTGTTGTTGTTGCTTGTGTGGCATTATTTAAGTGTAAAATAATTTTCTAAATGTTTGTAAGTATTGGCTCTTGGAAGTGCATAAGTATGTAATAGGAAAATATTAAGGACGAATGAGTCTTCGGTTCGATGGCGACCGAATAACGATATACGGAAAAATAATCCCACTTAAAGAGTAGAAGACTTCGGATTCTCGTTTAAAAGTATATATAAATAAATTTATATATATCAAATATTTGTTGATTTATGCAGTTGTTGTAATAAAAGAGTTTATATTAGAAATACACCAATCGGCATGATCCGTGTATATGCTTTAATTATATGTGGTGGCTAAGTGTCACAAAAATTTATAACTCGCTATTATATTATTTTTCAAATATACATGTCTTTAAAAGTTGAGATAACTATATTAAAAAAATATGTCACAATTGATATTTCTTTATTAGTTGATACCCAACTTAAAATTTATAGTTTCACCGATGCAAAAGATTTATTTTTGAATACTAGTCATTGCTTAGAACTTGTTTATAAAACATGTTTAGTAACCTTGAGTACGTCGTGTAGTAATGTCGAGATCGGATAGATTAAAATAAGCCGAATCAAATAAGTATTTTAAAAGCTATTTGGCCTCGGTGCACAAACACAAAAATCATACAAAACACAAAATTAGACTTCGAGTGAAATGGGCTCACTATTGTTTCTCATTCCAACAAAACATAACACAACACAACACACATCAACTTTGTATATTAGCCACCATATAGAAAGTGTAAGTTTTGTGACAAGGATTTTAAAATCAAAATTTTATACATCACCGCTATTTTTAACGATTCTAGTGTTGGCTTGTGCCCAAACAGTGGCTCGACAGCCACCAACCCAACACAAACCAAATTTAAGTCAAAAGTCATTGAATAAAATAAGCAACACCACTTCCCAAATAAAAATTAATTCAACACTAAAACCTTGTGTCAAACACTTAATCTTTATAGATCTAGCCTTCTTTTGATTATTTTTAACCAAGAATGTCTAATAAGTTTATATAAATGTATATAAGTCAAAGTATATGGAAATAAGCTAAGACTTATTAGATCTAGTTCTTTCTTTGAAATTGCCATATGAGTGGGACAACTACAACTGAAAACAGATATCCTGCTTTGGGTTCGAGGGTCACGACCTAGAACAAACCAAAACCATTTCCATTTACTACTAGGCTTAGATTAAAAAGATTTTGAGGTATAAGGAAGCAAGTAAAAAAACGAATAAGTAAAACCATCCACTGTGGTGCGACCCACAACGGGTTCACCTCAACAAAACGAGATACAAGCCAAATGTTTATGTGATAAGATAATAAGTCAAGAAGAAAGCTAAAATGAAATAAGCACTTCTAATCCATGAGCCATACTATTTTTAGTTTCAGATCTATTATTTGCCACTCAAGAATGATCAACAACAACATCAAACAATATCACTTCAAATTTATTAACAAGATTCAAAGTAACAAGAAGAAAACAAGATATATAATCGAATTGACAAAATGAAATTACAACTTAATGATTTAAAAGGATGACAATTGAGTGTTCTTACATCAAATTTGTGGTCGAATAGATGAACACCGAAAGACCAAAAGCTCAATCGAGAGGACTCAAGCGAATTAGAACAATTGACAACTTGAATGGCTTCCTTATGCATCCAACTACAAAACCCTAAGCTAATTTCAAAACCCTTTGATTCGGGAACCCTAGTTTTGTGATTTGTATGTGATGTATGAACCAGTGAGGGGGCGCCATCCTTCTAAAAATAACTCGGGTGTAGAAGTCAAAGCGCCATGGGAACAACGCCAATATCTACCCGTAAAAATTCTCCTCCAAATCCCTAAGCGGCCCAAATTTATCGATGTAACATTGTGGCCCTCTGCCGCTTTAGCGAACGAACTCCACCCGCTTGACCACGCCGTGGTAAACGCGCGGAAGAGGTAGATGGTGGGATTAATCGCCAATAATCGACAATTAACCTCGGTTCGTTAATTTAGCCGCACCGGCGCAAAGGTATCCGAGATATGCGCAGCGATAATAGTTTAAGACGCCGCACGTAAATAGGATAGAGGTACACGCTGATTCGCAAATTCAAAAACGCGCAGATACCCCTACTTTCCCTGTGGAACCGCTATTGACCCTTTCGCAGCCGGCACCTCCGGATGCGAGCCATCGGATATAATAACCGAGGTGAACTCACGCAGCTCATCCTCGGTCGATCGTGAGTGAAGTCGACAAACCACCGACCATGGTACGCTTTTACAGCGCACGACGTTACCACTGGGAATATTAAGGTTTTCTTGCCGGAAAGTTTGAAGCTTCTTTAACAATGGCGAAATGATTTTTACCGTGATAATCACAATAATGAGGAGGCGGACGCTTATATAGGTTTTACATCCACACGATTATTGACACGCGGATCCCACTATCTCCAATGCGTGGATAGGATGGAGTGACATGACATGTTTTCGCTACTTTCCCACGCTTACGAGGTGGGTATTTGTGATATTTGTCTAGATTCACCGTGTATCTTCAAGTGGAAACCTTTTAGCTTCTTCGCCACACTTCGCAGATTTTCTTGGCTACTTTATTAGTCTAGCATCCGCAGCTAGTCACCGCGATACTAGACCTGGGGACATGATGACGATAGTCCGCATTCGGTCACGAACCCGACCAAAGGAACGCCACCAACAAGCCCACTACGAATGGGCTAACCTAATAACTGCTTGGGCTCACAAAGCCCAAACCCAAAGTTATTTATGGAATAAGATATCGATATCTCCTATCTTTGGAGATAAGCTGCTACCAACCGACTTAGGCGGATACGCCAAAGTCGGGGAACACGAAACCAACAAAGGATTTTGTGTATATAAAGGAACCCTATCCTCATTAAAGGTACGATCTAAAACCCTAACTCCATTAACCCTAAAACCGACATTTACTCACGCTGAAGGATAATCGTGAGACAATCCCATATAAGCCTAACGGTTTTCTGCTTACTTAGTACGCATGTCTCAAGCATCAAGATTCAATTGGTACGAGAACCGAGTCCAAAAAGAACGCCCAACTTTTGTATCAACAAAAGAGTATAAAAGTAGAATTTATGCCTAAAGTAAAGTCAAATGAATCATGATAATCGATAATTTAGGGGTGCATCGCTTGTGTTTTGTAGGGTGTTTGGGAACAAGATATTTTATGTTAATCGCCGTGTTTGCCATTGTGTTTAAAGCACTTGATAAAGCATTGCAAATACATTTTCTTTCTTTATGAGCTTATTACTTTTTGAGTTCATAACCTTCACTTGATAATCTTATAAGCTCAAAAATACGAGCTTATGAACTTTTTTAATTTTAGACAAGTTCGTAAGCCCACTGAAAGTAAGTACTTTAGGAACTGGTGTTTGCATTTGCTTATTTTGTAAAAATAAATGCAATTGAAGCCGCTTTATAAAATTCACTAAGGGTATGTTTGGCAAAATTAGTCAGATGTCAGAAGTCGAAACCAGAAGTCAGAAGTCAGAACTACAAGTCATTAACATGAGCCATGTCGTGATCTTTTATTCAATAAAAATGTTTGGTAAATTAGTTGTTAAATATAATTATAAGATGTAAATGACATAAAAGGACAAATTTATAATTGTGAATAAATGTTTGAGGGTATATCAAGAATTTAAAATTTTAACAATCCCAATACATTTATAAAGCTTCATGAATCGCCTTTTCATTTTGGAGCTATTTGTTTGAAATAAAAGCTTGTAGTTAATGCATCCAAAACGGTTTACCTAGTTTATAAGAGATTATTTGATAACAAAACTAACACTATCTAAAAGTCTCGCCAAAACAGCCCTAAGTAAAATTTTGAAAAAGTCAGGTTGAGGAGGTATTGAAGATGGTTGATGAAACAGATGACCATGGAAGATATTGACTGCAGCATATTGCCAAATCGGAAGGGAGCTGCTTCGTCCAATGGATCACATTTTTATTATTCCAAGGTTTGTATTGGAAAACATTTCTTTTTGTATCCTTTTTTCGTTATGATTAATTACATGTTAAAATTATGGTAAATTCTAAATGGCAATCATATGCCTTGCGTGTCTTTAAAAGGCGTCACTAGAATCTGCATTTATTTTACGCTACTGAACTTAGAGATTATCTGCGGAGCTGTGAAGAATTGTGACATACACAGAACCCGTGGATTGTTATAACTCAGTGGGTTGCAGTTGACCCATTATCAAAAAATTATTCAAACTTCAAACCTTTATCTAAAAGAAAATTTTGCAACATATATGATGTAAACTCACGTTAACACAACTAGTCAAGTTGAGTCGATGGCAGGTTTAGAGATTGTAACATTTCACTGTCGGAAACTACGACTGGTTAGGAGTATCTTTGTGTTTTCAAACCAAAGAATGCCTACAAGTTTATTACCTGTTATCATTAACAAACAAATGAAGTTTAGACTACTAGCGTAATCAGTGTTTCATTGTCTTGCAATACATCATTATATTATTAACTTGACATACACTAGTTCTTTTGTTTAAATCATTCTTTTGTAGTTCTCTTTATCAGGGCTCTTAAACTTCATAGCGGGCTTTGGTCTTGTTGTGGGATGAACGCATCATCATATTTAGCACAAATGACAAAGATAGGCTTGATCCAGCGTTGTTTCGACCAAGACGTATGGATGTGCACATTCACATGTCATACCTCACCATGGATGGATTTTAGACACTTGCAGCTAACTACCTTAACATTCAGGACCACCATTGTCGATTTGAGGAAATCAGTGACTTGATCAAGTGCAAGAAGGTGACACCAGCAGAAGTGGCTGAGGAACTTTGAAATCTAACAATGTGGAGGTGATACTCAAGGGCACGTGAATTTTCTTAGACATTAAAGGATTGAGGAAGATGAAATTTCTGAAATTAACGATGGAAATGCTGATGAAGTGAATGGAATCCCTGAAGCTAAAAAGGCAAAAATTATATCATGATTAAAGAAAACATGTAGTGAAACATACTATTAACCTTTAAATTTGATCTTGACGTGTTAACTAACTATTCTCAGTTTGCAAAATGAATGAAAAGTGATCAGTGATTCGTTAGGATTATCATTTTTATGCATTGTTGAGAAATACGATCATTTACCTAATTGTCCCAACTACAGTAATGTTTTCTGTTTTGAGCGTCATGTGGCTGGCACCTTGGGGCTGCAACCGAATGAGTGTATAAAGAGTATTCAAATGAACAAATAATTATTAACATGAGTATTGCCCCTTTATGTTAGACAATGAATAAACCCGTAGGTATAATTTTATTATGAACCATTATTTATAATGATGAAAACCCTAGATGCCCTAAACCCACAAACCGGGTTTGAGCCTATTTATCCTTTAATATTCTCCGCAGTCCGAGCGGCAAAATCGCGAAAGGTAAACTAGAAAAGAAAAAAAAAACATTAACATAAGAAAATAACTTTAGTTGACTCGTAACAAAACCGTACCAACGGTCGGCTTTAGTCGACTGGTACCAATGGTCGGCTAAATCGACCGCAACACTTGAATCATATCTTTGCTATACATATCTTTGTCCTAAACCCACAAACCGGCTTGGCCTATTTATCCACTAATACTTGAATCATATCTTTGCTCTACATGTCAAATTTATACAAAATACAAACCGTGTATCAAGCATTCAAGCTGTTCACCTCTTGGCTTTGCCCTACACGACTTGACATAATCAGCCTAATAAACATATAGGAGTGAAATCTGAAAGTCTATTTGATCCAACGCGCGCAGAATTGTATTCATGATGGTCTGGATTTTATTACTATTAACTAACCTAGAAGTAAATCTCAAGATAGCCTAATATATATTGGGATGTGATTATAAACTAGACGAATATAATATATATTGGGATGTGATTATAAACTAGACAAATATATTTAGATCTGTTATGACTCAATCACATGTCACATAAGAAATTCAAGCTCCCCAAAAATTAGATGCAAGTCTTTAACCTCGATGGCGTTGTTAAATTTTACTATTCTGCATTACTTATAGAAACAAAGTTGCTGGCTTTAAGGATCTATACAGAACTACAGAAGTTTAGAATAATCTACACTGAATTATAACAATCTAAATTTCATGTTAGCATGATATATTAGCCTAACCTTCTTCAATCAGATTTGATATTAATAAACTAGTTATAAGTCCCGTGCACGCACGGAGTTTTTTCTAATCATTGAATAACGTATTTTTATTTATTAAAAATTAAATATTTTTTTTTTAATTATTTAATTTTGTATTATACGAAGAAGAGAGCTCGTCTTTCAGTTTAGCGAGGGACGAAATTTGCAACCAAAAATTTCTCACAAGGATGTTCGCTGCACTTTTCAAATGATTGGAACTGCGCATGCAATTTGTCAAAACCACAAGGATGATTTATATAATTTACTCTCATACTTATGTTTGTTGCAACTGCTTTTATATTGATTATTCAAAACTTATAATTTGACCGTCCTCCCAAATAGTTAGATAACCTGAATCAAATAATTTTCATGATACCTAAGCACTACATGCATATTATTATTAACTGCTACTACATATACCCTAATAATAATTTAATTCCTCTCAAAACTAAATGTTAAACAACCCCTAATATCCAAATCAACCAATATGATATTAGGGATGAGATGGAAGCACTTTCTACTTACCAATTGAAAATTAGATTTCTTTCATGAAAACTTTTTATATATCCCATAAAAAACCTTTAAAACTTTGAATTGGTTAGAAAGGCCTTTACATCTTACATGAGTTTAAGCAGCTTCCTTGAAAGTAAAATCACACAATATGGTAAGTCTTTTGTTCAAGTTTGGCATCAATGGAATCACCTCATATCAATATTTGATGCATAATACAGGATCTAGTTAAGTTTATTATATGGCTAGAGTAGGGAGAAGCATAAATACCAAAAAGTCCTTAGTTTAAAATAAAATCAAGAGATCAACAATATACGATTTTAATCATGACACAAAAGAAACGCTGCCTTAGTATCAACTTGTGTGTAATGTTGGTCACCCATCTACCTCTCTTGTGCATCCTCTTGCTATATATGAGTCGCTTTTGTCTCGTATTAGCTTCTTGCTCTAGAAGTAGCTTCAATTTGGCCATATAGTTTTTGCTAATATAGCATTATCCTCCGCTCGCAACAAGAAGATACAATAGAGTTTATAGAATACATCAAGAGACATATGTATATTTTTTATATAAATCTAGAAATTGTTGAAGCTTGGGATTATTTACCAAACACTATATCAACTTTTATAACCATGTTTCCAAACATCAAATTTAAACAATGTTTAATGGCATAGAATTACTAAAAATTAAAACAATAAGTATACTAACTTCTACCTAAATATATAACTAAGAATGATTGGCTCTAAAGAGTGCTAATGCTTCTTGCATGTTTTAGATTGATAAGCTCAGTCATTTTCTTTTCTGAGTAATATCTGTAGAAATTTATAAAACCAAAGTAATTTCAATCAACCAAACGATTTTTATAGTGAACCCAGCCAACCACCCCTTGGCTCACTCTTATTATTAATCAAATGATAAAGAATCACTTACAATACAAAGAAAGATTTAGAAAACAATACACAAACTAGGGTTTCTTCAACTCAGAATGACAGAGAGAGAAACAATTTTCTCACAGAAGATATTTAGGAATAATGAGAGATAACAACAGGTCTTCAGCTTTTATAGCTTCAAGAATGCGAAGACTTCCTTTTAGACCTTGAACATTTAGACTTGACAATAATAGTCCTTTGACTTTTAGAAACTAAGCAAATAATGCTTATCTTCAACACTCCCCCATAAGCATTAGACACCAGAAGCTCCCCCATAAGTAGTAGCTTCCTGAAGCTCTCCCATCATCACTATCTTGATCTTTAGATCTGCCCCGAACATCGATTGGCTCCCCGAATAAGTTTAATCACACAAGCTAACCACTTGTGAATGGTCAACCGTAATAAACTTAAAACAAATTTCGTAAACAAATGCAATTAAGATCGAGGAATATAGCGATTCTCGGTCGTTAAGTCCCACGGAGGATGAATGGTGTTTAACACGCATATGTCGAATAATCACTAAGGATAGTGATCGCCATAAAACCAAAGCACGCAACGAAATTTTGCAACAAGAAATTTTGTTGCAAATTTGCAATCAGAATGCAACGGATTACCAACCGAATTGCAACGACAAAGAAAATGGTTGCAAACCGCTGCAAAATTTAAACTAATTTCTTTTACATTTATTTTTATTTTTTCCGTTGCAAAAGCATTGCAAATTATAAAAATTGCAACGGAAAAGCAACAGAGACTTAAATTTAAATCTAAAAGAAATTATCATTTGTTTTGTTGAATTGCGTTGCAAATTTTCATAATTTGCAACCGAATACCAACCAAGACAAAATTTAAATCTAAAAATTATTATTTGTTCATTAGAATTGTTGCAAATTTTGAAATTTGCAACTAATAGCAACGAAAACAAAAATTAAATCTAAAACAAATTATCACTTGTTGTGTAGTTGCAATTTCAAAAAATATGAATTTGAACTAATAACAACGAAAAACATTTGTTTAAATATAAAAGAATTTATCATTTATTTTCGTTGCAATTCCAATACAAATTTCAAAAATTTGCATTGCAACAAAAGGCAACAATTCTTGAAGGCTGGCCTATTTTACACCCTTAGGTTATATTGAGATTCTATGTTAGTAACATCTCGAAATGATGATATCAATGAGTTACTTCACTAAGCGGCTAATCTTTTTAACAAATAAGAGTAACAAATCACCTTAGACCACTCACCATCATTGTTTCTTGGTCGAAATAGTCTTTATACAATGCTTACCGAAAAGTCATGTAGTTTACCTTGTATGTCTTGCCGATGGGGGAAATCCCCATTGCTTTGGTCACATGTGTAGTTTATCTTTTAATCCGTGTGTCTACAATAATTTAATATTCAATACTTTACTTTAGCTCGTTTATGTATGTTTGTTCACTTTTAGCTCGTTTATGTTAATTTGTGCCCTGGTAATTGAAGACATATAATCTCACTTTTTTTTAACAAACCAACATGTACAAACATATCACCTTGTCAAGCTTTTGTATTAGTCTGTTTCTTTAGCCAAGTAAAAAACCAAATACCCCATTAAATGGGTATTCGGCCGAACCATAACCAACGATCGCTAATATAAGTTTATATGTTATATTATGCACATATAACCAATAATTGTCTACTCATTGGATGTATGACGTTGAAAGATCTCAATTGTAATCGGCTCGTACTACCTTCAACTGATACCAAATTCTATATGCCACGTGTTGTGAGCTTTCTGACACACCCAAGTTATGGCCGACACACGAACGATACACGACCAATGTCATTTTTCATGGCACAAAACCAATAAGGGGACACCACTTGTCATTCTTGTCTACTCAACGGATGTATGACAATAAGATCTCAAATGTAACTGGCTCCTCGTACCTAAAGGGATCGAGTGCAATCGAACAATAATTTTCACAATGGGTATTCAAAGAGATGCTGATGGGTCACACATGTGTATACTAAACGGACAATGTGAATTGAATGAGTATAAGAGACAAGAAATATAAATAGAAATGAGAATATTTCATATTCTCATTGAGAGTAGTAGTACTCTAAAGATTAAATAAAGTATGAGGATATTTATCAAGCGGATTGATCGTTCTTTAAGGGAATAGTGAGTTAGAGTCGAGATGTAAATACAAGTGACATTCGGGAAAAGGATACTTTTTTTTAGGTATTTTGTTAATTTTATTGAAAGCAAGTAAAATCAATGGTTTTGAGGGTTTTGGTTCTTAAATTTAACCAAGAAAAACGGAATTTAAATGAAGAAGAAAACAACATGAAAGATATGTGTATTTATTTAAGATGCACTACCCTTATTAACAGCTAACTAGATTTATTGAATATGTTATGCCTTAACTAATGTAATGGACGATATGTCTAAATTAATGTATTGCCTTGGTCCGCTCATATAACTAATTATCATGCATTAATTATCCAACTCAGAATTAAGATCGATAATTAGAATACGCACCCCAACCCGACACGAAAATATATAGGTTAAGGTTGGATATGTCATACGAACATGTTATGAGTCGAATCACTTAACTCATTTATTGAATATGTTTGTGTTTTAATCATGATTTGGTTGACCCGACAACGCATCTAAATGTTTTTAAGTAGTTTATGAACAATATCGCTATTAGACTTAGGGGTGAACATCAGTCTAAGACCGGACTGGACCGGCCAAGACCGAGACTGAAATAGCCCAAAAACCTAGACCGAGGATCGGAGTGAATGTGTTTGGTCCGGTCTGGTCCGGTCAAAGAAGGCAAATGATCAATAGATATGGGACCTGACCGACCATGACCGAAATAAGAAAATTGACCGAGATTGAACTGGATCGGTGCTTGGTCCTCTACCATCAAATGGTTTTCGAATAATTAGACTTCAGAATTGTATATTTTAAGCTTTATATTTTTATATAATATAAAGATACAATCTTTTATTTTGATAAATATGATATTGTATTATTTTATTATACTTTCTATAGTAAAAATTTTTGAACACTTAGAAATTTTATGAAACTTGATCTCCCGCTTTGTTTGTTCCAAGTTTCCCGCTCATCTTTTTCCCCAAAAATCAAAAACCTTATCATCCCTCTAATTTTATGAAACAAACACTTACATCTTTTTCACTTGCAGCCACAAACACTCAAAAACACAATCTCTATTCTTGCTCCTTTTTCCCTAGTTTCTTATAGATTCACCACTAATATGAATATCATCCAACATCAATTTCATCATCAATTCAAGGTTATTTAGTCTCATCTCCGACCACCATAGGAACCACCTAACAGAACCGCTACCAACCACTGTAGCTGCCATCAACACTATCGTCATTTCTCTTGCTCGAACCGTAACCCCCATCCGACTGCACCCACCGAAGTTTTTTCCTTCTCTGGTAATTTTGTTGATTTTCAAATTTTTAGCTATGTGTACATGTGGAGGATATTTATATCTATGTAAATATATGTTATATTGATTGATTTTTTTTGGATCTGAAGTATTTTAATGTAGGATTACGGTATTCTATTATTAATTGTAGAACTCAATTTAACCTTTTGGGTGCTTATATTGACCTTTATAGGCTGATTTTGACCTTTTAGCTCTAACATCATTGGTCATGGCTAGTTGCTAATCTATTGTGATATATATTACAACTTTTAACTGCAAAACTTTATAATATTTATGACAATGTGGAATGGTTTAATTTGAGATTCATGAAGTGCAAACGAATGGAGTAACCTAGTCAAGTTAAAAAGTAAGGCATAAATTATCACATAACTATAATTGGATATCTTTATTAACCAATGTATATTTGTCTTGTATTTGTGAGTATAGGCATACCATACTTCTAATACTCTATTTTCTTAAAAAATCGAAGGAAAAAAATGAAGAAAGGGATCCACCCACAAATGCAATGGATCTCTTAGGTGACCCAAAGTGGGCAGTTGATCGATGTTATGATGACCAAAGGATACCAAGTAGGAGTAGTTTATCAGTTTAGAACAAGACAAAAAATGGCTAAAGTGTTGGTCAGGTTGCGAAGTTCAATGTTAAGATCAAGTCGAAGAGAAAAAAGAAGTCGAGGCTAAGTGAAACAGTGGTCCCTTTATGTTCTTATTATATAGTGTGAAAAAAAATTGATATGTTGTTGCATTTGCTATTATTCTTGCCTGCTGAGTTAAGTTTGTAGGTTTGCAAATTTCCAAACGTTATTGTTAGTAGATTTGCGGAATTAATTCGCTTAGTACTCGAGCAAGAACATTAATTGCATTTGATGATATTCTAGCATGATATGGTCTATAATAGTATCATTTGCTTTTAGGGATCGGCAATTGATGGTGGGCGATTCATCTTGAGCAGAGGGGTCAGTTTGGGCAGGCGGGTTGGGCTCAACGGCTCGGAGATTAAGCTGATATGGTTCTTATACATGTCACATGAGCATTATGTAAGTGTCTTTACCTTTTCATGACTAGCTATGCTTTAGTAATTAATTATTAAATGTCAAATTATCAGATTTAGTTTTGGAATGATGTAACATAGGAAACTTTTCAGGCACTTATGCTTGATCAACTTTTTTTTTTTTTTTTTTTTTTTTTTTTTTTTTTGTAGTAGTTCAAGTTCTATTTGGATATCTATGCATTTAAGTGAGTTGCAATGGGTTTAAAGTTTGGTTGTTTGTAGGATGTGGAGCATAAGCACCTAGTATAAAAACTTCAGTCTCAAGGGTTGATGATAAATAAAGAACTGAAGGAAGGAATGAAGAAAGAAATGGATGAGAATGTTGTTAGGAGGTGAAGGCTGTTAGATGTGGGCACTATACGCATCAGCCTCCCACTTTTCCTTCCCTAGTAAAGACTTTGTTGCATTTTGATATATTTCGTGTTTGATATACTTATTGTATAGAACTTGTACAATCGGTTGGATTTGGTACACTTGCAGTTTTGTAATTTGTAATTAGATACTTGGATTCAATTATGATTATTAATTTATGATTTATATATATGAAAATATTTGGTTTTAGATTATTGTATTTACATATTTGGAAATAATTCTTCTAATGAATTTGCAAGGAAAAGGTCTGTTGCAAATTGTTAGTGCTGCAAATCATATTACGGTTGCAAAAGTTTGTCGTTGCAAGTTCCTTCTTATCATTATCATTGCAAATTGGTTGGAAATGTCTTTTGCAATAAAGTCCCTAATTTCCAACAACATTTCTTCCGTTGCAAAGGCCGTTACAATTTTTTTTGCCTGTTGCAATTCTGTTGCAAAACAAATTTGCATGGAGCCTTTATACAACGGCCAAAATCTGTTGCAAATCCGTTGCAAATCGCTGTTTACAACAGATTTGCAACGGATTTTGACCGTTGCATTAGGTCAGTTGTGTTGTAGTGAATGCAAATTAAAGAAAATTAAAAAGCTAAAATATATTAAATAAACGCTATCACTATTTTTACAATGATGTTTTTGTGATTTATAAAATAAAATAACTTAAATAAACTATTTTAACTAAAACGTAAACTTAAATTATCTAAAACGTGACTTAAAATGAAAACGAGCGTTATGTATAAAAATTACGAGCGCAAGTAGTAAAACGTAAAATTTGTGAAATAAAAGTCCCATAGTGTAAAAACAATTTTCTTATTTAATATATGACAAAAGAAAATTTTAGAAAAAAGAATTATATTTTTTTGACTTTTATATTTTTTATTATGAATTAAATACTATTTTGAACTAATTAAATGATTAAAAATAGTAAGTGGTGACGAAAAATTATGAAACTTTTAGGAAAATACTTTATGTTATTACTAAGCTAGGAAAATTGTAAACCGAAAAGCAAGACCGATAAGCCGGTAATAAGCCAACCGCCTAAATAAGCTAATAAGGCAAAATTGGTTTAAGTACATAGATTATGCAAACCATGACAAGAAAGACCTAAGGCGCAGGCTATCCGTATTCACTATCACTCTCAAGGGTGGAGGTCTCGTGTTCGAGCCTCCCACCTTTTGCAAATTATTATTTTTTCTTTGTTTTTGCTTTTACAGATTTGAAAATACAATCTCATGGTCAATCTTTACAAAAACTTTTATCTTGAAACCTTGAAATAAGTCAGTATAAACAATTTTGTTAACCATCAAGTGGATGACCCAACCAAACAAATTTCCTTTTACTAGTTTTGATGCACCAAATAAGTTCGATAAGCAATTTGTAAATGGTAGATAAGCAATATATGATGACAAACAAGCTTAAACATACATAGATAAGCTAAAGTTAAGCAACAATAAAAGGAAAAACAATGGCATAAGCTATAGACTAGGGATCCTTAAACTAAAAAAATGAATAATAAATAATAAAAAAACAAACAAAAGCTCTAGATAAGCACTATATAAGTCGAAAATAAACTAACCTAATCTAATGTACTAATGAGCACTATCCCACCTAGAATAAGCTACAGTGAGTAATTAATAAGCTAAAAGACAGCTTATTGCTGTTGTGTGGACTGCAGCAGAACAGGGAACAACGGGGTGTTTTTTAAGCTTATAAATAAGCTACCAAGGAACCACTAAAAATCTAATAAAAATCACTTATCAATCCAAAACCGCCTAGATTAAGCATGCAAATTTTGGGATCAAAAGACTTAATATCTAGGAAATGAAAATCATGGTCATAATACAGAGTTGTCGAAATGGGTTCGGGATGATTTTGATGCAAATTTAAGCTACCTATATTAATCCTCAAGCCATATAAAGCAAAGATATATGTAGTAGGGTATGTAGAGACCTAAGCAAAACAAGCATGAGAAGATTTGACTACCAAAAGTCAAGTAAACTCATGAACAAAGAAGTGAGGACATTGCTCACATGCATACCTCTTAAAACAAAACCTCTTTTTTAGAACAAATCTTGTAAACAAATGTTATCTAGGCTAAACAAAACCTTCAAACTTACTTAGACCTTATACCACTTTGACTTTGAGATTCAAAGTGGGTAAAAAAGAACAGTTTTGGGTGACAATAAGGCAATGCCAAACACCCCTTTATAGGGTGCAATTCTTTTGCAAACTGATTTTTTTTTCTCAAACAACTTTGGACTTTTCTTTTTAAAAACTACTTTGCACTTAAATTAAAACTTTAAAACTGATAAACTAGGGACAAAAAGCCAATAAGCACTAAAGTGCTTATTTGCTTAATAAGCAGAAAATGAGACAGAACATAAAAACTTTTTCATAAAAAAAAACATTACAATTAAAATTAAAACTAATTTAAAACTAAATTTCCTAGGTGCCTTTCAAAGGCTACAATGAGCATCTATTTATACTAAAGGTCTTGGTCTTGAGTTGTGCTTCTTCACAGAGACAAATGAGAGGATTGAGCATCTTGTGCTTTCTTAGCTTCAATCTCACCCATCAATCCATCTTGGGACCAAGGAGAGAATCCCAGTCATCCACCATCTTGATGTCCAATGAGGTGGTGGGGATTGCTAAGGTGGCATTTGACCCATGCGGGTGTGGGACAAGCTTGAGCTGGGAATCGGCAATGAGATTGATGCGAGGAAGGTTGGCGCAGGTGGGTCAGTGAGAGGATGGAGGTTGCAGAGGAGTTCAGTGAAGAAGGCGGTGTTTTGAGGAAAAGGGGCGGATTGGTTAACTCGCTGACCGGGTGAAAGGGGTGTTTGATCGGGTTGGGAGTATTGGGCCTAGGGTGGTTATTAGGACTTAGGATTAGTAGTGTAACCATGGTGTATTTTAGGGACCAAAGGTGTAATATTCAAACTCCAAGGACCAAAGTCAGAATTTTCCAAAAATTATTATAAGGACAATAAATGACAAACTTTATTAACCAAGGGCCATAAATAATATTTTCCATTTTTAAAAATCCTGTGGACTTGTTTTGCCATTTTGAAAGTCGGGGACCTAAACCCAATTATGCAAACTTTGTTCGCTTTTCATTTGTTTTCAATAATTTTGCATCCAAACATATAAAACACAATTTTGAGATATTTTCGATTTTGATGCATTTCTCGAGTGTTTTAAATGTTTCATAGCCAGATTGACCAAAACGATGAGTATTCACACACTCATCAATCCCCACACTAAACTATTGCTAGTCCCTAGCAATCTTTGAGAAAAACTTAATGGATTTGAATCTCTTTACCAAAAGCCATTACTTCGGAGTAGCCAAATGTTTCAGCTCAAGTAAGAACTATGGTACACCGATAACCATATGATTTTGAGCAAACCACCGACTTCAACGGTTTTGATTTGTCTTTACCAAGCCGCTTTGCTTCGGACTAGCCAACTCTTAGATAAATTATCAATATTATCTTTGGTGAGCCGATTACCAATTATGGTTTTTCCATCGCTTTACCACAAGCCATAAACTTGCGGGCTAGCCAACTCTTCACTAATTAAAGATATGCGAAATAATACCATACAATTTTGGGCAATTGCAAGCCGTCAACGGATTTGAGATATCTTTACCAAGAGCCGCTTGCTCCTCGGATTAGCCAATCCTTTTGTTTATTAGACATGGCGATCGACATTATATGCCGAGTAAGTGTAAAACACTTACTCCAAAAAAATTTGGCCAAAACGGGGAATGGGTGGTATAATTACATGATAAAATTCATGAGAATTCCTCCCACACTAGAAATGAATATTGCCCTCAATATTCAAAGTACCCATGTTATGCCGAAACATAGAACGTAAAAGGAAATACTACGCCATTATTTGAATGATTTTTTTTTTTTTAATGAAAACTTATATACAACAAATGGGCAACTCCCCACTGTGGTGGTACACACGGTGAAAACCCATGTTTAACTATCGTTTTGATTACCGAGTCGCTAGCTTGACTCGACCTCAATTAATTTGTTCATGGGGAAGTAAGTGGAAGAGACAATCTCCATCGGACTTTCATTCAAGATGTTTGTATAAACATTGAAGTATGTGAAAGTTCCACAATCGACGAGATATACATAGAACCGCCGAAATGATAAATGAAAATGCCGGATCAGAATAGTGTCCTCATTCCCGAATGAGAAAAGGGAACGAGAAGTCACACCATATGTGAAGAAAAGAAATAAAATCATGATAAAAATCATGAGTAAGTCAATATTATCGTAAGGGAATTCATGATTTCGGATCATGAATGTCATCATTTAAGCTCATTTGATCAAGACATATTCGGTGGGAGGATGGATTTTGATATCAAGCAAGTTCTCATGGTCGAAACATTTCTCCCGAACACAAAGATCATTTATGTCTAGATCAGTGGAAGTTATCATACTGGTAGAGATATGATATGAGCGAGTTCAAAGGAGAACTCCTCAAAGAGAATCATTCACATGAAGTGAATTTGTGAACTCTTGTTCCATTGTAGACTCATCACTATCCTCAACTGAGTATCAAAGAGTGGATTCTCGAATTAAAGTGAATTCGTAGTCGAATTCAAATAGAGGATTAGTGAAAGTAGCTTTGAATGTTTCGGGAACAAAGTGATCAACATTCTCTATTGGACCTGTTAGGGTAAGAAGTGAGTGAACGATCATTACAAAGGAGACTTTCAATTTCTCCTAGGTTGGCTTTGAAATCAAAGAGATCATCATCACTTTCCATGAAGTAGAATGATGCGAGTGAGTTCATCGGTGAACTCCTTAAGAAGAGGATCAACATCAAAATGCGAAAGTGATGCCTCAACATTCTCAATGTCTCCATAAGATTTACAATCATCGCTAAAATCGGAGAAAGTCTCAAATGATCTTTGAACACTCAAGAGGGAAGGGTATCACACATATGGTCAAAAGTTCCTCGTGACTCTCTCGGATCGGGACAAGGTCCTCAACACTAGACTTTATGAATTGGCCCACCCTTTTCAGAACAAGATCAAGATGCTCGCCCCCATGTTTAGAGAGAGTGGGAGCTTGTGTGATAGCGCTTGTTTGAGAATGAATCTCAACCGGATATCAACCGATGAACTTGATGAATCTTTATAAAATTGTAGGATACCAAGTGCATCCTCATCATCACCGCCATCGAAATAAAACGAAATTGAGAGCTAGATCCGTCTTTTCTTTTGCAATTGATTCCTAATAGATTTTTCAAAGGCAATTGGGAATTTATTTTAGCACCGCTTCTTCGCCTAGCAATTCTTCCATGGATTTCTCATGAATTTTGAATGACGGGACATTGCGGAGTGGAGATTTGTCAAACCGAAGGTCGACATTGATAATCATCGAGGACCCCACAATATACACAAGAAAACTGGGAACATTATGAATGATGTTTTACTCAACTCTCGCTCTTTTCACCGACCCGTAAGCTCTAGATAAGTGTCTTGTTAGGTTTGCCGAGGAGTTTGAGTCATTTGGCACCGTGGAGGTTGGTCGTGATATGGATAGTCGAATTGTTACAAGGAAATGGATTCCTGCTTGACAATCGTAGTTGAAATGGGGACCTCCATTATTCACAACAAGAAACTGCTGAGTCCGGACCGTGAATTATATAGATATTGGTCATAGCTAAAGTTCGAGCATCACCGAGAACTGCTCATAGACAAACGTGTTTCGGATTGACACTCAAATCCTTGGTGAGGACCTCCACAAAATTCACAAGAAGCTATGTTGATTATATGAAGATAAGTCGGTCAGGTGGGTAGTTGAAAATTTGAGGGTCATTAAATGAGTTCGGATTAGGATCATAATCAAATGAATTCCTCAACCACAAAACAAACAACTCCCGTTATGAATATCATTACCACACTGCACACACACGCACATCAAATGGCTGTGGTGAACCAAAAGAGGCTCACCACAACTCGACATAAGGAATAAACGATTCCATTTGAGAGTTATGAGAAGGAATCGTTTATTCAAAGAATCAATAAAACCAACATGGTGATCCGAATGACTATTAAGACTCAAGAACATTTTGAAAAATCGGAGGTGGAACAAGTGGTGTGCTCGAGAGCTAGCAATTTCCACCACTCCGCTATGGTCTCCGATTCGGTTCTTGAGAAACGTGAAGATTAGGCAAGTCATTCTTGCTAGTCACCGGTCTAAATTCCGCATGTTTGCTTTTAACCGTAATTTGTGAAAGTTTAGGATCAATTTTAGACGGCTTAGGAGCAATTGAGGGTTAGATCTTTGATAACCGTAGGTTGGACGATTAGCACCTCCATTATCGGAGGGAAGTACCGTCCTTTGTCACCCCTGCTTTCGCTTCATTTCCCTACGCAGAATTAATGGATCATCACGAACAACACGAATTCTTGACATTTGTGATAAAGTATGAAGTTTTTCAACTTCGCTCCGCAATCGTCGTAGTCGAGAGATTCCATGAGAATAGAAGTTAGAATCAAATGGATGAGGTAAAGGAATAAAGAATCAAAAGGGTGAGAGGTAAGATGAATATTTTGGATTTTTGATAAACATTTTGTAAAACAAAGAATGAAAATATTTTTGTGTTGTTAACACTTTAGGAAAAGTGTTAATGAACTTTTGAGTTTGATTAACTTTACAAAAGAAACTGCTTACAAAAGGTGGTATATGTGCAAGAATGGATCCGAAAGGCTTAAAACACGCTATACCTCCCCCAATAAGCGCCTAAAATTTGATTGGCTCGAACAGTCAAGTTTAATCACACAAGCTAACCACTGTGAATGATCAACCGAATAAACTTAAACAAATCGTAAACAAATGCAATTAAGATCGAGGAATATAGTGGATTCCTGGGTCTGTAAGTCCCACGGAGGATTAATGGTGTTTAACACAGACAGATGTCGAATAATCACTAAGGATAGTGATCAGTAAGGATTTTGAGATATTTATACCTAAAGAGAAAGTTTTGCAAATTACAGGGCTTAAATGCAAATTAAAGAAAATTAAAAGCTAAAATATATTAAATAAACGCTATCACTATTTTTACAATGATGTTTTGTGATTTATAAAATAAAATAACTTAAATAAACTATTTTAACTAAAACGTAAACTTAAATTATCTAAAAACGCGACTTAAAATGAAAACGAGCGTTATGTATAAAAATTACGCGAGCGAAAGTAAAAAACGTAAAATTTGTGAAATAAAAGTCCCATAGTGTAAAACAATTTTCTTATTTAATATATGACAAAAGAAAATTTTAGAAAAAGAATTATATTTTTTGACTTTTATATTTTTATTATGAATTAAATACTATTCGAACTAATTAAATGATTAAAATAGTAAGTGGTGACGAAACATTATGAAACTTTTATGGAAAATACTTTATGTTATTACTAAGCTAGGAAAATTGTAAAACTGGAAAAAGCAAGACTGGATAAGCTGGTAATAAGCCAACTGCCTAAATAAGCTAATAAGGCAAAAATTGGTTTAAGTACATAGATTATGCAAACCATGACAAGAAAGACCCAAGGGCGCAGGCTATCCAGGTATTCACTATCACTCTCCAAGGGTGGTAGGTCTCAGGTTCGAGCCCCGCCTCCCACCTTTTGCAAATTATTATTTTTTTCTTGGTTTTGCTTTTACTGCACTTGAAAATACAATCTCATGGTCAATCTTTACAAAAATTTTATCTTGAAACCTTGAAATAAGTCAGATAAACAATTTTGTTAACCATCAAGTGGATGACCCAACCAAACACCCCTTTTACTAGTTTTGATGCACCAAATAAGTCGATAAGCAATTTGTAAAATGGTAGATAAGCAATATATGATGACAAACAAGCTTAAACATACATAGATAAGCTAAAGTTAAGCAACAATAAAAGGAAAAACAGTTGGCATAAGCTATAGACTAGGGGATCCTTAAACTAAAAAAAATGAATAATAAATAATAAAAAAAACAATCAAAAGCTCTAGATAAGCACTATATAAGCTGAAAAATAAACTAACCTAATCTAATGTACTAATGAGCACTATCCTGACCTAGAATAAGCTACAGTGAGTAATTAATAAGCTAAAAGACAGCTTATTGCTGTTGTGTGGACTGCAGCAGAACAGGGAACAACGGGGTGTTTTTTAAGCTTATAAATAAGCTACCAAGGAACCACTAAAAATCTAATAAAAATCACTTATCAATCCAAAACCTGGCCTAGATTAAGCATGCAAATTTTGGGATCAAAAGACTTAATATCTAGGAAATGAAAAATCATGGCTGCTAATACAGAGTTGCTGAAATGGGTTTGGGACAGATTTTGATGCAAATTTAAGCTACCTATATTAATCCTCAAGGCATATAAAGCAAAGATAGATGTAGTAGGGTATGTAGAGACCTAAGGAAAACAGCTTATGAGAAGATTTGGACTACCAAAAGTCATAGTAAAAACTCATGAACAAAGAAGTGAGGACTCATTGCTCACAATACCTCTTAAGCATGTAAAACCTCTTTTTTAGAACAAATCTTGTAAACAAATGTTATCTAGGCTAAACAAAACCTTCAAACTTACTTAGACCTTATACCACTTTGACTTTGAGATTCAAAGTGGGTAAAAAGAACATTTTGGGTGACAATAAGGCAATGCCAAACACCCTTTATAGGGTGCAATTTTTTTAAACCGATTTTTTTTTTCTCAAACAACTTTGGACTTTTCTTTTAAAAACTACTTTGCACTTAAATTAAAACTTTAAACTGATAAACTAGGGACAAAAGCCAATAAGCACTAAAGTGCTTATTTGCTTAATAAGCGTAAAATGAGATGTAATATAAAAACTTTTTCATAAAAAAACATTACAATTAAAATTAAAACTAATTTAAAACTAAATTTCCTAGTGCCTTTCAAAGGCTACAATGAGCATCTATTTATACTAAAGGTCTTGGTCTTGAGTTGTGCTTCTTCACGTAGACAAATGAGAGGATTGAGCATCTTGTGCTTAGCTTCAATCTCGCCCATCAATCCATCTTGGGGACCAAGGAGAGAAATCCTAGCCGTCCACCATCTTGATGTCCAATGAGGTGGTGTGGGATTGCTGGGTGGCATTTGACCCATGTGGGTGTGGGACAAGCTTGAGCGTGAATCGATGGGTTGAGATTGATGCAGGAAGGTTGGTGCGCGGTGGTCGGTGAGAGGATGGAGGTTGCAGGAGGAGTTCGGGTAAAGGCGTGTTTTAGGAGGAAAAGGGATTGGTTAACTCGCTGACCTGGGTGAAAGGGGTGTTCAACCGGGTTGGGAGTATTGGGCCTAGGGTGGTTATTAGGACTTAGGATTAGTAGTGTAACCATGGTGTATTTTAGTGGACCAAAGGTGTAATATTCGAAACTCAAGGACCAAAGTCAGAATTTTCCAAAAATTATTATAAGGACAATAAATGACAAACTTTATTAACCAAGGGCCATAAATAATATTTTCCATTTTTTAAAAATCTCGGGACTTGTTTTGCCATTTTGAAAGTGGGGACCTGAACCGCTAATTATGCAAACTTTGTTCATTTTTCATTTGTTTTCAATAATTTTGCATCCGAAACATATAAAACACAATTTTGAGATATTTTCAAGATTTTGATGCATTTCGAGTGTTTTAAATGTTTTCAGCTCAGATTGACCAAAATGATTTAGTATTTACACACTCATCAAACACATTAAGCAATCCAAGATCTTTGCAAAATTTGTTATGATCAAGAATGTTAAGACCTTTAGTGAACAAATCAAGAATATTATCCTCGCCTCGACTTTCACGGCTTAATAAAGCCATCACCACTTTTCTCTCAAAAATATAGATCAATCTCAAAGTGCTTACTTCTCTCATGTAATACAGATTACCGAATCAGATAGCGTAATTGTTATCACAATACATGTTCACAGTCAATCTTATACTAGCATGCAGATCAGCCATCAATTTGGTGATCCACATGACTTCACAACATACATTACACATTGCCCTGAACTCAGCCTCAGTGGAGGACCTAGCAACAACAGCTTGCTTTTTACTTTTCTAGGAAACCAAATCATTTCCAAGATACACACTGTATCCAGTAACAGATCTCCTTGTTACCTTACACTTTGCCCAATCAGAATCAACAAACACTTTTATACTTTTAATATCACCTTCTTTAAAAGTGATACCAAGACTGTGTTCATTTTTCAAGTACCTTAAAACTCTAAAAGCAAGTCTTAAATGAGACTTCATAGGCTTATGCATTACTTGACTTAAACAATGCACAAAGATATGAAATATCCGCCTTGTCAAAGTCAAGTAAATCAATTTTCCTACAAGTTTTGATAATTTGTTATACTAGTTAAAGGCTCATCATCTCCAAATTTAGAAACAAGTTTTTATTATCCGGATTAGTTTCAATAGGTGAACCACATGGTTTACAACCCAACATACCAAATTCGCTTAAAAGCTCAAGAAAATATTTTCTTTGAGTAAGACAAATTCCATTATCAATATTAAGAACCTCAATTCCTTAAAATATTTAAGTTTACCCAAGTCCTTAATCAAAACTTTGAACTTAAAAACTCTTAAATTTGTTAATCTCATCAAGATATTTCTGTAATGATAATATCATCAACATATACTAACAAAATTAATGAACATCATTTTCATGTTTAATAAACAAAGAGAAATCATTTGGACTTTGTATAAACCCATTTTCTTTAAGCACGATACCAATTTCTCATTCCATTTTCTAGGAGCTTGTTTTAAACCATACAATGACTTAACCAGCTTGCAAACCCTTTTATCATTTTTATCGAAAAACCTTCCGCAATATCATGTAAACATCCTCTTCTAATTCTCCATATAAGAATGCATTATTTATATCAAGTTGAAACAAAGGCCACTTGTTATTAATAAAGAATGCTTAAAACACATCTTATAGTAACAATTTTAACAACAGGAGAAAATGTCTCCTCATAATCAATTCCTTCTCTCTGATTATATCCCTTAGCTACTAATCTAGCTTTAAACCTTTCAACTTCACCATTAGCTTTATATTTAACCTTAAACACCCACTTATAACCTATGGATTTTCTACCATTTGGTAACTCTACAACCTCCCATGTACCATTTCTATTTAAAGCTTCTATCTCTTGATTCATAGCCTCTATCCATCGAGGATCTTTCACAGCTTCTTCATAAGTTGTAGGTTCATATATTTTATTAAGACTGGATGTAAAAACAAAGTTATCAAAGCTTAAATTTGAATACTTAACAACTTTATCAATACCATACTTATGATTTTTATTAAGAACAAAATCCTTATATTTAGATGGTAAGGCTGTCATTCTACTAGTCCTTCTAACTGTTTGTGCCCCTGCTGGTTCTGGTGATTCAAACATTTTACCAAACATATCTAGATCCTCACCCTCAGATATATAACCATCATCAACATTACTAGTACCCTGTATATCATCAGAAACAATAGTTTTTGTTGTATACTCATCAGTCTCAGTGTCCTTCCTACTAGATGTGTTCCTAGTAATGTCTACATTAATCAGATCAATCTCTCTTTGATCAATCGGCAAATTGATATCTACATCACCGCTTCAAAGAGTTCTACGCCTTAGTATGTAGATGCTCAACATCACTAAGATCACCTTCTACAAAGGTCGACACTAGGTTTATGAGTACTAGATTCGCATATGCATTTGTTGTTACCATCTATATTACTTATCTTATCATCATAGGGTTCATTGGTTCCAAAATTATTTTGACTGCTATCAAAATCTTGATCAAAAAAATTCAAATCATTTACCCCATTATTATCAAATATAAAATCTTTAGTGAATGAAGTATTCTTAAAAGGAAAAACAGTTTCATAAAAGTTCACATCTCTTGAAAACATAAACTTCTTTTGATCAATGTTATAAAGTTTATATCCTTTTTATCAAAAGCATATCCAACAAAACACATTTATCGATCTAGATGCAAACTTATCGATTCATTTAAACTTGCAAAACATAAGCACCCAAAACATTTTAGATTCAACAGACAGGTTCAAGATTATACACCATCTCAAAAGGACTTTACCGACAACACAAAGAGCTTGGCAACCTGTTAATACGGTAAGTAGCAATCGAATAGATTCATCCACATGTTCAAAGGTAACCCCCGAAACATGAGGGCTCTAGCAAGATTTAACAAATGCCTATGTTTTCCTCACTATACCATTCGCTGAGGTGTGTAGGGACAAGATGTTTGATGCAAAATACCATTCGTGTTAAAAACTTTCAAACTTCTTATTTACAAATTCTGTCCCATTGTCACTTCTAAAAACTTTAATAGTTTTCTCAAACTGATTTTTAATGAGACTATAAAAACTATTAATATGATCGAAAACTTCAGTTTTATTTTTCATTAAAAACACCCAAACAGCTCTGGTATAGTCATCTACTACAGTAAGAAAATACTTAAACCCTTCTTTACTAGTCACCTTATATGGACCCCACACATCTAAATGAACAAGATCACCCATATTTTTAGTTTTATGATCACTCAAAGGAAATGGTTTTCTTGTTTGTTTAGCTTTATGACATATCTCACAGTGGTTCAAGTAGTAGTCTTTATATCTTTTATTCTATTTTTAAGCAGCTTAAGACTTGGTCGTAGGATGTCCAAGTCTATTATGCCAAATACAATTTGACATAAAACAACTCTTAATATTACTATTATTAACCCTCTTACCTTCATCTAGAAAGTAAAGACCTCCTTTTCACTACCGGTCCCCATCGAGAACTTTTGAGTGGAATCCTAATTTTACACATTTTATCATTAAACCGACAATTACATTATTATCTTTAGACAACTTATGAACAGATAACAAGCACACATGATACCTGTGAACTACCAAAGACATCTTTAAAACCGATTGTTTCCAAACTTGTAACTTCCAATTTGTTTAACTCAGGCAATGATCCCATCGATGTGCAACTGTAAGATTTAAATGAGATACTTCCATTATATCATAAAGATGTGTAGCACAAAAAGTTATATGTCGACTAGCTCTCGAATCAATAATCCATCCAATATAAGTACTATAGGTACTTATATTAGAATTGAAATTAAAGAACCTACATGTAAAGAAACTAATCACACAATTTGAAGCAATAACAGTACCTGCAAAACTAGCATGAGCCTTGCTAGTATCACCTGAACCACTAAGTAAAGCCATTAATCAGTTATATTGATCTTTAGTAAGAGTATGAGTAGTACTCTTACTAGTATCACTCTTATTATCAACCACATTATTAACATTCCCTTTTAACAAAACCAAAGTGGATATCCAACTAACTCAAAACATCTATCAATAGTATGACCAAATATATTACAATGTTTGCAGACAAAATTTGACACTCGCCAAACCTTTTTTGTTATTGTTAGTGTTCTTATTAGAATTCCAACTATTATTTTGATTATTACTAAGATAAACTTAGCAGCAAAGGCATAAATTTCATTTTAACAGATTTATTAGCAACATGATTAATTCGCGAGACTCATCTCTAGACAAAGACGCAAGCTTCCAATAACAATATCCAAGAACAGGATCAAGAAGATCCAAACCAAAACAACAGCACAGCGGAAATATACCTGAAACAAAAAACACAATAACAAAAATTAGATAAAAACCAACTTAAACACAAATCTGACACCCTAAAAAACTAATTTAAGGGTTTTTTTAATTTTTATTTCAAGAAACTTGAAATAAAATTAAAACCGGTCAGATTATTAAAAGAATGAAAAAACTAATCAACCTGAATTAGGGTTTGATACAGTAAACCCTAATTTTCAACTAATTTGATTAAAAAATCAAATTAACACACTCCGATCACTAATTAACTCACAAGATTTGTAAAATCAAGCAGTAATTAGAGAAAAATACTATCAGGACCAAAAACCCCCAAAAATCAAGAAACCCTAATTTTTGAGAATCAACAATTAACCTTCAGATCTGAAAGATCTGATATCAAACAACCAATATCAACACTGTAATCACACGATCTACACAATAGATCAAACCCCAAATTTTGAGAAACCCTAGTTAATCAAAAACTTTACAATCTTTTCAAAATAACTTCGGTATAGCAACCCGGCTCGATACCATGTAGAAATTTATAAAACCAAAGTAATTTCAATCAACCAAACGATTTTTATAGTGAACCCACCAACCACCCTTGGCTCACTCTTATTATTAATCAAATGATAAAGAATCGCTTTACAATACAAAGAAAGATTTAGAAAACAATACACAAACTAGGGTTTCTTCAACTCGTGAAATGGAGAGAGAAGAAACAATTTTCTCTGTAAGATATTTAGGAATAATGAGATAACAACAACGTCTTCGACTTTTATAGCTTCAAGAATGCGAAGACTTCCTTTAGACCTTGAACATTTAGACTTGACAATAATAGTCCTTTGACTTTTAGAAACTAAGCAAATAATGCTTATCTTCAACAATATCGATCATAAACTCATTTATAATCCTTGGGTGTGTTATGATACATCTTAAAGTTCTCTCTTCAGCATGTTAAACATGCACCACAAAGATGATAACTACAATACTAAATTTTAAATAGTTACAAACAACTAAACAAACCTGATTGTGACACTTGGAGACAATTGTGATGCATGCAGAAAGAGGATTAGGACAAAACCCCATCCTGAAAACTACAATGGTTCAGTTTTCAATACATAAATATAAGCTATATGACGAACATACCTTTTACGCAATCATGGCACGCAAGTGTCGCATGAAATTCCTTGCCTTTGGAGTGAATATACCAAACATCAGACGTTGTGAAATCTGAATGAAAGAATTTTGACTCGTCAAAAACATCATCTGACTTAAGACTATCTTCGTCATAAAGTCTGTAAGAGGTTGAAAATATTAATCATAAATATGGACTCAGTTTTCTAAATGTAACAAAGAGATATGATAGGTTATGTTAATTGCCCCATAGTGTAGGTATATTACAAACCCTTAAGTCAACCAAAAGCATTCTTTTCGCGAAACACCTAGTGAGATAATAAAATCATCAATTCCTTAAAAATTAGAAACAAACCATGTGAACTGTTGTTTTACCACCTACAATTAATATGGTCAATTTGGTTATTAGTAAAACTGGAACAACATGTCGTAGTTAATAAGATTATACAAACAAAACCTATTGAAAAAGTAGTATTAGTTTTGATCTAAGTTAACATTCATAAACTGTTAAAAGTAGCACAAGGGTATATTAGATGAATGTTATACCTTGTTGTGTATATCCCTTCAGCAAGGGTTGTAAGTATGTAACACCCCCAACAGGCATGTAGTCCCCCTAGAAAACAAATCATTTACCGGGCTTGGAAGGACTAATGATTGAATAACTACAATAATAATAAAAAAAGGTATCTTGAATATAGAACCGTGTGCAAAAATACCAGGATTCTGATTATGACTATCACCGCAATGTATTTGATTGTAAATTTAGTATTTGTATTAGCAAATCTACTCTTTCCTGATTACCTCAGCTCTATCTACCAAAAACCACATAGCTTCTCTTACGGCATCGGATTCTCAAATAGAAAATGCATATACAATCCATCGGTATATATACAAAAAACATACATAAACGCGTAAAGCACATATGAAATCACAGAGGTACAATATGTTCATATTACAAAGGGTGTTGGGTAAGCTTATGTAAGCAGCTAATCAGCTTATTCCATTAGTTATGCATATTATATAACTATATAATATGAAGGGAAAATAATTACAAACGGGTAAGGAAAATTTTAAATACCTGTTTATATATTACGATCATAGCATTGCCAGCTAGCTTTGATGGATTATTGTTGGATTAATATGGCTTGGAAGAATATTGATTTTAAATACATAATTTTTTTTTATATATAAAATTACACTTTTTGCCTACAATTACGAAGAATAGCATTGAGGCCCAATGGTATTTTCAGTTTATTTATACATGTGAGTACAAAACGTTTTTAATTTTTTTGGCAAATTAGGAAATAATTAGCTTTTAATATTTTTCAACATCTACCAAAACCCCTTAATAATCATATATATACTCGCTCTCAAACAAAATGCCAAACAACCTGCAACCCAAAAGCAACCAACATAACGATCTTATATAATCACTGAAAACCAAAAGCATAAAGTACTCACTGGATTTCTTGTTGGGTTTTATGTACTTCTTCCGTTAATTCATTATCCTTGTTGGAATCACTCCTAAACCTTAATTCAAGTGTTTGTTACTCATATGTAATAGGTAGCTTATTATGGCCTTTATGTTTGTTTAAGGTCAAGCTTATGTAGAAGGCCCATAAGCTTAGGCCCATGTCCAATAAGGAAAAGGGAAGGAGTAGGAGTGTTGCCCTAGCTCCTTGCCTATAAATACTATGTAATAACCCTCACTTGAGGGTTGGTTGTTCAATTTATTCCTTTCACTCACTCTCTACGCATAACCGTCCTTAGCTTAACGTGTGTGTGTGTTTGGTTTACTTGTTCAATCGCCTTTATCTCTTTCTAGTAAGCTTGTGTTGTAAATCTAGTGACCTAACGGTGGTATCAATCGCCAACTAGTTGGGTGAATCGTTTTGTTTTGAAGTGGGTTTTGGTCTTACGCGTAAAGATAACGTGCTCTTTGGTTCGCTTAAAAACTCGTTTTTACACTTTTTAATCCAAGATTCTTGTACTTTCAACGTTTTAAGGTGTTAAAATACTTGTTTTTGCAAAAGTTTCAAACTTTACTGCGTGGATCTAAGTTTTAAGCTTGTTTTTGTTCGTGGGTGTCGTTCTACGCGTAACCCGTTTAGCAGTTTTGATTCATCAAGTTTCACACTTTTGTGTTATTTTGGTGATATTGAGGCTATTCCATAACAAAAATCGGTTTAGAAACAAATTTGGGCAACATCATTTTTACGAGTAATCTTACGCGTATCAAAACCCTAATATTACGCGTAAGTTATTCCTTGGTTTGATCTTCGTTTTAGTGGTTTACTCCGTGTTTTCTTGCTTGGATAAGCACGAAAATCGTCGACTTTGGATATCTTTTGCCTTTGTGATAGTGTAAAAGATCATTTGGGCAAAACCTAAACTTACGCATAAGCATAAAGCTTACGGCGTAGAAATCCTACATAAGATTCATCTTACGCCTAAGCCTAGTCTTACGCATAAGGTAATCCTCGCGCTAACTTTCTCGCCTAACTTTGTGTCTCGCATAACTTTAGAGTCTTTTCCCTACTTACGCGTAAGCTAAATCTACGCGTAACTCTTGATTGTTACGCGTAACTTTGGTGTTTTACGCATAAGTGCTACTTGGATTATTGTGATTTCTCGCCTAAGGACACTTCATCAACTAAGGTTCATTCGACTACAAAGATCCATTTTACCAACACAAGTTTTCAACATGTCACAACCACCATACTCTAACTATTTCCTTACACTTATTCTCAACGACAACAACAACTAAGTCCACAACATCAACAATGGAATCAACAACAAGCAATTTATCAACAACAATTTAATCAACAACATACTCCACAACTTGGAGCAATTCCTCCACCACAAATGGTTCAAACACCACCAAGTCTTCAAGTTCAACCCTACACAAATGACTTCAATCAACATCCATCAAGGAACACTATGAAGGAACCCACTTGGTTTGCAAAGATGTGTGAAGCTTTAAGCGACCAACAATCAATTCATGAGGTGGATCACTTGATAGACCTCCAATGCTCACTCCGAAACTACGATCAATGGGTGATAAGGTTCTTTAGGTTTTGTGATCGAAGAAGCCACATGGAAAGTTCTTAAAGAAGGTTATCTTGGAAGGTCCATTTGAGATGCCTCTTGTCATTGTGCCGGAGATCCAAATGCTATTCCACCAAGAGATGAACAAGCGAACATTGCTCTTGTTGCGGACTTGAATCCTCAAGAACTTCTACACTATGAAGCGAGATGAGCTTGCAATGGAATATATCCTCTTAGGATTACCAAACCCAATTCTTCGTAGTGTTGATGCTCAAAAGGCGCAAAGAAAATGTGGGATCATATTCGTCTTCTTATGGAAGGATCATACTCAATCGGGAGGATTTGGAATCCAAAATTTACTTGGCTTATGAACACTTCATGATTGAACACGGAGACACTAGAGTCCTATCATCATCGATTTTCGAGACATCATCAATGATTTGGATAAACACAACATCATCATGCCAAGAATTGCGGTGAATACTAAGTTCTGAGTAGTCTTGGTCTGAATGGGAGAAGTATGTCATTTTCTCCGTCAAGCGAAGAATATGCATCATTCTACATATGGATTGTTGTACGATTACTTGAAGCCTCATGAAAAGGAAGTTGATCGGGAAAGGATTCTCCGTGCTCAAATTGCTCCACCTACACATCCGGAAAATCAACAACTTCCCTTATATGCTCAACAAAGTTATCCTCCTCAACAAGCAACTCAACCAACGCCTCGGTCACACAAAATGATCATTCACAACAACAATCTCAACAAAATCAATTGGTTCCATACAACAACAACAATGCTCAACCAATTGTCGGTGAAGCTAATGAGGACATCGATCCGTTCGAAGCATTGCAACAAGGATTTGTTATGATTGCTAATGCTTTTGGCGTTATACCAACAAATCCAACAATCGTATTCGTTCCTCATCTAACACACGAAATCGGTGTTGTAAACAATGGACGAGTTGAAGTTCGAGAATCGTGGTTATGGTCGTCGGATGGGCGGTGGTCAAGGGTTTAATGCTGTGGTCGGAATAACAACGAGCTCAAGTGGTGGAACAAGGAAATGCTCGAGAATGGGTTGAATGGTCTTGATGCTACAAGCGCAATGAGAAGGACACACTGGCTAATGCATGCCCAAAGCCGAGGACTAGGGGCGGTGCTTATTTCAAAGAGGCTCTTCTTTTGGCTCTTAAGGATGAAGTGGTGGATCTCTCACGGACAAAAACGAGTTTTATGGCAAATGCGAGACTCGGATGATGATATGGAGGACTTGCGGGCCAATGCGTGATTATGTTGATGGCTAATATGCATGAGTTACACATGAGTGACACAGGCCCGATGTATGACAACGATGGCTTGTCTCGGTGCCGAACAAACCATATTTATCTACGATCTAATATCTCCGCCAACATCCGAATCCGGCAAGGCTCGGAATGTTCAAAATGAGTCATTTACATCACATTCGACGATTTTCAACTAGACCCGTAGTTACATTTGACGATCAAGATGACCTTATGGTTTCCATTGATAATCAAATTGACTCCGTGGTTATACTTGAGGATCTAAATAATGATCATGTTGTGACTCCGTTGAACAAACCGAACTTTGCCTCATCGGATCTTGCTCTGTTACTTAAAGACCAACAATCCCAAATTGAAGAATGTTGTGCATTAAATAAGGACTTAAAAAGTAAAAATGCACTGCTAACCAAGGATTTTGAATGCTTACAAATGCAACTCAACTTTTTAAAACTCAAGAAAACCGTGAAAAAGGTTTTGAAGCGCTTTGCTAAATCTCATCAAAGCGAAAAATATTTAGAGACGGATCGTGATCTAGCCGCTTGAAGAATGCTTTGTTATGCGAGATAGAACAAGCTGAAACATGAACATAAAAAGCAAATTAACGCTCTTACCTTGGAAAATCAAAAAGCTAAAGTGAGTTGTTAACTTGTCAAAAGCAGTTCTCTGCATACAAAAGCATTCAACGAAGCGAATAGATGATCATCTTGAAGAAATCATCGACTTGCAAAACAAACTTAAAGAGTTTAAAGCATTGTTTATAAACATGGTGAGTCGATGCTGCTATTGAAAAGTTTACATTAAAACCCAATCCAAATGGATATGGACCAAATCTTCTTGCGATTACAAACCTAAGCTTTCAACCAAAGCATTCAAACCAAATCACGAAGTTTCGGTCAGAATATAAAATTGATAATTCTATTATGAGTGTTGTTGAATATCATCGTCAAGAGGAATTAGATCTGCGAGGGCGAGTCGATCAAAATTAAAAGCATTGTTTACAACAAACCTTTTAATTATTCAAAACCGGTCACTTTAAATCACACCAGGATTCTTCTAACACACCAAGGGTTATCATAAAAGCGTCGAGTCTTCTAATGTTAATCCCCAACAGATTATGCACAAATTTATGGTCCTTTACCTTCCATCGGTGAAGTAAACTCAAAACACGAAAATCGCAAAATTCTTAGATATTTTGATATTTTCATGGTGACCTCAAAACTTTAGAACATGAGATAGAATATCATTACGAAATAAAAGTTCAACACTTTCAATCGCCTCTAGCGCGAGAACAAAGAGACATTTTTCGGAAAAATCTTTTACCAAATGTTAAAAATTTGAAAAATTGTGCATTGTCTTGGGAGCAGGACTTTCATAAGGAACTTGGAGTGATGAAGGTCGTTTTAGAAAAACGAAACATCTATTTCTAATACTAAGCGTAAAAGAAAATGTTGAGAAAAGATGTTGATCGACTCTTGAATGATGTTATCGTCTTGATATCCATAATGTTGTGTTATTGAATTCTTTGCCATATGCATCGATTATATCTCTGCGATCTTGTTGACTCTGTAGTAGCTGTTGAGAATCACGATAATGTGCTTGGATCGAGTCTTTAAAAGCGAAAATGAGCGATTACTAACGAACTTTACAATGCAAAGCGTCGTCTTAATTGGTGTGAAAAGATATTCACAATCAACAACTTGGTTTTCAAAACAAAATCGCTCGATTGCGTGCAAAATCTTGATCCTAAAATTGAGCAAGTGGATGATCAAAGCGTGTCTTTGAAAAGTCAAATCTCAAAATATGAACAAGAACTTGTAAAAGTTAAGCAGAAATATGGTGTCATATTTGATTTACTCAATAAGACTCGTCATGAAGCATCAAACGAACTTGATCACTATCTTGCTCACACTAGAGAAGTCATGAATTTTCTTTGGTAATATTAGTTACGAAAATCAAGATTTGATTCACACTATCTCTAAGTTAAGAGAAATGTTAGGAAAGTATGAACAACTTCCGCCAACCATCATTAAGAGATTAGCACCGGTAACACTTAGTAATCGTGAACCTAGAATCCCTCTTGCCAAATCACAAGTTGCTAACGTGCTTCCTTCTCTTGAAACAGGAATAGTTGCGTCTTTTCCAAGCGTCCGCACTTCACGACCTAGGAGCACTCAATCGAAGAATAGGAAGTTGCGACCTAAGAAAAGATCAATAAGGAATGCTAAAGTAGAAGAACACCCTAGGACTATGAATAAGACTCACGTTGCTTCCACTATAGATATTGCGTCGGCAAATGTAATAGAAATAGTGATGTAACGAATGCTAAACCTTTAAGTACTTTTGATATTGATCGATGCACCTTGTGTTATTTGTCGTAAAAGTATGAATTCGATTGTCATGACAAATGTGTTGCTAAAGCTATAATCTCTCGTTTACGGAATCCTAAGAATCGGCATACCTCTAGGCCCACTAATCATTCTAAGTACGTGCTTGTAGACCGCCTTCTTTAGATTCTAAGGCAAGCATTGTTGTCCACAGTAGCTCAGTTTCACCTCCTAAGAATGTAGTACCACCTAGTGCATTCACAAAGACTAAAGCAAATAGTAGTTATAGATGGCGAAATGGATATATAACACACTAGGATTTAAATGGATGCCTAAAGTTATTAATGTGTGTATCTACTATAGCGCTTGGAACCCTCTAACATTTGGGTTCCACATCTACTTCTATTCCATCGTGTCAAATGCGTGTGTAATGCGGTGATCTGAGATCATTCTCTGGATTGTTGATAGCGGATGTTCCCGACACATGACGAGCAACCTTAAGCTGTTATCAAACTTTATTGCAAAGTTCATTGGCACTTGTCGAGTTCGGGAATGATCACTTGCGACTATCATGGGCTCGGAGACTATATCAATGGGAACATCGAAATCGGCGGGGTTTACTATGTGGAAGGCCTCGGTCACAATCTGTTTTCGATGGGTCGGTTTTGTGATGGAGATTTGGAGGTTGCTTTCGGGAGAAAACTTGTTTCATTCGTGATCTACAAGGAAATGACCTTATGTCGGCTCGCGTAATTCTAGTCTTTACACTATCTCTATGCAAGACATGGTTGCTTCATCTCCCATCGCTTACTTTCAAAGGCAACATCAACAAAATCACGGCTATGGCACCGTCGTCTCTCATCTAAACTTTCAAACCATCACCAACCTTGCTCGACACAAACTAGTTGAAGGTCTCCCGATTTCGGTATTCAAAAGATCACCTTTGCTCGACTGTGAACAAGGAAAAGCACTCGTGCTCATTTTCCTTCAAAGGTGGAACACGACTCTCGACATGTGCTTCATCTTCTTCACATGGATTTGTGTGGCCCGATCTTGGCGTGCAAGCGATCAATGGCAAGCGCTACATCTTAGTAATTGTTGATGACTACTCACGATGGACTTGGGTCTACTTTCTTGAAGCAAAGACCAAGCTCCACAAATGATCATCACCTTTCTCACGAAAATCTGAGTTCGACTCAAACACCGTCGGACTAATCGAGCAGACAAAGGCTGAATTTGTTAACCAAACCCTTCGTGAATTTTATGAGAAAGTGGAATTGACATCAAACATCTATTGCACGTACACGAAACAAAGCGGAGTTGTTGAAAGACGAAACCGAGCGTTAGTGGAAGCTGCAGAACAATGTTAATCAATGCTAAACTTCCGGATTACTTGTGGGCGGTAGTTGTATCTCTGCATGCTATACTCAAAACCGTTCTATGATCACAAAGCATACAACAAAACACCTTTCGAGCTTGTCCACAACCATAAACCGAATCTCAAACACTTTCATGTATTTGGATCCTTTGCTATCCGAATAATGATCGTGATGATTTTGGAAAGCTCAAAGCCAAAGGCGACATTGGAGTCTTTATTGGATATTGTGAGAATTCTAAAGGTTACGGATATGGAATCGTCGTACAAAGCAGTTATGGAAGCGATTCATGCTCATTTTGATGAACTTACGGAAATGGCTTACGAGTATAACGACTTAGAACCGGTCACAACCGTTTAAACTTCCTCAACCCCATCATCGGTGAACAAAGCCCCGACTCACTCGTCAACAAATGGAAAGGTTATTTGCTCCATTGTTCGGTGGCGATATTGATGAGCGTGCTCGGTGTATCCATTGTTTCATTGCTCAACGATAATACTCTTATACGATACACTGCTACAACAACTCTTTGTTGAAGCAGCACCACCGATTGACTCCACCACAGCAGTTGAACAAACCGCTTCCAACAATGATGAACCGGTGATGATATTCTTAATGAAGTACCCCACTGCAGATTTTGATCCAAATCGTTCTTTAACCCGTTTGCTAATGAGGCTGCTTGCACGGATGTCGCGGAATCATCAACAAACCATTTGAATCCTCGAAATCTACACAATGTATACCAACATCAACCCTCTACACATAGATGGACAAAAGACCATCCTCGGCAAATATTATTGGCAACCCGAATCAACCGATCGTTACGAGACAACGTCTTCACACGGATGGTGAACATTGCATTTATGCACTCACTGTCTGCCAATCGAGCCTAAAAACATTAAAGGCGCAATGACAAAAGACAAGCGGATTGAATCCATGCAAGAAGAACTCAACCAATTCAAGCGTCTTGAAGTATGGGAGCGGTTGAAAGACCAACGAGGGTCTCGTCATTGGTCTCAAATGGATTTGGAAAAACAAATTGGATCTTTGAAGGGCGTAATCCGAAACAAGTCACGTCTAGTTGCTAAGGGTTATCGTCGGGAAGAGGAATAGACTTTGAAGAATCTTTTGCTCCGGTTGCTCGTCTTGAGGCATTTCGGATATTTCTCGCGTTCGCGGCTCATATGAATATGACGGTCTTTCGGATGGATGTCAAAGCTGCGTTTCTCAATGGACAACTTAAAAAGCGGTTTATGTCGACCAACGGATGGATTCGTTGATCCCGAGTTCCCGAACCATGTCTACAAACTGAACAAAGCTCTTTATGGTCTCAAACAAGCTCCTCGGGCATGGTGCGATAAGCTATCATCTTTCCTCATTGCTAATAATTTCACCAAAGGTTCGGTTGACCCTACTCTTTTATACAATATCACGGGGCACATATCTTAATTGTTCAAATTCGTGGATGACATCATTTTGGGTCTACACATAAAAAGTTTTCAATCGCTTTTGCAAAACTAATGAAGAAAAATTTTGAAATGTCCATGATGGGTGAACTCGCGTTCTTTCTAGGACTGCAAGTTCATCAATCACCCGTGGTATTTTCTTGAGTCGATCCAAATATGCCCTTGAATTGTTAAACAAATTTGGAATGAAAACACATGACACTTATGCCACACCAATGACTCATACCAAGAAGCTAGATCTTGATTTACATGGGAAATTAGTAGACCCTACCAAATACCGAAGTATTATTGGGTCTCTCATGTATCTAACGACTAGCGAGACTGATATTGTCTTTGCCGTTTATCTATGCTCCGTTATCGATCGCGACCAAGCTGAAACCCACCTCTCGAGGCTAAAAGAATCCTCCGATACATCAAGGAACCATTAACTTGGGGATCGGTATCAGAAGGATTACGGTTTTGAACTAATCGCTTTTGAGACGACCACGCGGGATGCTTAGACTCGAGGAAAAGTACTTGAGAGCACTACAATTTCTTGGTGATAAGCGGTGTCTTGGCAATCAAAGCGAGGATTGTACATCGTGTCATCAACGAAGGCGAATATGTAGCCATGTCCGCGTGTTGTGCTCAAGTCATCGGATGAGAACACAACTCAAAGACTATGGTTACGTGTTTGACGAAATCGATGTCTTTGCGACAATCGGTGCCATTGCGATCTCGTGCAACTCGATTCGACATTCGAAATCAAAGCACATCGATCTTCGCTATCATTTCATCAAGGACCACGTGGAGCAGTGCAGTTGAATTATACTTGTGGAGTGCGAGAATACCAATTGGCGGATCTTCTCACCAAAGCCTTGCCTCCCGCTAGGTTTAATGAGTTGGTCCACGGATTGGTATGAGGTGTTTGACTCAAGAGGAATTGGATGACCTCTAAAAGCAGTCTTAAAAACACATCAAACACCAAAATATCTTTTGTAAATACATTTTCAAAAACAAAATACAAAAATATAAAACGATAAAACAACAAAAATATTCTTCTAATCTAATTTTCTTTCAACATGGCAAGTACATTTCTTCCATCAACACTATAATCTTTCAAAATTCGATATTTTTCGATCAAGTGTTGAGGGAGAAAATTAATATAAGCTGTTTCAAAAACATTCGTGTACTTGCATGTTATTCTATCCGGTTGTTTCTTTTATCAATGGTGGCAAACTTTTACGGTTAAATGACACTCCTCGGACTAAAACTTATAACCTTTCATTATTTTCTTAAGTCGGGGGAGTGTCGTCAAGTTTATTTCTTAAAATCTTTGTTTGATAACCAAAATGGAAGTTAAATGGCTTTGGATGAAAAAGGAAAAGGTGGAGGGACCAAAGCGTCAAAAGCTTTAAAGTTATTTTAAATAAAACACCCCACCTAACTTTTCACTTCACATTTATTACTCTAAACCTAACTAATCCTACGCACAAAATTCGTTCAAGAAATCATGTTTTGATCATCAAAGTGTAAGTGTTTTCATGATCTTAACGTTAATACAAGCAAAGGTTTTGAATTTGATGCAAATCCAACGGCTAAATTTTTAGATATGTGTGATTATGTGTTCTCGCATAAGCGTATGAACACACAATCATTGGTGTGTGTTTGTGGTTAAAAGATTGTGTCAAAACGTGTCTTTAACATCAATGATACTATTTTTATCCTCAAAATCCACCCGAAACACAAATTGATGGTTTTCAAAATTAGGGTTCTTAAGTCGATTTGGGTATTTTCAAATGTGAATGGTTTTGGTCAAATAGATTGTTGTGTGATGATTATATCATGTTGAATTAATGTTATCCGGCCTATAACAACCCGAAACACTAATTAAGTCGAAATTAGAAATTAGGGTTTAATGTTCTTGAGTTTGGGTATTTTTGATTCACCACGAATTGGATGTTAATACTTGGTTAACTCTCTCATGTAACATCTTAGAACTACCGAAAACGTTTGGTGCAATTTCCATGGTTAGAATTGTTATCGTAATTCTTGAACTATTAGGGTTTTGGTTTACGCGTAAGACTTTCTCTGCGTAAATGTAAAATGTGTTTCATGCCATAATCTGTTTCAAAATGACTATACATGTTAAGATTGATGATATGATGACTTTATTTCGGGTTTGCTACGCATAAAACTCGAGAATCAAGGTCCTTGTTACTCTCGCATAAGGATCACCTTACGCGTGAAAGTTATCGTAAGAGAAATTTTACGGCGTAACTATTACGCGTAAGGTTCTACAATGGGACTACGCGTATCACATGTGAAGGATATGCGTAAGCGATGACCTCTCGCATAAGGTCTACTCTTACGAGTAAGCCTTACGCGTAAGGTTTATATCGCCTCTGGCGTAAGCTCTCGCATAAGGTCCCTTTTCCTCGCGTAACATTTCTTACGCGTAAGTAAGGATCCTACGCATAAGCTTGCGCCTCTGGCGTATACCACTCACATTTACGCGTAACTTTATCATTTCTCGCCTAAGCCTTGATTGACCTTAATTTTGAATTGTTACGTGTACAAACTTGTAAATAAACTAATCATATCGTCACGAAACCAATAATGTCACTAATAAACTTAAGCGTTTGATATGTTGTGAACTATGGTGATAACATAAACTTTAAAACTTAAAGTTAACTAACTCACGAAACATTTCACGGCGTCATTGGACTATTGAACAAACAAGTGACTTAGGACTCGTAACAATCATTAACACTGTACATTCAATAATTAGACAATAAAAACCTTACATTGACTAACATTATGTCTTTCGATATGTTGGTTCTTTTGGCTAATGTTATTTCGAGATCACGACATGGTGCTCGAATGAATGTGGATGCACGAAGTTCTCACAATTCTTGACATCTTCCTAATGGCTATCCTAGAAAGATTGGAAAGAACAACCTTAGGGTTGACTTTGAAACCCTCACATGCTCGAGAATCTTCTGTTTGATTCTTGTGGATGTTCTAAAGAATCATCCCTACGAACATGCTCTCACACTCTGCTTTCTGATCAGGAGATCTACATGCAACAATTACGGAATTCAATGCGAGAGGATCACGGGTCAAAGTGCGATGGCGGTGGCTCTCAATCACAAACAAGTCACCATCACTCATGCGGACTTACGGGTTGTTCTTCTCATTCTGAAATCGAGCCAACCGACTTCTTTGCCACACCTCTTGAGAGCAGTTCTTGATTCACGATTGATATTGGCTATGATGAAGCTTGAGAATTATCACTAAGCACTCTCATGTGGAGCTTAAGAACATTCCTCAACCGTGGAGAACCCTCTACATCATCATCACCAAATCGGTCTCTGGTCGTGATAGTGGCTATGAGCATCCCAAGCTCATGGAACTACAAATCTTACGGTCATTAATCAACAAAAGGACATCGAAATTGAAGCCTTTGTTATGGGAAGACATGATGTCATTTCACAAGAAACTTGGCTCAAAGATTCCTATGTCGGATACACAAAATTGTTGATCCGAGAGCACTTGGACTTCATCCGATATTCCACAAAGGCTCAATGACCCGGACAATCACGATATGTTGGTGAACCTACCCTATCGATCGAGAATCAAGGAATCGTCAACAAAGAAGCGGTCTTGTATTACACGATCACCTTACGTCTAATGAAATCAAAAAGCTCGAGACATACAAAAGGTATCTAGTAGCGATGAAGAAGGCAAAGTTGGTCATCTCGATGAAAAGTCTTCGGAACACCTATAAGGAGAACCGAGAAGAGCGGTCTGAGAAGTCTTGCAATCTTGAAAGTCAAAGGAAGTTTCCCAGAGGAATCCTCCTCGTAAAAGGATTGTTCCTTCTAAGGAAGTTGTTCCCATTCCGTACCTAAACACGAACCATGAGAGAAAGCTAATTGATGAGGACTCGGAAGGTCTTGCATCGGAAGAAGAGACTTTCTACTCAAAGCTGCTGAAGATGAAACCACAGCGGTATCTAAACCTCCAGTCCTCCAGTGAACATGGAAAGGGAAGACTCACATGCTTGTGCCTTATGAAGCTCGGATGAAGATGAAGAGCAACTGGATACTTCATACGGGAAGAAGTTTAAATTCGTTAGACACCTTCAAAAGGCTAAAGAATTTGCAAAAGACCAAATGGGTGGCCCGGAGGATCAAGTGGTGGTGCCCACTCTAAACCAACTCGATGCGGTTAATCGACCCGATAAGGGGCTGGTGCCACCACTCTTGTGCAACAACAAAAGCTTGTGGAGGAGTCTACGATTATAACATTGAGGAACGAGAAAAGGATAAGGCGAGAAAGAAAAGGCGATGAAGAAGCTAAGGCTCGAGACGGAAGAAAAGGCTAAATCTGGACAAGATAACGAAGAAATTATGATGATTATCTTCTCAGCGGTCCAACTCGTTCCAAGGAGGATACTACGCACCTCAAAGGACCACGAGCCTCCTCATGTCTCCTCATCATCGATTCATCATCTCATTCTTCACCACCACCATCTAAAGATCAACCAAATCAACATCCAAATCGGTGAAGAAGCCAACTCGATCTTGGATATCTCATGCTCATAAAAGAATTGGGAATCTTTGTCAAACAAGTCGAAAGAAAGACATGCTCTACGGAAGATGAATTTCTCTGTTGATCGAATCTGATATATTCATGATGATATCGACAAGATGCAAGATGAAAGGAAGTATGTCGAAGCTCATGAAAGATGATCTTCAAGGAAAATGGACGAAATGATCAAAGGATACACTCACGGTTCCTTATGGAGGTCGTTCGAAAGCGACAAAGGAGATGTATACCGGACAAGCTGTATCCAAATCTCTTGCATCTAGCCAAACAAGCCATGAAATCAACTCCGATGAATTTAAGCATCAATCCGATTGAATCTACAATTTTCTCGGATGATGAATTGGTGAACCGGCTAGTAGCGCAAATGTCGAAAGCTCTGCAACGTTTGCCTCACACGAAGCTAAACTGTTTGAAGCTCTCTTGGAATACCAACTCGGGTCCTCATTCCGAGAAGAAGGCATTGGGCCCAAGCGTTCAAGAGATGATGAAGACAAAGATCGGGATAAGGATAAAGAGCCCAAGCGCACAAAGAAGTCGATGAATCATCCTCTATTCGATTACTCGATGCAACCTCCACCACAACGGACTCCTGCTCAACAAAGATCTCCTCCTCGTTCTTCTACGATAAACCTCGATTCTTACGAATTACCACCGAGACTCGAAAACCGGTGATCACTTTGAGTATCTGGTGGTGACGATGAGGAAGTCCGTGAGCCCTACAACAACCCACCTCTCCCAAACAAGTTCGAAACCGAATCCTCATCTAGGCCTAAACAAAAGAAGAAGAAGGCGCCCATGGTTGGCGTCGTATCATGGCTAGATGACGATAAAACAGAGGAATTTGAATGGTTCTCTACACTTGTTAATTCCACTCCTACCGGTGAAGGTCAAGATCGGTGAGCGGTAATACATTGGAGCATGCTAAGATTACGCAAGAAAAGTTCCATGTGAAGAAGATGGCGAAATCCGAGTTGAGGCGAATCAAGAATGAAGCTTTTCAACTGTGGAAAGATAGCTCGAGAAAGTGCCATCGGTCGAATATCACCTTGAAAACATTGCTCGAGCTATGTCTAACAACATGGATTGGCTCAACCCGAAGCAAACATCGACTTCACCAAGCGGGACAACCCTCCATACTACACCGGTGGTCAAAACCTCTACCAACAATTGGCCAACCAGATGAACCTAGGATTCCATTCGGATATTTCTTCAACAAAGACTTGGAATTTCTTCTACGGTGGCGATGGCTCAAGGAAATCGCTACATCTTTGACACTTCCATTCCCATGACCATATACTCAAACCGCATAGCTATCGAGGAAAGAGCTAATCACTTGTTCTCCAACAAAGTGGAAGCATCGACCGAGATGCAATGTCTGAGATTCATCATTGGCGGGCGAAGAATCTACTACTGAAGCTGCCGGTTGAAGTCTCAACATGCGGTGTTCGATACTAAGGATATCGTTGCCATCAAACACGTTGATCTTTCGACCAAATGGGACTACACTTTTCTCAAGAAGATTGTGGTCAAAAGGCAAGATGAGCGGGATTATGCATTCTCTGAAGGCGACTTTGAGAATTTGTCTATCAACGACATTGAAGACATGTACCTTGCCAAAGTGCGGTCGCATGAGACAATTTTCAACTGAAGTACAACGTGAATTCATCAAGTCATTGCTCATCTTCATCGACGCATAGTCATCAAAGAGCGTGTAGAAGATCTCCAACTTGCGGTTGAATCATATCGGACCGTGTCAACTTCACTCCACCTCGACTTGATCTTCCCGACATCAACCGGCTCTCACAATATACACTCATCGACAAACCATTCGGCGTCGTTTACGCGGTGAACTTCAAAGAAATTGCTTAATGGCGTGTAGTGATCTTCACAAGTTTGGGGATCACACTTTGAAGATGGTTAGGGACGGATTGGCTTATAGGTTGAAGGATATACGTCAAAAGATTGGGTCTCTAAGCGATGGAATTCTCGGGATCGAAGGGATGTGAGGAGGATCATCAAAATGATTGATGAAAGGTTGTATAGAAGGATCGATTCGAAACATTGGAAAGCTTTGTTGGTGGTCGACCAGGATTAACATCACCGGCTATCAGCGCCTGATTCGCACTCCTGGCAACATCTCTTTGGACTTCTGGTACCCTTGAACTGCTTCTTTCATTATAAATTTGGATGTGTGATTATATATGTCTATGGCTTGTGCACACATAACGATGTACAACCCGTAATTGTCAAGAAAGGACCACGTAGTGCGCTTGATTGCCACAATCCTTATAAAAGGAGCGAAAGCTTCTTACTTTTGAGTAAAACCTATCAAACCTTTCATTTTCAAGGTTTTGCTCAAAAGAACAAGTACTTCCGTATGATTTTCAAAACCTCAACCGTTTATATCACTTGTTGAGGGGAGTATTTGAATTAAAACTTTGTTCACAAATTGTTCATAGTGGTCATCTTCCCATGACACTCGAAATGGTCATATTTATTCTCAACTTTTCAAAATAACATTTTATATGCCATTTTTGAGGGAGAAAATTATGTGATAAGAAATATGTTGTGTAAATGCAAATGAATCTTTGTGTAATAGACTTAACCAACGAATTGTGGTACTAAACTGTTAGTAACTCGAAAAGACTTGTCGGGACGGGTAATAATTTCAAGCTAGTTCGCTAGTAATGTAAGCGTGTCTCATGAAGGACTTGTCCGAGTAGAAAGTACCATTCGAGAAACTCTTGGTAGACATGAACTCGGCGGGTATGACAACCTTTCGAGGTTTGTCTACACCTTCAAGGTAGTTATTAGAGCTAGTTGTCACCTAAAAGCGACAATGTAACTCTTTAACTATGCAACGTAACCGTGTCTCGGGGATTGTCTATCTTGAGTTGATCAATTCAAAAGTCGCGCTCTTCCCACAGTCTGATTTCCGTCAAAACTCTAAAGCACATGTGGAGGGTATTTACGCTAAAGATAAAACTCTCACGATGGTTCAAACATGTTTTCATTTACAAACCCTTTGAGAGATTTTCTTGAAAATTGGTTTTATGGCAACATAGGTTAGTCATGGGTGATAAGGTGACTAAGGTTAGGAATAACCGTCCTATGATCCGCTGAGCGGAGGATCTACCCAAGGACATCACAAATAGTTAGTACTTAGAAGTCCTTAGGTATGATTATAAAAGGAGAAAATGAGAATCGGAGAAAGAAGGAGTTGAAGAATTAAAAGAAATGCAAAGAAAGGGTGAAAAGAAATAGCCCTCAAATTATTCAACTTAGGGCGGACACGGGTTCAATTCATATACTCTTGGTTGTCACTTAGTGACACCGGTATTGAAGATTAAAAGTCGTCATGGACCCGGTGGCGCATGCACTAAACCTTCTTAGCCACTCAAGTTTCTCTCAAAAGAAGCTTGTTTCATTCTCACGGGGAACCCTCGTAAACTATTGGCTTTCTCTTAGAGATCGGTGGTATTGAAGAAGGAGACCCTCTCCTAGTCTCCGCTCGGGAAAACCAAAACACACTATTGAGTCTAGAGCCACGAGATTCATCAAAAGATCTCTTAGGTACACTTGACATTTCATCACTTGATGTTCAACAATAAGAACATCGGTGGTGCGTTATCGAGTCCTTCACGGATCTTAGCAATCATCGAGAACATTTATGAGAGGTTCACATACTGTGATCCTCGGTGATTGAATGGAAACTCTGCCGGGTCAACATCAAACGACCACGGCGGTCACTTCGGTAACTCCCGTGGATTACGCTTAGTGTGTCTCAAACGGTCTCTGATCGTGAGGTGATGCTTGGTGTACCTCGGCGACTCATCGAGCTGTAGATGTACTTGGTACATCGCGTTATCTCACTTGTGGGACTCCGGTTCGAGAGCGGCCTTTGTGAGAATTAGAGTTGTGTTTTCACACTATCTTTGTTAACACTCTCGAGTTCAAACTTGTAAGTGCGGAATCCGCTTATTACTAACCGTTTTAAATGTTTTCTTCTTATGGAAGCTCGGGCGGGATGATCGTGCAGATTCTTCTCATGCTCACGCCAACATCATCACTAATGGAAGTTCTATCCAAAAGCAACACAACGATCGAATGATTCTTCGTCAAATCAAAGAATCTACAAAGTTAAAGACTTAAAGAACTTCATCGATCTTGAATTCCAACGTCAAAGGCGTGTGAGCATGTTGAAGAATGACGTGGAGACCTTTGTGGCGAAAAGCGGACACTGAGGCGGAGACTTGATGCGAACAACAACATACTATCACTTTCATCACAAAGAACAATGATCAAAGAACAAAGTTAAAGATGACGTCAAAGCATAAGCTGTTCAAAGAAAACTATCTCTCTACTTTGGGAGATTGTTCGAATCAAGGCATTCCTTCTCACAAGAAAGAAGAATGTCGAAAGGCGTCAAAGCTACTATTACATCAACGCCTTCACCGTTTTCATCACCAACACTTGAGGGAGATTGTTGGAATCACTCCTAAACCTTAATTCAAGTGTTTGTTACTCATATGTAATAGGTAGCTTATTATGGCCTTTATGTTTGTTTAAGGTCAAGCTTATGTAGAAGGCCCATAAGCTTAGGCCCATGTCCAATAAGGAAAAGGGAAGGAGTAGGGTGTGTTGCCTAGCTCCTTGCCTATAAATACTATGTAATAACCCTCACTTGAGGGTTGGTTGTTCAATTTATTCCTTTCACTCACTCTCTACGCATAACCACTTAGGTATTAGCTTAACGTGTGTGTGTGTTTGGTTTACTTGTTCAATCGCCTTTATCTCTTTCTAGTAAGCTTGTGTTGTAAATCTAGTGACCTAATATTCCAAAAAAGAAATCATTACCGGTGCGCAACTATATAAAACGTTTCACATTATTAAGATGCCTGAAAAGGGAGGGCTTTACCTGGTTTGAGTCTGTGTGGCGGTGGGTTCAAATCGTGGATTAGTCGGCCAAAAAGGTCGGAAATCATGGTTGCCAAAAAAATAAAAAATAAAACATAAGTATCATGGGGTCATTTCACAAAATATTGGGAATATGTGAGAACAAATAAGTAAAACGAAATATTTGTTAGGTCGATAATAACATCAATCGGTTTATTTAATTTAAAAACTATGTTGCTAAACCGATTTAAAATTAAATGCATTGTGAACCTCTTTGTGCAGAATCCAATGGGACGCCATAGAATCATCATCCCAACCATTATCTAATTCTAATGTAAATAGTATGATCAATATTAAGTAATCATAATCAAACTCATATTATGCAAAATATAAATAATACAATGAATGACTTCTAAACATCACTCAAGGTCATCAATTAGGTGCATAATCTTAGTAATCACACTTATAATAAAGCCCTTGTATCTAAGAATCCTTAGAGAACCCTTTATTTGTAAAACTTTTCAAATTAGTACTTTCAACATATGTTCAATTAATTAGCTACAAAGAGTATTATTATAGATTTTTTTTTATCAAACGGGTACTTAAAGCAGAGCTGAACTAAAAAATCAAACTACAAATATCATCAAAATCACAACTTTTTCACATGGATCATCTTAAAAACTAATACTATCAAATGAAATTTCAGTAAAGATGTGATAACCAGCTTCAGTTTCAGTATAGTGTAAGAGCTTCAACTAAGTCCCTTTTTATTCAAATAAGAAACAAATAAATTTTTGTTCTTCCTATATTGAATTATTATATAACAGGAACAATAAATATCCAAACCAGAATAAGCTATTAGCGGCATCAATATGTATTATATGTAATGCTGTCACATTGTTTCACCTTAAAACTAAAGAGTAGTTTAGGTGACCACTTAATAAGAATACACATACTTATCACCTCAGATTATGTCTTTCACATACTTCACATAGATTAAAATGTACTAGTAGTACTTTACAGCCATACAACTATATCTTCAAATATAGTACTATATGGGTGCTAAAATAGCCAATAAGGGAAAAAAATGCAAACCACTCATTAATGACCATCGATTGCGACTCAAAGGGATACCACTCATAATGGCCATACAACTATATCTTCAAATCATGTATATATACATGCGGTTTTAATAGCTAACTTAGAAACACCAATCCTATCACATGCAAAAGTAGAGGTTCTAATAATCAATCTCAAATAGCCCCTTAGTAAATTTGTTATCCGGGTTGAGGTGTAGTATTGAAAGAACAACATATTAATTCTTAAAATTTTGATTAACCTATACTACACATTTCAATAATATTACAAAATTTCAATAGCCTATCTAAAATTCACGCATATGGCTAGACATCAACATCTGCATTGGTGATTTAATTACTCTTCCTACAATTATTAGTAGACATAACCTAAATTTTACCTAACTTTGAGACTACTTAGCAAGACAACACCAACATGTAGCCAAATCACATAAATCAATAACTTTGCGCCACTAATGCTGCCTAAGCTAACTGCACTCTGTAACTTTGAAAACTGTTCAATCTAGTGATACTTAGAGAACATTTATAACAATATATTTAATGATAACCATATATATAACAAATTTTTTGATTTTGATTTCTAGTAGCTCTGGTTTCTGAATTTTTTACAAATACTCGTTATTAATATGTTATCACAAACCATTATATTTTGTTTCATTCAAATAATTAAATCGATTTCATTATCACAATTACCACGAAAATTAACCAACTTTAAACAAACAAACCATAAAATCACAACAATCAATAAACTTAACGATTACTGTGGAAATCAAGAAGCACCTTAAAGCAATAACCACAAGCCAAGTACAAAAAGTGATAAATCTAAATTAAGGTTTGCAATTATGTGTTAGTTAAGCTAAACAGAGAGAGATAACTGAACTTGGGATTTTTATACTTCAATCGGAAATCCCTTGTTTATGAATTTTGGATGTTGGGAGAGATACACATGGGTTATGAGATGGGAAAAGCTTTTAATGGGTTGAGTTAATACCTCTGGTTTTATTTTTAAATTTACATTTTTGCCATAACATTATGAAGAAATAGCACTAAAGCCCATGTGTATCTTCAGCCTTTTTATACCCATGAGTACAAAAACGATTTTTTATAAACTTTTGGCCAAATTAGGAAATAATTAGCTTTTAATATTTTTCTACATCTTAAAAAAAATAATAATTAAAAAACTATTACCAAATAAGGTATGAATTGATTTTTTGAAATGAAAAATTTCCACTAGGAGTTTTGTTGTATTATATAAAAAGATTGCATTTCGATTTTGAAAAAACCGGTTGTAATTATTAAATGGCTTTTGACGAATAAATCAAGAATATATTATATTATTAAAGCGGCAAAAGACTATTGTGTGGTATGTAGGAAGCGGTTACACTTTTATTAATAAAATCTAAATTACAATAAATAAAATTAACGATAAATAAATAACGAGAAAATTAAATAAAAACAGAATGTAGCGGATAAGCGATAATTAAATAAGATAATAAAATAGTCAAAAGACTTACTTGATCACCAAATAAAGATCAACAAAGAAGCACTAAAAGTCGAGGCACGTGTTTGACACGCTTCCTTAAAAGCAGTTCGCCGTCATTTCCCGGGTACAACAACCAAAACGATAAGTTGTCTTGTCGGACTTAACAAAGCGCCGAGAATTTCATCTTAAGAGATCGTATTCCATATGTTGGAAATCAATAATAACTATTGATTTGATGTGTGTTAAACTTGTGGAATTAGGGCCTCTATTTATACACAATAGACTCCTCTAAGTTTACTCATCCCACCGATGTGGGATTGAAAATAAACTACTTTTCCTCTTTAGGCATGGTGCAGAATGCCTAACTTTGAGACACGATATCTCATTCACATCAACTCTATTTTGGACACATAAAGGCTTATTGCGAAGCTCTCTTGAGGAGAGCGAACCTACAAACTATTACTCATATATGTGACACATACATATAGATAATTGTGTCCAAAGTTGGTCAAAAGTCACTTTTACCAACTAATTTTCCAACAATCCCCACATGAATGGAGATCGGTCGTAATATACAAAATTACGATGAAATTCCAATAGTTGAATCTTGCAAAGGATAGGTAGGTGTGACCCTTTGAACCTTCCCTTGTGAAATGCACTTAGCCTCCTAGTTGTCGATGAGCGCGATGTCTTTGAACCGAGCTCTTGTTTATGTGAGCGACAATACATTTCACACAAGACTCTCCCTAACATTGTTAAGTCCTCATAGTCATGTTCATTATGGTCTGAACATTTGCACAGTTCTGCAAGAGCTCTTAGGATTTGCGCCCCACACAATTCCTTCAAAGCGACCCACTTCTCTCACATAGGTGATTTCATCTTGAATCATTAAAACATATGTTTTGTGATTTCATCTTGAATCATTATGCTTTGTGATTTCATCTGAATCATTAAAGCCATATGTTTAACCTCTCAACAAGTCACATTTGTTATAGGAATGGACTAGGAAGTTACAATGTTAAGTAACTCCCCATATTGACGTGACTTCCCTCACATTTCTATGATTAGGTTGTCCTATTGAACCCAGATCTTGGGATCTCCAGTCAACTGGGTTAGGTTTTCCTTCATAGAAACTCATTCCTTCAAGGGCTTTAGTCCCATTCCTCTAGACGACTTACTAACTAACTCTCTGCTTAAGCCTTTCGTAAGCGGATCCGCGATGTTATCCATTGACTTTACGTAGTCAATCGTGATAACTCTAGTTGAGAGTAGTTGTCGCACCAATCAACGTCTATGATGGATATGTCTTGACTTACCGTTTTACATTGTGATATGAGCTCTGTCAATTTCAATTGACTATCACACTTTATATAGATGGTGGTTACGGTTTATGCCATCTTGGTATGTCCTCTACTGAATTAACGAGATATCCGCATATTCTATAAATTTATCTCAAATGATAAATTCAAATTCCATCATAGATTTAGCTATAAAAGTCTGTTTGAAATACTTTCAAGATTTCCAAGACAAAGACTTCCACGTGAGAGTCAATACATCCGCTCTAGTGGATCTAGATTCTTTTATGTAAGAATCCATATTTGCATTACTCTATTATTAGATAGCAGTTGGATATCTTCCAAAATGCAATATCGTAAGTATCATAGTACTTGTGTAATACTATCCAAATGGTCATCACTTGAATTACTGGTATATTTATGTAACCTGATTATAACTTCTAAATCAGGTCTCACATACGTCATTAGACACATAAGATGCCCAATATTCTTTGAGTACTCAAAATGGGCAACACCTCTACCTCTATTTTAAATAGATTTAAAAAGATGTCGTTGGAGTTCTAGCTAGGCCGGAATCCCCCACATTGAACCTCTCAAGAATATTGTCCTTATAGTGTTTTGACTTCAAAACAAATCCATCTGGTTTCATATGATCTTAGTTCCAAGAACCATATCGAACAACCAATGTAGTTCATGTCAAATATTGACTCCAACATTTCATTAGTGGATTTGTTTACCTTTTTATCACTTCCGGTGATAAGTATACCATCTATGTATAAACACACGATTACATATATACCGTTTTTCTACATACATCCATTAATTTTGAATCCACGTTCTGACATGACGTGATAAAAATTTAGATGTCATTGTTTGGGAGCTTGCTTTAAGCCATATAATGACTTAACAAGCCTACAAACTTTGTTCTCTTGTCCAGGAGCCATGAAACCCTCAGGTTGGTTCATGTAAATTTCTTCTTCTAAATCTCCGTTTAGAAATGCCGTTTTCACATCCATTTGGTGAACTTCCAAATTTCTTAAAGCGGCAATAGCAAGTATCATCCTAATCGAGGTTATTCGTAACAAGCGAATACATATCAAAGTAATCAAGACCTTCTCGTTGTCTAAATCCTTTGATTACTAATCTTGCTTTATACTTGTCAATGGTGCCATCGGCTTTCATCTTCTTCTTGAAGATCCATTTATAGCCTAGTGGTTTACAACCAGGAGGTAAATCCACGAGCTCCCAAGTATGATTTTGTAAAATAGAATCTATTTCACTTTTAATGGCTTCTTTCCATTGAGGCCCTTCTGAGGAAGTAACCGCTTCTCGGTATGAAGTAGGTTCGTTTTCAACCATAAAAGAAACAAAATCGGGTCTAAACGATTTCTCGGTTCTTGCCCTTTTGCTTCTTCTAGGTTCAACCTCTTCTTCCTCAGTCTGATCTTGTCTCTCATCTTGGAGATCATTATCAGCTCTTGTTGTCTCTTATTAGAACAACATTATCATCTTGATGCCTCTCATCATGAAGGACATCATCATTTAGTTGCCTCTCATCATGGACAACTATATCATCTAGTCTAGATGAACTTCCATTTTCCTCGGATAAATAAGGAAACACAGTTTCAAACAATGAAAGTTTTCCTTGATTCCATTATCGTATCTTTGTATATATTGATTTTACGAATCATATCCAAATAAATGATAAGCACTCTTGTAATGAGCATATCACAAAATATGCAATCCACGTTTTAGGTCCAATATATTGATCCTTGGGTGTCGGGACGAGATAGACACCCCACATTCGTAAGTACTTATAGGATGGTTTCTTCCCATCCATAGTTCATAGAACTATCTTCTTTTCCTTCGGGGATCTTATCTAAAGATAAGTAGCCAATAAAACCGCTTTCCCCCACATGCCATGGCTTAAACCATGACTTTAACAACATGGCATAACCATATATTTAAGGCACGGTTCTTTCCTATCAACAATTATGTTGTGGCGTATAAGGAGCAATAAATTTATGTCTTATTCCATGTTTAGCACATACATGAAATAGAGACACATATTCACCTCCGATATCACTTCGAACCGCCTTGTTTTCGATAATAAGTTGATTCTTAACTTATTTGTATAGATCAATCTTGTCTATATCCTTACTCTCAAGTAAGTAAAAGTCGCAATATTTTTTACTACCATCAACAATTACGATGAAGTACCTAATTGCTACCTTAGTAGGTATCGATTCCAAATCACATGAAACTATGTGAATCAAGGGTTCGGTTAATTTTCGGTCAACCGAGTGAAAAGACAACCTTGTCAATTTGGCTTCAACATAAGTTTTACTTTTGTAATCCGTGTTCGTTTATTTAATTAAACAACGTATTGAGTTAAAATTAACATGTCCGAGATGGCCATGCTATACATTCAAAGGATCAAATAAAATTTGAATTCATACTCATTTTATTAAAACAACCAAAAAAATAGATTCGACAAACATTTAATGAAGGGCATAACCCGTACCGACCAAAATTTTGTTCAATGTTAACTCAATGTTACTTGATAAAAATAAAGCCAAATTTATTAAGCAACCATCCGGACACAAGATTCCTCTGAATCTACGGCACATACAACGTGTTGGTTCACTTAAGCTCTTTTCCACATGTGAATTTCAACATCACATTTCTTTTCCCTTGCTATTAGCGGTTGTAGAGTTGCCCATAAATTGCATCTCGCCATTTTACGCTACTTTGAAAGAGTTAACCAAACTCTTATCATCATACTCATGACATGATGCCCAAGTGTTAATCCACCATTATCTAATGTTAGATCCTCGCCTTGGCAACAATTTTTATTTCATTCAGGCCATTTAACCCATAGTTATGGCACATAAAATCTGAATGCTTTAAAGCATCTACCGTACACATAACTCGAGTATCGGTCTCCCTTTCATCAAGTTCGGGAGCGGATCCTTTAGATGTCACTCATGACATTCCGAACATTCTTTGATATCTGAGATTCCGTTATTAGTGTAAAACTAAATTTGGAATAATTAACAACTTGCTATATCACAAAGTGTTTCTTAACAAACACGATAACATCGAATTTTGTTTAAAACACTACTGTTTTGTAAGATCCATTATACAAAACCGCTTTTAAACAAGTCTTTCGATTAAACAATTAAACAATATCGCATATTACATAATGTTTTTAAACAAAAACAAATTTGTAATATGATTTTGTCAATCTTCTTTAAGAATATCTTAATAGATCTGCATCACATGGTCTAATTCTACAATGAAACTCGACAAGGTTTCAAAATAGATTTACTCTTTCAAAGAAACTCAACAAGGTTTCTATAGATCTACTTCAAATGCATAAAGTTTCAAGAACTATATTTAGTTTATAATTAAACTCAACTCTGGTTTAAATAAGCTAAACAAGTCAAAGAAACTTTTCCACCAAATATGATAACAACTTGTATATTATCATTTTTGTTTCAAACAAACTCATCTTGGTTTCAATAAACACGTTCTAGTAATCTAATAAAATAACAACTTGTATTTTATGAGATTTGTTTCAAAGAAACTCCACTTGGTTTCAATGAATCGATTTCATCATGATTTTTAACCATGTTAGTAATGGCGCACCAATTACATTCGCAAGATTCACTAGGGTCACAAATTATTCACTAGGGTTAACTTGTGAATATTTTAACACAAAAGCAGTTAAAAAGCATTAAAACAATATGGTATCTAATAAACTCGACATGGTTTATGTAAACTTGTACCAAATATGATTCGAGAGAAACACAAGCTTGGTTTCGAAATCCGATTTAAACAATAACATATGCAATAAACAAACTAAATAAATCGGTTTGAAAAGAAACTCATCATGGTTTCAATAAAAAGCGATTCAATAAACTATTTTAAAATCGTTTATAAATCATTATACCAAATCATTAATTAAAATTACATTTAGTTATAAAGCGATTTTCAAAGAAACACAATCTTGGTTTCGTGAAAAAGCAGTTTGTATAAAATCATTAATTATATAAATCGATTTTAATAAAAGTGTTTTAATTACATTACACATAATCTGTTTTAAGATTGTAGGAAAGCGGTTACACTTTTATTAATAAAATCTAAATTACAATAAATAAAATTAACGATAAATAAATAACGAGAAAATTAAATACAAACATAATGTAGCGGATAAGCGATAATTAAATAAGATAATAAAATAGTCAAAAGACTTACTTGATCACCAAATAAAGATCAACAAAGAAGCACTAAAAGCCGAGGCACGTGTTTGACACGCTTCCTTAAAAGCAGTTAAGCGATCTATTTCCCGGTACAACAACCAAAACGATAAGTTGTCTTGTCGGACTTAACAAAAGCTGCCGAATTTCATCTTAAGAGATCGTATTCCATATGTTGGAAATCAATAATAACTATTGATTTGATGTGTGTTAAACTTGTGGAATTAGGGCCTCTATTTATACACAATAGACTCCTCTAAGTTTACTCATCCCACCGATGTGGGATTGAAAATAAACTACTTTTCCTCTTTAGGCATGGTACAGAATGCCTAACTTTGAGACCGATATCTCATTCACATCAACTCTATTTTGGACACATAAAGGCTCATTGCGAAGCTCTCTTGAGGAGAGCGAACCTACAAACTATTACTCATATATGACACATACATATAGATAATTGTGTCCAAAGTTGGTCAAAAGTCACTTTTACCAACTAATTTTCCAACAAGTCTAAGCCGTTTAGAAAGCCATCTATTGGAAGCAAGGGGCGGTTTGAAAGCAAGTTAATAGATGAAATGGTCTTTTAATAAATAGGACCGAGCAATTTGAAGTTGTTGATATATATATATTGGTATTGGATCATTTGAAAAGTTCATCTCAAGAGAAAAGTGAGAAAAGCCCTTGGATGATGCCAAGTGTCCCCCCATCCCCTCCCTTTTTTTACATCCTAACTCAAAGGGCTACTTTGTCATACCCTTCTTTTTCCAAGGTATGAAATGTAATAAAAGATGACACACGGATATAACGTGGAAAACCCCAATAGGGTAAAAACCACGGGCAAGGAAAGATACGTTTCACTATGATGGAAACTAGGGGTTACACCTTCTCGCTAACTACAAGGATAAACATCAATAGTTATATCTCTTGTATTAGGAGATATTACAAACTCTCTAAAGTTAACTCACAATTACTACCAAGAGAAAGAAAGAAAGAACACTATGTGTTTTGTGTTCTGAGATGAGATACTTCAAATGAGCCTTGTACCATGCCTTTTATAGGCATCAAAGCAAAAGCAACTTGTATGATCAAATTGCCCAACTTGGCACCAACTTGCAAGATTCTCTTTTGGATACATTGTATTTGTTAACAATCTCCCACTTGAAGATCCGATTGAAGCTAAATCGATCTTCACACCGTTATCCTTCCTTGCACTTTCATGTTGCTTACTTTTCCGCTAGGCCGCATGAGGATCGACACCACATAAACTTGTCATTGTTGATTGCTTTCGTCAGATAATCTGCCACGTTATCATCAGTATGAATTTTCTGCATATCCACCGTTCTTTCTTCCACTTTCTCACGAATGATGTGATACTGAACTCGTATATGCTTTGTCTTTGAATGAAATGATGGATTCCTTGCCAGATACAAGGCGCTCTGATTGTCACAAAGTATAGTAATTTTCTCTAGTTTGTGCCCGAGCTCTTCCAATAAGATCTTCAACCATCTTACTTCTTTCTTTGGCTTGCGGTGCAACATATTATGCCTCCGTCGTTGACATAGCCACAACCGCTGCAGTTTGAAACCCACTTCTTGTTTAGCCAGAAAGTGTAAACGCATACCCGGTGGTTGATTTACTTCCGTCAAGATCACATGCATAATCGAATCAACATATCCCACGACGGTTAAACCCGATTCCCCGTAACATAATGCAACATCCGAGGTTCCTTTAATATATCTAAAGATCCTCTTCACAGCTTCCCAATGCTCTATACCAGGTTCCGCCATGTACCGACTCACTACTCCCACTGCATGTGCAATGTCTGGTCTTGTACAAATCATTGCGAACATTAAACTTCCCACTGTTGATGCATATGGTACTCGAGACATCTCCATCCTCTCTTCTTTACTGCTAGGACTCATCTTGGAGGATAACTTGACATTAGTAGGAAACGGGGTTGATATTGGCTTACAATCTTGCATATTGAACCTTTGCAAGATTTTCTTCACATAACTTTTCTGTGAAAGCCAAACTTTCCTACTAACTCTATCTCGGTGAATTTGCATCCCTAGAATCTTGTTTGCGGGTCCAAGGTCTTTCATCTCGAATTCCCTAGCGAGTTGTGCCTTCAGTTTATTGATACGATCTTTGTTGGGGCCTGCAACCAACATGTCGTCAACATATAACAGCAAGATGACAAAATCATTGTCTCCAAACCTCTTGTAATATGCACAAGGGTCTGCATGTAGTCTGTTATATCCAAGGCCAATGATGAAAGAATCAAATCTCTTGTACCAACACCGCGGCGCCTGCTTTAAACCATACAGAGATTTGTTTAACCTGCAAACCAAGTTCTCTTTTCCTTTTTGTTTAAAACCTTCTGGTTGGAGCATGTAAATTTCTTCCTCAAGATTTCCATGAAGAAATGCAGTTTTCACATCTAGCTGCTCTAGATGTAAATCATACGTAGCACACATTGCCAGAACCACTCGAACAGTTGTCATTCGAACCACAGGAGAAAATATTTCATTGAAGTCGACTCCCTCTTTCTAAGCATATCCTTTAACTACCAATCTTGCACGATACCTCTCCACCTGGTCATCACCGTTCCTCTTGTTCTTATACACCCATTTGTTTCTAATAGGTTTTCTACCTGCTGGTGGTGGCATCAGTTCCCACGTTTTATTCTTATGAAGAGCTTCAATTTCTTCTTTCATTGCTTCCATCCAGAACGAAGCATCTGAATTATTCAGTGCTTCTTGAAGAGTTGATGGCTCTCCTTCCTCTAAGAAGACAATATGCAACATTGCCCTCCATAACATAATCCGAGTGCCACCGGGCGTTTTCTTTCACGATTAAGAGTGCAGTCGTTGGGGCTTGAGACTCGGTCGTCTCATTCACCTCGTCTTGTGTGCGGCTTGGAAGAATCATTCGTTGAAATTGCCTTTCCATCTGTATTGATGTAGTTTCTCTTGTAGTGCTATCACCTTCTTCAATCTCTTGACTTTTGTCTTCCATAAAGACAACATCTCTGTGACGACTACTTTGTGGGCGGTGGGGTCCCAAGCGATACCCTTTACTCCGTCGGTACCCCGAGAACAAACATTTTAGGATTTCGGATCCGGCTTTGTAGTTTCTTGAGAATTGTACATCACGTACAGGACTTCCAAATATATGAAGGTCGAATAGTTGACAGCTTTCCGTCCATCTCCATCGGTGTCTTCAACTCAAGCTGCGGTTGAAGGTGACCGATTTATCACATAGCAAAGCGGTATTGACCTTACGCCCTCGATTTTTCCAAGCTTGCGGTTGCCAACATTGCTCTTGCTCTTTCTAACAAGGTTCGTTCATTCGCTCGCCACTCCATTTTGTTGAGGAGTGTATCTTTGTAGTGAGCGCCTTTTGATTCCTTCTTGCCTGCAAAAAGTATCAAATTCATCACCAGTGTATTCTCCTCCATTATCTGTCCTTAAACACTTGATCTTCTTTCCAGAATCAAGTTCAACCCGCGCTTTGTAAACTTTGAAAACTTCAAACACATCAGACTTCTTCTTGATTGGGTACACCAACATCTCTGGAATAGTCATCAATGAAGGATACAAAATACTTTGCTCCTCCTGGGGATAGAACCGGTGCACCCACACATCGAGCGAACCAATTCTAGAACAGAGACACTTCTAGAATTTGATGTCTTGAATTTTAGGCGATCTTTGCTTCTTGATAACACAATGCTCACGAAGGTAAAGAAACCTTTGTGAGGCGAGAATTAACTTCCTTTCAACAAGAATCTTTATTCCTTGTTCGACATATGTCCAAGCTTCTGATGCCATGTTATTGCAACTCTATGACTTGAACTATGTGAAGCAACAGATGCTTCCGCCTCCTCCATTACCTCTCCTTTAAGTTGGTATAAGTTTGCAGCCACCTTTTCACCTTTCATAAGTACAAGCGCGCCTTTTATAACTTTCATGATCTTGTTTTGTATTTCAACCTTACAACCAAGATCATCCAATTCCCGAGACAATAGATTCTTTCTCGAGCCCTCCACGTGTCGCACATCCCGAATAGTACGAATTGTACCATCATGCACCTTCACCATGATATTTCCAATTCCAATGATCTTTAGTTCATGATCATTGCAACTGTACACAGATCCGCCTCCAGAGATAGGTTTATATTGATGAAACCATTCTCTTCTTGCGATCATATGAAAAGTAGCTCCCGTATCGAACAACCATACATCTGCAAATCTTTTCCTGCCTTCATTTGCAACTACTGCTTCACAACACAGATCGTTACCATCTTTTGAAGTGCTTGCGAAATTTCCCTGAGGATTAGAGGTATTTAAACCCCGATAATCTTTCTTAAAGTGACCCGGCTTGCCACATTTGTAGCATTTAAAACTCTTCTTCCTTCCTGTTCTAGATTTACCATGATTGTGACTCCCACTGGAGCCAGGTTCCATTGACCTCCCTCTCGTCACCACCAAAGCCTCCACCTGTCTTGAACTGGTATGTCTGTCCTCCCTATTGTTACGCCTGTTTTCTTCTTCCAGAATAGCGGCCGCAACATCATCGAAGACTAGATAGTCAGAAAGAACATTACTGGTTAAGTTGATTATGAGTTGGTCATATGAGTCGGGTAAACTTTGAAGTAGAATTTCAGCACATTCTTGTGGCTCTATTTTACAACTCAAAGATGTGAGCTGAGAAAATAAAGTATTCAAGTTATTAACGTGCTCAGTCACTGAAGTAGATTCCGTCATGCGTAAAGCATAAAGTTTCCTCTTAAGAAAATTTTTATTGTGGAGTGATCTTGCCTCGTACAATCGAGCAAGATGATCCCAAATCTCCTTTGCACTTTTCTTCTCCTCTATGCTTGACAAAACTCCATCTGCTAATCCCAGATGAAGATTTGCAATAGCATTTCCATCCATCTCGTCCCATTTACTGTCATCCGTGACCTCAGCTGGCCTTTCGTCAATGGCCGCTAAACATTTATCCTTTCGAATGATAGCCTTCATCTTTAATTTCCACAACGAGAAATTATTCCCATTGAATTTTTCGATTTCAAATTTCGCCGCCATTGCTACAATCACAATCTACTTTTCGACAAAACTATTATTTGTTAATAATAGTAACTAACACCTTTTGAGTGAGTATAATTTTATTTATCTTTTGATGTGGAGGGTCCACTAATTAGTGGCAACCACAGAGCATATGATAAATAATTATACACACACCAAACCTTAGCTCTTGATACCACTTGTTGAGAAAAGTGACACCGGATTGAACCAAACCCGCAACTAAAATATGAAATGTAATAAAAGATGACACACGGATATAACGTGGAAAACCCCAATAGGGTAAAAACCACAGGCAAGGAAAGATACGTTTCACTATGATGGAAACTAGGAGTTACACATTCTCGCTAACTACAAGGATAAACATCAATAGTTATATCTCTTGTATTAGGAGATATTACAAACTCTCTAAAGTTAACTCACAATTACTACCAAGAGAAAGAAAGAAAGAACACTATGTGTTTTGTGTTCTGAGATGGGATACTTCAAATGAGCCATGTACCATGCCTTTTATAGGCATCAAAGCAAAAGCAACTTGTATGATCAAATTGCCCAACTTGGCACCAACTTGCAAAATTCTCTTTTGGATACATTGTATTTGTTAACAGAAGCAAGCTAGCGACTCTCCTAGTAGCGGAAAGGGCCATTCGGGAAGCGTACACCGATAACAGCGATGAAGTAGACGGCATCTGCGGGAAACTTTGAAACGCCATATTGGTGTATAGGTTTCTCACAAACAGAGGAAAAGGTTATATATATTTTTACGATGTTTGTTGTTTCTCGTGTTGCATTATATATTTTGTAGACATTTTTGCCCCTATTTATTTATTTATTTATTTTTTTCTTTTTCTATTGGCAAAATCTTTACTTCACTTTAGCAATAGAATTGTATCCTGATATTATTACGAGTCCTTCCTTGTAGGTCCTAATCTTTAGTTCACTCTTTTCAGAACATGTTTTAGTGACACTTCTTTGTAGGTCCTAATCTTTAGTTCACTTCTTTGTAGGTCCTAATCTACTATTCTATTTGTTCCACTATGACTAACCTACTTTTTAATTACATATGTCATGGCTAATGAACTTTCAATTTCAGTTTTTTATAACTAATCAATATAAATGGCAGTTAAAAAAATTGGATTGTTGGTCCCTCAATACATAATGACAGTTTAAAAAAGTTGCTTTGTTGGTCCTCAATACATAATCTCAGTTTAAAAAATTACACCGTTGATCCTCAATTCATAATCTCAGTAAAAAAAAATTACACCGTTGGTTCCACCACCACCACTCAGCACCGCCACCCATTGCCACCACTCACCACCACCGCCACCCACCACCACCACCACCACTCGCCGCTCACCATCACTACCGCCCACCACCACCACTAACCACCACCAATCACCACCGCCACCCACCATCACTAACCACCGACCACCACAGACCACCACCACCCACCACCAACCACCACCACCAACCACCACCAATCACCGCCACCACTAACCACCGCCACCCACCACTACTCACCCACCATAACCAACCACCACCGCAACTCGCCACCACCAATCACAAACCACCGCCACCCACCACCACTCACCCACCATAACCAACCACCACCGCAACTCACCACCACCACCACCTTCGACCACCACTAACCAACCACCACCACCCGCCACTCACCGCCGCCACCCATTGCCAGTGGTGGTGGGTGGTGGTGAGTTGCGGTGCTGATTGGTGGTGATGGTGAGTTGTGGTGGTGGTTGCTGGTTGTGGAAGTGGGTGGCCACCAATCACCACCACCACTCACCCACCATAACCAACCACCACCGCAACTCACCACCACAACCAATCACCACCGCCGACCACCGACCACCAATGACCATCGCCACCCACTGCCAGTGGTGGTGGGTGGTAGTGAGTTGCGTTGGTGTTAACATTAGTACTAGCAGTAGTAACTCTGCACTGGCAGTCTTAACATTAGTACTTGCAGTAGTAACTCCAAACTACTATTAGAGTCAGGGTAATATGGGCTTAATGGGTGTACACCTCGTACCTCCAAACCCATTTCCAAATATGATCATATCCCTCAATTGAACTAAATTTCCAACATTGCTAAATCGTATCGTTATTCAGAAACTAAAGTACACGAGGTAAGTTTATAGTATGGCTGCCTAATTGCTTTCTATGCAGCTTGTCAAGACTCGAAAGGTATCAAGATGGGTCGGGAGAGTTGAGTAACGGGTCAAATGGATAACTACCAAATGTGGGTCACTATGAAATACTCCTGTATGTTAATAGTAATTGAATAACATTAGAATCTAATGCACTGTCACTATGAAATGTTTATAATGTAAACAAGATGTTTATATTTTCTATTTTAAATTGTAGGCATCGACTCTGCAGAGCCAGTGTCCATGTTATAATGAAGCGTTATGCGAGACGTCAAAACAAATAAGGAAGTCAGTATCTTCAAGGTGTTTACACAAAAATTTTAATATCTAGTACTTTTGTACACATATTTTAGCTGACATGGCAAATTGGTGATTTTGAAACATGGCTTTTGGTCAAATATTTTGGTTTTGAATCCTAAATGCCATTTTGATGGCTTTCAAACAGTTGAGCAAAGCTTATGAATTTTAAGTGCAACATCATAAGCTTATAGTTTTTATGTTAATAAGGGGCTTGTTTCACAATGATTTTTTCTTTTTGTAGTTCTGTTTGTATCTTTAAAAGGGTAAGAAATCGAACAAAATGGTGTTTTTCAAGCATGGTTCTAAAAAACCATACCATCAGCTTATAAAGTGTTGTGAACTACAGTTATGAATATTACCTTTGTTTTTAATCACTACTACTTATAAAGAGTGAATGACTCTCTCTTAATAAATATTCGACTTTTCGACTTTAAAGTGGTTAAGCATGATGTACAAGTCACTAAAGCCCAAAAATTGGACTTTTCTAATTAAAGAAGTCTTAAAATTTTAAGACAAAAACATTTCCTTAATAGGAAATTTAAAAGCCATTTGTTCACCATATATCTTCCATCACAATTTTCATAAATAAAAATAACAACCCATTCATACATGTCAGAATCTTGTCCATTTACACGATCGAATATTTATCTGGTCTCCATTAAAGGTCGACTTGAATCGCCCTAAACCCCAATAAAACAAAAAAAACACAGGCATAAATCCATACTCTCTCAAATCATCTTTACTCCATAGGCTCCTCCTCCACCCCATCCACCGCTACCACTTCTTCCATTGTCAACAGCACCCGCCATATCAAACACTTCTTTTGGTGGTTTCATACAAGAACCATCTCACTTTCATCCCCAACTCACAGTCAACCAAAAGAAAAAACCAAGACTCGAAAATAAAACATGACCTCAGATTCGTTCAACAAAAGGAAAGATCTTTAAAAGGAAAGATCTTTAAAGATCTCAAGTGTGTGAACAAGAACCCATCATAGATCTATAAAAAGCATAACTCAAATGTTCGAATGCTTAAAAGAAATAACAAAAACAAATATGCTTCATCCCTTCTTTTTTTTGTTCAAGATAAAACGAAAAACAAAATCAATATAACCCACCCGAGACCCTTATAAACGATCTTGAAGCCGATATTAGCAAGAACAGTAGCAAGACGTTGAAAGGGGTTTGATCCGTACTTCATGTTGCAGTAGGATGAAACAACAAGGATCGTGTAAGACTTGAGTATGTGTGGTTCGAATTACACATAGTTTGGTTTGGGAAAAGATGTATGAAAGTGGCAGTGTTTGGGTATAAAGAGAACAAGGTGAATGTGCTTTTTTGTTGAGAGAAAAAAAAGTAGGTTGACTGCATAAAGTAAGGAGTTAAATTAGGGTGATATGTATATAGATACAGGGTTATCTGTTTAAACTTGGGCTGACTGCTGATTTTTAGTTGGGCTTTTCATCCAAAAATTTATTAAGTTTGTATTAGCTACTATAAATAATTTAGCTAAAAATCAACCTAAACCGAATCGTGCACATCTTCACATAAAGTTATTATTGCGAAAAACATTTAATCAAAATATATTGTTCGTCAAAAATTTAATTCTGAGTACCCATGCCACAGAACGCGGGTACCCTTCTAGTATAAAAGAACGTATGCTAAGGTCATGGTTGACTTTTAATAGAAAGTATTATTTTCCATTGTCATACATAACATAAGTTTCTCAGATTGCTTATATTAATTAGAGCTCTAGGTGCCAAAACGAGGGGTACCTTCGTCGTCGTGCCACCTCAGCGCCACATCAGCATCCTATTTTTCCACAACTAACCACAACAAACCTCCTCCTCACTCATAACAAACCTCAACCTCTTCATTTGGGGCCCACCACTACCACTTTATTTTTTTTATTCAATTTTCATTTCCAAATAAACTAAATAAATTCATTTCATTCAAACAAAAAATACAATACATAACTTAATAAAAAACGTATGAAACATAAAATAAAGATACGAAAAAAAAAACATACGCAAGAAATACATGAAATTATAACGAAACTAATTATCCGGATTATGTTGTTGAAATTGTGCCCATTGAAGCACACATGCTCGATGAGACATCGTTGAAGCTTTGCGTGTTTGCATTTATCATGTAGTTCTTTGGCTTTTTTTCTTTGCACTTGGCAACGTTCAATCCATGTCTGCTGTAAATTTGGTGTTGGAGAAATATACTTTTCAGGAATATCGAATATCGCAAAGTTTTCATCTTTCAAAATCATGTTATGCATTATGATGCACGCGCATACGATTCTCCGTAACTGCCAATAGTAAATGCATCGCTACCGGTTTGGCAATGATATGCCAACGTCCTTGGAGGACACCAAAAGCTCTTTCGATATCTTTCGAGCACTTTCTTGTTTCGCTTTGAATGCGGCATTTTTGGATTAGTTGCAACTGTAAATGACTTGACAAAGATGCCCACTCCGGGTAGATTCCGTCGACTAGATAATACCCTTGCTTAAATTTACACCAAGATACTTCAAACTCAACCTCGGGCGATGTCATCAAGCAAGTCGTCGAATAACGGAGAATTATTTAAAACCGTTAGATCGTTATTCGCACCCGCTACCCCAAACAATGCATGCCAAATCCACAAATCGTATGAAGCAACAACCTCAAGCATTATAGTGGGATATTTTTATCACCTCTATGAAATTGGCCTTGCCATTCTTCTAGACTTTTTCCATTCCGGTGCATACAATCGATGCTCCCCAACATTCCGGAAGCCCATGAGCAGTTGTTATGTGCATAGTATAAGTTACGAATGTCATCCTCATCGGTTTTCTTAAAAACTCCTTAATAAATAGTTGGATTATGCACATAAGAAAAAAATCTAGGCAATCGCGTGCACGGTGTTCACCTATTTGTAAATACTCATCTAATGCATCGGTGATATCCCGTAAGCCAATTGGCATAGGGCACGTGCATTTCATAATCACACTAAAACTCATTACACCCCTACCATCGGTCGCACTCTAAAGAAATCAAAATGCTTAGGAAGAGGATGATGAGTTTCAATATATGTTTCAATACCTTGTACTATTTGTAGAAATAGAGCTGACGGCTCATACGAAATCGACGTCTAAAATTAGCGTCCGTATATTTTGGGTTGTCGCCAAAATAGTCGACAAGAAGACGTGCTTGACAATTTCACGCTCACGAGGGATATATCGACGACGCTTTGAAGGACCGGGTGCTTGTTCCGCAACGTTTGATCGCTCTCGAACTCTTTAATAAACATTTCTAATTCTGTTAACTCTTCAAGGTCACTATCGCCGGAATAAGATGATTCACTATCGTAACTCATGTTTCAGAAAGTTTGAATGGTTTATTTTGATTGAATATGAAAAAAATTGTATGAAATGTTATGTTAATTTATAGAGTGAGTGGTGGGTTTTTTTAAAAAAAAAAAAAAAAACTTTTATATCCGTTAAACAACGGATACAAATTAAATCTCAAACGTTTCTTGCCTTTTGTCATAAATCCACCTTCGTCGTCCTCACGATTTCATCTTCAGCGACGAGCCACGGCGAGCCACCCCGGTGTGCCGGCGGGGCACGGCGAACCGCCAAGTCATCCACGGCGAGGCACGAAAAACCCCACACCGGGTGCTCTTATTGGATCTTCAAAAAGTTTTTTGTTACGGAAGTTTTGCACATCAACAAAATTCATCATAAACAACCCAACAACATAATATTAATCTCAACCTATACATGTCATATACACCACGGTTTATAAGCAAAACACAACTTCTTCCTTTACTCCAAGTAGGATTGAAAACTTAATTTCTAGATTTTCACATAAGTTAATTACTCATTTAATTTTAGCTCGTTACAAATTTTCTTTTCACAACCAAGGCTAGCGTGAAAGTTTGGTTGTGCACGCAGCACACTGTATGCTTGTCTGTATCTATTAATATTTTGATGGTTCATAGAGAAAAATGCAATATAAGGCGTGTTAATACATAAACGAAACAAATTAAGCAGGTACAAATTGATGAACACTTGAAAGAGATGTTATTATGCCTCTGTTGTAATGTGTAATTAATACGGACATAAATAATGCATTATTTGATTGCTACAACAAAAGGGGTTATGTTGCTAGCTAGGAGTGTTGATCAAGTGAGAATATTATACAAAATGAGAAGAATGAGAACTTTTTTCAACCATTGGATGATGCATAATGGATCTAATATTGTCAAAATGGTAATAAAAAATCAATTAAACTTTGATTTATAAGGCGAAAGGTTAAATAGATAAATTCAACATATTAATGCTAAAACCTTAACTGAAGAACCACTATTTACGGGAAAACAATTCATTGATATAGTCTAATCCATAGACCCATATTAACCCTTAATCTTCAAATCCAGTAAACCCTAGACGGCAAAAACTGCAAATCGAACACGCATCTTCCTGTTCTTCTTGAAGATTCGTAATTCTTCCATTAAGAAGGTGCAAAAGGCACCATTAGGGTACGTTATTTTAATTTATCATTTTTATTACATAATTAGAGAAGAGTACATAATATATGCATCTATTTTTAAGGTGCATGCAACACGTAACTAGTTTCTATATGAATATATATATTTCTTTATATATAGTGCATCTGTATCATATTTGTACAAGTAATGAGATATGATGCAGCAAATCCTCAAAGTAAAAAATGTTGGTACCGGGGTTCTAGAATAATGGCTGATATATATGTATAAAGTACCAATCGGTAAACCTGACTACAACTTATTGCTTTAAGTCGAGTGCTCTCTATCCTTAAAACAATTCCGCCCCCACCGTTTCAATAGAACACGTGTGCTTAGGGTTATTGGCGAATCACTTTCCAAGATAAAACAAAGCAACGGGTAGGGCTCCTTAACAACAATGCACGGTTGGTGAATGGTGATAAGCCGATTCAACTAGTGAGTTTCAAGATTTTCTGGACACTATCGAAGTCGTTCCTCGAGTAACTAAGCCGATAGCAATTTGGTGTCTTAAGAGAGGGTTTTTGGTGTGTTAAGGTATGTGTTTTTTTTCTGACCAAAAATGGCAGAAATCTCAGCTGTATATATAGGCCAAATGGTAGTACAAAGGTTCACCAAAAGGTGCTAAATGATATAAGTCGAAACAGTGACGATTTTGTGACAGAAAATCTGTCGCTCAATGATATAAGTTGAAACAGTCGCGATGGTTCAGTCACAGGCTCCTTTTTAACAGAAATAACCGCCACCTTTTGGAACAGGTGCGTCTTTATAATATGATGGTTCATTAGCGACGATTTTGTGACAGAAAAACAATCGCTATAACCAACTCGTGGGTTAACACCAAAACTCTTAATTTCCTTCCTAAGACTCAAACCCAAAATGATTTCAACATAGTGTATTTTGAAAATTTCCCCAACAAAAAATTGTATATATGTTTGTTTGGTTTATTTTGAGAAGCATGTATGTTTGTTTTATAAAATGCATCTATAGCAGATTTGTAAAAGACTTCCTTTTTATTTAGGTACAAGGTTAAGTAGTCAACTGTATTATAAAAGGAAGGCCGAAGAAAATTTCAGTATCTAACAATAGCACGGAAGTGAACAAATGTACGTATAACAAGTTCAGAATTCTAAAAATTTCTTATGCACTGTTTTAACTATATTTTGTGTGCATCTGTTAACCATTTTATATATTATATTTGTTAAATATAGATGTTGGGCAACAACCAGCAGACGACGATGATGACTTTGTTTCATATGCACCAAAAAATCAAGAAGATGCATCCAAGCAGCAACAATGTATAACACACAACCCAGACGTACGAGAATACAAATGGAAACTGTTATACACAAATATGACAAATTAGGTGGACTTATGTCGGCCATTATGTCAAGGCAATGCCCTACAAAGTCGTTCGGTGTTGGTGATCGTTGTCGTGCCCAAAAAAGTATCTTAGGGATATGGGTGTTTTGAATCGATTCTGGAACTAGATATCTTAGTTAACCCAAAAATTGCATTATTGGGTTGTTGATAGGCTCAACACAAAGACGTTAGGTCTAGAAATAGACAATAGAATGTAATGACAGATTAATAGTATTTTTGGGTTCCAAATGGGAAAAATTAAGGTTGAAGACAGTACAAGGGCTGATACACGTAACAACATTACAAAGGAGTGGCGTCGACTAGTCGACAATATCTACCAGCCAAAAAAGGGGAAATCCAAAGGGTGTAATTAGGAGATGTTTTGAAACAAATAAAGAAGCAACGGGAAGAAGGTAGGATGTTCAAGATGAACCTTCTGGTTTTAATAATAACGTTATTGGAAGAAGGGATAGCAAATGGGACAGCAAATCAAATTTTTTTGCCGTGTCTCCTAAATATTGAAGATATACGCAATATGGATTGGTGTGGTTACTTGTTAAAATGTTTTGAGGAAGAGCAAGTTGAACCGGAAAGAGAAATGAGAAAATATGGTACATGGGCCACTTCTATCTTTGATAGTAAGTCAAGAATGCTCTATATTTGTTTATAGTAAGATCGAGCATGCATACTCATCTAAATTATACATGACGGTTGTTTTATTTAGCATTAATTTAACGATATTGTATATCGTATGTATTCTGTTCTATTTGGATTCAACAAGGTCCGTGGCATCTGATGAAAAGTTGAAGCCTGCAATTACATTATGGAGGAATGAAATGTTAAAGAAAGCTGAAAAGGAAGATTTAATTAACCAAAAGTGTTTCAAGAACAGTTGAACTGATTCAAAACCCAGGTATTATATTTTATTTATTTCTAATATATAGATGCATATGAAAATAAATTAAAAAAATGTAGGGGGAAATGAAGCGAAAGTACTAATAGTGATGATGGAGATGGATCTCAACCGATAATTAAGATAAAGTTAGAAATGATGATGAGCATGGATCTCGAACACGATAATGGAGTTCAATTTAACCCATATGGTGCCGATATTTGATTGATACAATGTGGAGTGAACATGATCTATCTATCGGCTTGAAGTTTGCGTGATTGCCCACACGTTGAAAAAATACAACTAAATAGGATGGAGGACGAGGAAGTCCTCATAATCGAGATGGGAAAGAGAAACTAAAAACAAGCATGAAACAAACAACATGCGTGAAAATGAGGCATGCAATGAAGCATCTAGCAAGAAATGAGAATTGACGCCGACACAAATACTAGATGATCTAGATGTGCTATCTGAAATGGAAAGAGATGCTATTGCAACAATAAATGCAAGAAGGGAGTCTAAAAAAAGAAGAATGAAGGACTTTGAACGTTCTTCGTTTATCTTGGTTTCTCACCGATCAAATCTTAAAAAAAATGAAAGGAAATCCAATGGTAGATGAGAGAATGATTGTAGATGCACCGATCTCACTACAACAAAAAGTACTTTTAGCGACTACAAAAGAAGTCGCTAAATGTATTATTAATGGTCGCAAAAACCTATAGCGACAACATGTGGTCTAAAAAGAGTCCAACTCCTAAAACTCGTCGCTGAAGGTTTTAGCGACTACAAGCTTCACTTGAGCGACTATCCAATTTGACTTGACTTTTATTGACTTTGACTTTTTGACTTTTTAACTTTCATTGACTTTAGACTTTTATTGACCAAAATCTTGTTTTGATCAAAGACGGGCCCAAGAAAGTGGGTTTTTTTTTTCTGTAGTCGCTATAAGTCGGGCATCGTGACAACGTGAAATTGCCCTAGCGATACCATTAACCACAGTAGCACCAAAACCAGAATGTGGTAAAACTAGAAAAAGTCAACGAATACTAAAGCGTTCTTAAGATCTAGAATCGCCTTATTATAAGAAGAATGTAAGCATTGAGGACAACTTAATTCCCTTGGAGAACAAAGTATCAAGTTGCATCTTCGGCTATAAGGGAACCAAAGTAGGTAAATATTTCCTTTACATAATTTCGATTTAATAGAAAAATTGCATTTGTTAGACGTTGCATGTTTTTTGTTAGCGGAACAAATGAAGGACTCGTGTATATAGAACGATATTTGAAAGCTGAAAATAAAGTGTGAAATTTATGCTCGTGTAATTGATCTTTGGTCTCGGAAGCTAATGAAGAGAGAGGTCACAAGAAACGAACTCCACATCTCGACTTTTTTGTCACAGACGAGTCCTGGTAAAGCGTATAACTTTACTTACTTTAGCACTATTTCCCAAGATGCATGATAAAATACTGTAATAAAATCTTACTCTCTTGGTTACTTTTAATACATAATTGAGAGATGGTTAAGCAACCTTTGGGTGATTTTTCTCTGTTAAAGTTTTTTGCATGAGTAGGTATTGCATCTACTTTGTCAAAACCTCCATGTTTCTCTGCTAAAATATTATATCCTACAAGAGGACCAATGTTTCGATTTAACATTTTCACTTATAATGTGTTGTCGTTAATTAAGCTTATAGCGACTTCAAATAATGTCTATCGTCTCGATGAACTAAACTATGGTTGTGTTTCTCTTCAAAAACATAAAGTTCATATTGTTTATCGCGGGTCAAATGAAGACATATTTTAGCTTCATGTTTTTGAAGAGAAGCATAATCATAGTTTAGTTCATCCTGATAATAGACATTATTCGAAGTCACTGTGTAAGTTTAATTGTTCTGACAAAACATTATAGTGAAAATGTCGAATCGAAACATTGGTCCTCTTGACTCTTGTAGGATATAATATTTTACAACATATACTTGGCAAAGTAGGTGCGCTACCTACTTATGCCAAAAAAAAAAAAAAAAAACCTTTAAACAGTGATTAATCACCAAAGGTTTCTTAACCATCTCTAAAGCCTGTATTAAAAGTAACAAAAAGAGTAAGATTTTAATACAGTATTTTATCATGCATCTTAAGATATAGTGCAAAAGTAAGTAAGGTTAGACGCTTTACCTTGACTCGTGTGTGACAAAAAAGTCGAGATGTGGAGTTGGGGTCCCTGTGACGTTCCTCTTAATTTTGCTTCTGAGACCATAAGTCCATTATACCAGCATGAATTTCATACTTTCAAGCATTCAAATATCCCTCTATATACATTCGCGATCGGTCCTTCATTTGTTTAGAATATAAATTCGTTAACCAAAAAAACATGTAACATCTAAAAAATGTAATTTGTTTATTAACTTGAAATACCATACGAAAAATTTACTTACTTTGGTTCCCTTATAGCCGCAAAGATGCAACTTGATACTTTGTTCTCTAAAGGATTTAACTTGTCCTCAATGATTACCTTCCTCTTATAATAAGGTGATTTTAGCTCGTGAGAAGGCTTTGGTATATGTTGACCTTTTCTAGTTTCACTACATTCTGGTTTTGGTACTACCGTGGCAAATGGTATCCGTGCATCTACAACCATTGTCGTATCTAACATACCATTGGATTTCCTTTCATTTTTTTGAGATTTTATAGGGGTGAAACACACAAACGATGGAGGTTTAAAGTCATCCATTATTTTTTTAAACCACATTCTTACATTTATTGTTGCACATCTAGATCATCTAGCGTTTGTGTCGGCGTCAATTTCCATTTCTTGTTAGATTCTTCACTGCATGCCTCATTCTCATGCATTTCGTTTGTTTCATGCTTGGTTTCAGTTGCTCTTTTCCCATCTCGATTATAGTCATATTACTTCGGTACTCGCTAAATTGCTTGCCGGTGATGAAGATGAGTACCAGGATTACTAGTCTATTGATGAGATCAAATAAGTACTATATTTATGCATCATTTATCCCGTATATTTTTCTCATTTTCTATATTATTTTATATAAGAATCGATAATTAATCGTTTACTTTTGTGATTCTGAGTAATTCTAGAACAAAAATGGAAAAGACATCAAATATGACATTATTTGAAGATAGGCATTCGGTAAATGACATCATCAACTCCATCCGAAAATGAAACTAAACCTTCAAGTCTCATTTCCCCAATCAAGCCTACATCCTTGAAAGGTTTCCCTAATATCACCTCCATCAATTACTTATCAATAAACTCCTCTAGATTTCGTAGAACCACAAAATCAGTTTGATAAGTGAAACATCCAACAAAATGTGGACATTTTTAGCTATACCAATAAAGTTGTTCCTGATAACGTATAGGTCCTTCAGCTCAACTGGCTAAGACCCATACACTCTAAACTCGGCCTAACATATGCCCAATAAAGGCGACAATTGGCACGGGAAACACTTCTATGTGACATCTCGGACAAAACCCGCATGACGTATGTATAGAGAACTGCACGCCACGCCGACCTCACCGGGTCGTTATAATCATCACTCGCATGCTTCTCTCATATCCTGCACTCGATGATCACCACGTGGATCGTCCGGGCCATCGATACCATTATGGGTTCCCCACCCAAGAAGGTCTCACTTTCAATACTTGGCTATTTTGAAATAGCCCAAGCCGATCGCACCAAGCCGCCATAGTAAATGACACCCAAAGTGTATTAATCTCTCTTGAATAATACACATACTCCACTCAAACCGAGTCGACTCGTGTGCGTTACCCCCACCATGACTCGGTCACACTTTAGGATCCTCACCGAATGTGGAAAACCCAACGATCAACCAGCCCCAAACCCTCGATGCACGTACCTTACGTAAACATTGCGCCATCCGTGTTATACAATACTAATAGCGCGATCTTTCCCTTTTTCCGGAAAAATTGTTTTCACCGAAACCAAAAACACCACCGTTTAAGTTTTGACACACGAAAACTTCCGTTTCGAATAAACCGCTGTCAAAACCAAGCAAAACACTAACTCTTTGTGCTTCCTAGCCATGAAATCCTAAACACACTTTCCCGCCACCAGAAAAGTCATCGCTACCCATAAACGAAGGTTTCACAACAAAGCCTTCGTCTCCATGAAACAATCTGAAACCATGTTTTTCGTTATAAAACACGAAAACTCCTCCTCGCATAAAAATCCAAAAATAGTCACCTTCCTAACCCTCTAGTTCACGTGAAAAACTTTTCACTCACAGAAAACACAACTCATCGCAAACTACAATAAAACACACGCGGGGCCTGATTCAGGCAAAGCCGCATGACTCCCTTACCCTAACAAACAAGAAGGGGGGGTTGAATAGTTTTACCGATTAAAACTTTGTTTTAAAGTATTTAGATCGAATTATGTCAATCTATTCAGATTGTGTGTTAGATATTGATAGATGAATATATAAGTAAGTAATGCAAGAGATAAAGGGTAAAGGAACACAAAACCACGACACAAGTATTTATAGTGGTTCGGCTACAAGAACACCTCCCTTTCCCTACTCCACTCCCGAGGACCCCACTCGAGAGTTTCTAAGCACTACACAACATAAGCTCCTTAATGTGGGAGAAGCCTTCACAACGTCGCTACTCTTTATCCGGTACAAGGCTGGAGGAGTTCTTCCACGAGGTAGAACCAAACCTATCGAGGCGTCGCCTACACTTTATCCAGGATATAAGGCTAGATACCGAGTTCCATTACAAAGGAGGAACTACTACCCAACACTACACCACAACACAACTACCCAAATGAGACACACTCCTTTTTACAATACTATAAAGGATATCAACATCCTTTAACCCAAACGACACAACTTGTACATCGACGCACCATATCGATTGTACACCTTGACAAAGATTCACTAATGCCTTAATACAAATAAGCCGTAAAATGCGTTTATTTATATTTTACGATCTTCTAATGTTTTGTCGATAACAAAAGTAAAATCATATTAACGAAACAAATAAAATACGTAAATGGTTTGAACTAATAGTTTTCTAACACACTTTGGGTCACGTTTTCATATAAAACACTATAACAAGATTAAGTGATTTTATATTTTAGATACACATGTACAACAACTAGTGTTTACATATTGGCTTAACAAGTTTAAGTAACTCTATGAGTTAGATACATATGTACAACAACTAGTGTTTACATATTGGGTTAATACATACTTATATTAAGTACACTAAAATGGGTAAAAACAAGTATATACTAAAATGGGTAAAAGCAAGTATATACTAAATAGATAAAAACTAGCAAATGGTTTTTGACCCATAACCCATGGTTTTATATATACCACTTACACAAGTTCAATGTATCCTTAAGGTACATTGTATCTAGATTGAAAACCATGGATCAACCCATAACCCATGACCCATGACCCATAACCCAAAATACCCATGGGCAAGAGGAGGCGGACCACGGATCCCTAGCTTTGTGCTAGCCGGATCCCAAGTGGAAGGATCCGTGGGATCCGGGAAGCGATGAGTTTTTCCTCTATAAATAGTGAGCCATTTCTTCATTAAATCTCACCCTCTCCAACATACTTTCTCCCACAGGTTAAATCTCACTAACCTTAGATCCAAGAGATCTATGTTTGTAGTTTTGTTTTGTGTGATCTTTTAGGTTCCTCTTAAAGGAAGATCACCACCTTTGAAGTCGAGCAAGCTCAAGTCCATGAGTTGCCAAGCTTCCTCATCATCAAGGCTATTGAAGTCCTCTTGTTGATGATCCCTTTCTTTCTTCAAAGAAGCGTAGTGTTAAAGACATTAGTGAAAGATGTCTCAAGTGTCAAGGCGAAGATAGTAGTGAAAGGTATCTATCGTCTATAGGATAAGCACTTGTGGTAGGTGCTTAGAAGTCAAGACAAGCATTAGTGAAAGGTGCTTAGAAGTGAAGACACAAGACATTAGTGAAAAGTGTCTTGTAGATCTAATCAAAGACATTAGTGAAAGGTGTCTTGTAGATCTAATCAAAGGCATTAGTGAAAGGTGCCTTAGATGTACATTCGATATGGTGTGTTTCGATGTACTAGATAGACTAGCATTAGATCCAAGGATATTGATGTCCTTGATGATGTTGTAAAGGAGTAGATCTCCTTTGGGATTAGTCGTTGGTGTAGTGTGGTAGTAGTTCCTCCATTGCAATGGAACTAGGTGCTTAGCCTAGTACCTAATAAAGGGTAGGCGGCGTTGTGAAGGTGTAGTTCACCTAAGGTGTGAAAGAACTCGGTGGTTAGCCTAGCACCGTATAAAGGGTAGGCGACGTTGTGTTAGGTGTGGTTCGCCTTGGTGTGAAAGAACTCGGTATTTAGCTTTGTACGGAAAAAGGTTAAGCGGCGTTGTGAAGGCTTCTCCGCCATAAGGAGATTGGTGTAGTGATTACAAACTCTCGAGTAGGTGACTCGGGGGTGGAGTAGGGCAAGGAAGGTGTCCTTGTAGCGAACCACTATAAATACTTGCGTTGTGGTTTTGTGCTTCTTACTCTTATCTTTTCATTACATATCTTTATATGCTTGTTTATCAACATCCAACACACACAACCAAATAGATTGACATAAGTCGATCTAAATAGTTTAAAAGGAAGTTTTAATTGGTAAAACTATTCAACCCCCTTCTAGTTTTCCACATTGGCATCGAGCTTCGTTACCAAGTTTCTTGAAGTATATTGTACTTTAAAAACTTGATACGATCCATAGTTAATTGAAAACTACAAAGAAGGTTTTCATAAAAACAAACACCATGTTTTCAAAAACTATATGTTTGGATGTTGAGTTGATAACAACATTTTTATATATATATTTTTAATTGCACTAATCTTCCTTGTGATATTGATTAGTCAAAGCTCATACCCACCAAGCTTTAGGAGTTGCTTGGTAACAAGAATACCTTCCTTAAGAAGGTATCTTAGACATAAAGAGCGGGAATCGTCTAAGTGACATTTGTCATTTGTAAAGACATTCCTAAGTGCATTCGGTATGACTTTCTACTTATATCTAAATGATACTTGTTTAGTATATAAGTGTTATTTGCTAGGCTTTTATTTGAGTAGATTTTTGTGTTTACACATGATTTACATGTAGCCGTTAGTTAGGAAGCTTGTTTCTCACATACATGTTTTTTTTCTCGTCTATAGTCATAGTATGTAGAGCTTATGCTTTATTTCTTCTAATAAAACAAAACACAATTTCAAAATTCCTCCTTCCCTATTAATAAACCCACTCGGCCTACTTTTTCAACCCTCACCTTTTCAAATTTTCCAATTTCAAAATTTCCTCTCATTCAAAACTTCATCTTCTTCCTCATTCCATCTCTTCCTAAACCAAGAAGATCCGTCATCAACATGGTTTACATCGCACTCGTGCTCATCGCCCTAACACTCATCGCACTTGTGTTCCCTATGATGAAGTTCACATACGGAGACATTTACTTTGTGTTGTTAATCTATATTGGGGTCATTTACCCAATCCTTTGTATCATCCTTAGCATTGAAATGCAATATTATTAATTATCTATTTTATCTAGGATGTTTGTGTTATTATGTGTGTTTCATTTCTTTTGATCTATATGTGTTATATTCTTTCGTGATACATTAGATGTCATGTATGCATGCTAAAAGAAAATGTAGGATAAAACATACTTCATGGTACAATAACAGTAAAACCTATTTTTATTAAAAGCGGTTCATTACTACGGATCCACGGATCCGGAAGTTACACTAGCGGATCCCTTTTGAAAAGGAACCGTGGGATCCGTCCTCTTTGAAAACAGTTTTCATGCAAGATTAAAATCACTATCTTTCTAAAAAATTAATAATCCACTAGAGCTTCAAAACCATGGGTTATCTAAATACTAATTGTTAATAGAATATCTAGTAAAAGCGTTAGATTATTATAGGTTGACCATAAACGTCTTCCTTATTAACCCATCACTTCTATAGGTTCAACTATGACGCATGAATACGAGTTTGATTTTTCACTCACTAGCGTCTACACCCGAACATTTCCTTGAGCCCAACACACCGGCAATCATGTCCGTGGGTTCAATAATCTCGAAAACCGTCACTTCCATGAAGGACGTGTTGTGACACCTCTCTACAATTCGAAGAAGGTATCAATACCTCCTTCCGAGCCATAGGACTAGAATGTCTTCTTGAAATTAACGAGAAGATATGTCCAAGGTTCATAATGGAATTCTTCCGTCAAGTGGAACTCGTTAAATAACGAGGATCGCTCTTTATCTCTTTGGTTTTATATCAAAACCAAAATTCACTTTAAGCCTTGGGCATTTTGCTCACATCCTCCGAATTCCAAACCATGGACAATGTGCCTTCACGAAGATTGGTCTCTTGATTCTCTATTCAATTTTCGTGAAGAAAATAGCCCATATTGTTCACACATACCCTCTCGGAAGAATTAACACGCATGATATGCAAACCTCGACCATATTACTCCAATCCAAACATTATCCATACGAGATATCCGAGAAGAGTATAAACTCTTTGCTCTTATTCTACGTGAAAATGTTTGGAGTCTTAGGAAATCGAGATATTCTTCACGCTTGTTGTGCTCACATGTTGTCTTGTTTGCTAACACAACAACCATACAATCTCGCCTACTTCTTCGCAAGGCGGTGCAAATCTTCAAGGCTCCAAGAATAAACTCATCCCTTATGGAATGTTCTTGACACGCCTCTATCACAATGTTATGCACTTCCATCCTCAATTTCAAAGTCCGTTATGCGTGCTTGTGAACAAGATGATGGAACCGCTAAACATATCTCTCATGAAGACGTTCTTCATTCATGATTCCACCAATACCCATCAATCACATAATGATCCTCCTAGTGAAGACACTCAAGGAACCTAGAATAGTCAAATAGGATCAATTCTACTCTACTCATTAGTTATCAATGTAATCCTATCTCTTTCATGAAATAACACATCTTACATTTGATATCCTAGTTTTAGAACTCCTTTAAACAAAGCTTGGAATATAATGCCTTGTCATGATCATTGCATACCTTTAGTAAAGGTTACATCTAGCGAGATAGACGGATCCCAAATGTTGTACTAAGCGGATCCCTACATCTAGGGAACCGTGGGATCCAAGAAAGCAGAAAATGCAATTGCAAGCATTATATGTCAAACACATCCCTTAGAACACCTCACACTAAGCTAAACATAGTGTCTTAAGATTGATCAAGACTTTATCAAGATAGGTTGACCTTTCCTATTCTTTCCAACTCACATAGATCACATTCTAAGGCTTTGTTAGATCTACCATTTCAAATCCATCACTCTTCCGCTCCCAAGACTCACACTTTATTCTTCTTATATGATCTCTCACAACTAGGTTAGAAATCCTTGATTATGACAATATTGATCATTAATCAATCTCACCTCAAAATTGATCAAAGTTGATCAAATCCTAGTTTTCCCATCTCATAACCATTAGGATATTTTCCAAAACATAATCCTAAGACACAACCTGATCTCTAGGATCATTTAGTTTCATTTAACTTAAATTGACATCTTTAATGTCATCCTTGCTCATCCATTGGTACTTGTTGAAAGTTCCAAATCCTTCCATAAATAACAATCATTAGCTACACCACTCATTGCCTTCAAACACTTAAGCACCCCTTCATTTAAAACACTTGGGAGAACTGAAACACTCAAGGTGATGTAGGTCTAGGATCTTAGAAACATCATTTCCACTCTTTCATAAAGCTGCGACGCGGATCCCTAGAACTAGCCTAGACGGATCCCTCCGAGAAGGGAACCGTGGGATCCGGATGACGATCTATGACAAATCTTGGTAAAACAATCATTTCAACTCATCTTCCTAACTCAAACACTCCATCTCATCTTAAATGAGTTCCTAGAACAAGACAACCTCAGTAGTTGACTCTTGTGCATGCTAATCATCACATTCCAATGAATCTTAGTGGCTTAAGGCTTAAATGCACTTTCCAAATCTCTTGGTTTATAAACCACCTTGTTAGGATCTCCATAGTCATCACTCTCATCCTAACTTTCAGCTTTTGCAATCCTTTCAAATCATCTCATCATGAGAAAAACCCCGAGTAACAACCTATCCACCAAAGAACCACCCATCAAAAGGGCTCGTGTTGTACACGAAATCTCTTCAACCGAATCATCTCGGTCAAACCAAAAAACCTTCATCATCCAATCAAACCAATTCCTAGAAGGTTAGTACCCACAAAATTACCTATACCAAACACCACAATACCTCCTAGGCCAAACAATATCATCTCCACTAAACCATCACCATTGGTTCCTAGAGCTATCTCTTTACATCCCCACAATCATCACCTCACCTCTACAATTTAGAGGACTTGCCACCTAGGCCGTCTCATCCGCTTCACGACAACATTCTCCTCATTAGGAGGAACAATGATTCAAAATCAAGGTGTTGAGTCAACACTTGCTCCGCTTCCTTTTCGCCGTTTCCATCATATAATCCTATTTGGATTATAAGAAATCACCAAAGTCAACCACCCGACCTTATGGAAGTTGACACATCTTTACCACCATCATCATTCTTGATCGAACCATTCCTAAATGGACCTCCACCAATCCCTCCATCATTCGAGGCTCCTCAAACCACTTCAATTGATCCTTTGAATCTAGCCACTTCATTTCATCCACCACCACTACCTAGCCATGACAAAGATTGCTATCATTGTCAACATGTTGAAAGTTTGATACATGAAGTAGAGAAGACCAATGTTTCATGTTCTATCATCTCCTCGAGCGTTTTGACGAGATTAAACCTAAACATAACTTGAGCTAGAGGATTATAGTGGTGTCTAAGCTTCAGCGTTAGTTGGTCTAAGAAATTCCTAGTTATGTATTGTCTATTTTCTTATTTTTGAGTCATGTATATCATAACTCTTGTTTTATTAAATGGAATTACATGCTACTTGTTATTTCGTTGAGCATATAATTACTTTGTACTCATATCTCATTTGTGTGATAACATTACTTGTTATATCACCTTTGTTGATTTTAGTCATCGGCCAGACGGATCCTCAAGATATTGCCTAGACGGATCCCTACTAGAAGGAACCGTGAGATCCGTGAAGTCGAATTTTTTTTATCACATTTGCCGGAAATTGTGAATTATACTTGTTTTCTAACCCTTGTTTTGCAGTTTTTCAATTAACACGTAAAGTTTTTGACATCCTAAAGCTAGGGGAGCTTGGTGTCAAAACAATACGTTGCAAAATTACTTGCAACATTTGATTTATATTTCATAACTTCCCATTGCAACTTTGCAATATTCGAGGGGGAGCACGTTTTCGTCACTTAGACGAACCATTTGCAAACTTAATTGCAAACACAAGTAGCTTATTTTACATTATGTCCTTGACGCCCTTTTTCAAAGGGATGGACTCGTCAAGGGGGAGTTAAGACGAGTACCATTCCGTCACTTGCTCTAATTACATCTTTTATAATTTTTCTTATAAAATTGTGTTAGTTTCTTCAAACACTTTTGTTTCGACAAAAGGGGAGAAGAAAGTAAAACTACAAATTCAAACATTTACAATTTTAGCTTTTCCTTAAAATAATTTTATGTTTTGTCATCAACAAAAGGGAGATTGTTAATACAAATAAGCCGTAAAACGTTTATTTATATTTTACGATCTTCTAATGTTTTGTCGATAACAAAAGTAAAATCATATTAACGAAACAAATAAAATACGTAAATGGTTTGAACTAATAGTTTTCTAACACACTTACGTTTTCACATAAAACACTATAACAAGATTAAGTGATTTTATATTTTAGATACACATGTACAACAACTAGTGTTTACATATTGGCTTAACAAGTTTAAGTAACTCTATGAGTTAGATACATATGTACAACAACTAGTGTTTACATATTAGGTTAATACATACTTATATTAAGTACACTAAAATGGGTAAAACAAGTATATACTAAAATGGGTAAAAGCAAGTATATACTAAATAGATAAAAACTAGCAAATGGTTTTGACCCATAACCCATGGTTTTATATATACCACTTACACAAGTTCAATGTATCCTTAAGGTACATTGTATCTAGATTGAAAACCATGGATCAACCCATAACCCATGACCCATAACCCAAAATACCCATGGGCAAAGAGGCGGACCACGGATCCCTAGCTTTGTGCTAGCCGGATCCCAAGTGGAAGGATCCGTGGGATCCGGGAAGCAGTGAGGTTTTCCTCTATAAATAGTGAGCCATTTCTTCATTAAATCTCACCCTCTCCAACATACTTTCTCCCCGAGTTAAATCTCACTAACCTTAGATCCAAGAGATCTATGTTTGTAGTTTTGTTTTTGTGTGATCTTTTAGGTTCCTCTTAAAGGGAAGATCACCACCTTTGAAGTCGAGCAAGCTCAAGTCCATGAGTTGCCAAGCTTCCTCATCATCAAGGCTATTGAAGTCCTCTTGTTGATGATCCCTTTCTTTCTTCAAAGAAGCGTAGTGTTAAAGACATTAGTGAAAGATGTCTCAAGTGTCAAGACGAAGATAGTAGTGAAAGGTATCTATCGTCTATAGGATAAGCACTTGTGGTAGGTGCTTAGAAGTCAAGACAAGAAGCATTAGTGAAAGGTGCTTAGAAGTGAAGACACAAGACATTAGTGAAAAGTGTCTTGTAGATCTAATCAAAGACATTAGTGAAAGGTGTCTTGTAGATCTAATCAAAGGCATTAGTGAAAGGTGCCTTAGATGTACATTCGATATGGTGTGTTTCGATGTACTAGATAGACTAGCATTAGATCCAAGGATATTGATGTCCTTGATGATGTTGTAAAGGAGTAGATCTCCTTTGGGATTAGTCGTTGGTGTAGTGTGGTAGTAGTTCCTCCATTGCAATGGAACTAGGTGCTTAGCCTAGTACCTAATAAAGGGTAGGCGACGTTGTGAAGGTGTAGTTCACCTAAGGTGTGAAAGAACTCGGTGGTTAGCCTAGCACCGTATAAAGGGTAGGCGACGTTGTGTTAGGTGTGGTTCGCCTTGGTGTGAAAGAACTCGGTATTTAGCTTTGTACGGAAAAGGTTAAGCGGCGTTGTGAAGGCTTCTCCGCCATAAGGAGATTGGTGTAGTGATTACAAACTCTCGAGTAGGTGACTCGGGGGTGGAGTAGGGCAAGGAAGGTGTCCTTGTAGCGAACCACTATAAATACTTGCGTTGTGGTTTTGTGCTTCTTACTCTTATCTTTTCATTACATATCTTTATATGCTTGTTTATCAACATCCAACACACACAACCAAATAGATTGACATAAGTCGATCTAAATAGTTTAAAAGGAAGTTTTAATTGGTAAAACTATTCAACCCCCCCTTCTGGTTTTCCACAAAACCAACTCAACTGAAGATTACGGCGTAACTCTTTTCAAGATTACGACGTAACCAACTAGGTCAAATGAGGTTCCGCGCCGCTGCAAGTTATGTCATAACTATTGTCTCAACTACGGCGTAACCAGGATTTATTGAAGATACGGCGTAACTCCTTCCAGATGTTATGCCGTAACCAACATTTTTAGTGCAAAATACGAAGAATTGGATGTTACGGCGTAACTCTTAACATTAGTTACGCCGTAACCAGACCTGGCCTACAACTACCCCACGAATTCCAGCATTTCAAAGCATCCCATTTCACACACAACATTAAGTGAACATGCGTAGAAGTCGAAGGCAGATCTAGAGAAGCATACGGAGCTATCTCCATGGAGAAATCACTCCCCTACGATAAGCATTAGCATTTTATCTTTATTTTACTTTCAATTCATGTATTTCGTAATGTTAAACATTGAATCGATTGTTTTAGTTAATATGAGCGGCTAGCACCTCTAGTGCTGGCCTAGTTATGATTCCTTAATTGTTTTGTTTATGTTTACATTGCTTCCGCTAAGTGTATGCATGCATAGTTTGTTGGTAGCTACCCCGGTTTCGTAGTTTTGAATGGCGGTAGTGGCTAGTTACTTAGGAGATATGACCAACTTAAGTAGGTAGACCGAGTGGGAAGGGTAAGATATGATCAATCGACGACCCTTTTGCTTGTGCGATTTGATCAACCTTCACCTACCGCTTAAGATAAGCATCAAGATTTTATTTTATTTTACTTTCAATTCATGTATTTCGTAATGTTAAACATTGAATCGATTGTTTTAGTTAATATGAGCTGCTAAGCACTCGGTGTCGCCTAGTTATGATTCCTTAATTGTTTTGTTTATGTTTACATTGCTTCCGTATAATTATTTCTAAGTGTATGCATGCATAGTTTGTTGGAAGCTACCCTTTTTTCGTAGTTTTGAATGGCGGTAGTGGCTAGTTACTTAGGAGATATGACCAATGACCCTAAGTAGGTAGATCGAGTGGGAAGGGTAAGATATGACCAACCGACGACCCTTTTGCTTGTGCGATTTGACCAACTAATCACCTACCGTTTGGATGAACTTAAGAAGTCGGGGATGAGTGTTTAAGATGCTAGCGCCCGGCACTCATTATTACAAATCTTGCTTGTAGAGGTACTTAATGACTTGGCTTAGGGGACTAAGAACAATCGGACTTATGACGGTCACCGATTTCTCGGTGGAACCCTTTGTCGATAGGTTAGGACGAACTGACCAAATGCCTAGCGACTTTCACCCCACCTTAAGTAATTGGAAGTAATTAGCGTAAACATAACTAGTTAGGATGAGTAACTAGGTTAGCAACCCTCTTCTCTATTGATCACAACCCTCGCCTTTATTTGCTTTCATATTTTATTAATAGTTAATCATTCCCACCTTAAATCTATTAAAATCAGTGACACCTAGACTTAGTTTAAATGCGCACACATAGCTCTTGGGATGACCTCGGTTTTACCAAATACTACACTACACACGACCGGTACACCGCCCATTAGTGCATTAGGGTAGACCATAGGTATAACGAGAACTTATAAATATTAAAACACAGTCAAGAAAACCGTGCATCAAGTTTTTGGTAGCCACGGGAGTTATATATGGATTTCTATTAAGTCTTTCATTTTGTTTTAAAAATTTTCTCAATTTCTCACGATTTCTTTTCAAGTTTCAGGTACCTTGGAAGTTGTTAACATTGATGACCTCACTCTTGAGGAATATTTGGCATTGACAAGAGAAGAACAAGGGCCGGGTCTCGTAAGACCGGCAATTGGAGCTAATGTCCGTTTCGAAATTAAAGATCAATTTATGAGGGAGCTTCGTGCTAACCCTTTTTCAGGAAACAGGGACGAAGATGCGTATGAGCACGTTGAGAATGTCTTGTACATCGCAAGCCTTTTCAACATTCCGGGTGTGTCTCATGACGTTGTTATGCTACGTGTGTTCCCATGACTCTTCCGGGTCTGCAAGAAGATGGATCGAAAGATTTCCGCCGAGGCGCTTGATACATGGGCTCTACTAAAAAAGCATTTCATCCAAAGATATTGTCCTCCATCAAAGATATCTAATCAGCTCTTGGAGATCCATAATTTCAAGCAAGATGACGATGAAACGTTGTATCAAGCCTGGGATAGATACAACGATCTCCTCTACAAGTGTCCTACACATGATCTAAACAACCAGCAAAAGGTCAACATATTCTACAAAGGAATCAACGTGACTACAAGACAGATGTTGGACTACCAAGGACCAATTCCGAGCATGACTCTTACTCTGCAATTAAAGCCATCCAAAAGATGGTCGATCATTCCCAAAATGGCACGATGGAGGAAGCAAAAATAAACCAAGGAAAAAGTCTTGATGGAATTGAAGCCATCACTAACAAGCTAGAAAATCTCGGTCGGGATTTTCTCAAGATCAGAGAAACTGTTCATGCCATCCAAGTAGGTTACGAAAGCTGCGGAGGAGGAAATCTCACCAAAAATTATCCTCACATTAACGAAGATAGCACAATCGAAGAAGCTAAGTATGGAGAAAACCGACCATTCTATGGGGATAATAGGAATAATAATGGGTATCGTGGAAATTATAACCGTGGGCCTTATGGAGAAAGAAGGCCCAACATTGAAGAGACCATAAACCAATTCCTGGAAAGTTCAGCCCAAAAGCAAAAAGAACAAGATAAATGGCTCAGGGATTTCCAGGAAAACACAAATAAAAATCTCTCCAGACATGACACAACCCTAAAAAACCTTGAAGCCATGGTGGAAAAGCTTAGTGCGGAGATAGAGATGAGTAACATTGAACCTGAAGGGACCAAACCTATGGTGGTATGCAATGCCATTTTTGTTGATGATAATTCACAGGAAGTAATTGAAGATTGCCATTCTCCAACCAAAAATTTAGAGAAGACGACTGTCGACAACCAGGTGCAGTTACGCCGTAACTATTTTCCTGAGTTACGGCGTAACCATGATTCAGAAAGCGTAAACAGGTCAGAGATCGATTTATTTTCAGTTAAAGATATTAGCACAGACGGGTTAGTCATTCCATGTTCAGTTGGGAGTCATGATATCTTGGGGTTAGTGGATTTTGGGTCTAGCATAAACATCACGCCACTTTCCATATTTTTAAAACTCAAATTAATCCATCTTTGGAAAACGGATTTAGTGATTGAGACGGCCAATATGACCAGGGCTACTCCTTTAGGAATTACATGTGGTACTTGTGTTAAGGTCGATAGGTTTGTTTTTGCCCCCGAATTTGTGGTTATTGACACGGAGAAAAACACGAGGGAACGTTTGATTCTTGGTAAACCGTTCCTTGACTCATTGGGTTACTATAGTGATAGAGTAGAATTTAAAATTGATAAAACTTTGTGCAATGAGCAGGATGAGATAATAACAAATGAGGATCCAAAGGAGCTTCAAGTGGATTACTCTGATAGATTTTCTCCTTTATATTTTGGACATTTACAGGGGACCGAGTCAAGTGATGATGACAACAGCAAAGGAGAAGATGATGAGGTCCGACCTTCTGTACCTAGTTATGTTGTTAAGGGAAAACTTCACTGTTGTGCCCCTGAAATTTCTTTGATTGAGGGGTCTAAATTTACATTACCTACGTGTTCTCCTTTTCAAAAATGATGTAATGGTAGAGGAGAATTTCTCATTTGAAGGATAAAAAAGGCAGCAGAAGTTTGGTGGTGTTGGGAAGATAAAAAATTAACCAATAGGCGATGGATTCAAGGACACGATATTATGAACGATTGGTTCACTGAGGTCGATTGGACTCTTCATTTTTGCGAACCGGCTATGATGTCTAATGAATTCACCAGAGCATGGCCTACGTGTGACCCCAACAGAAAGATCTGCGATGGAGGAGAATTTCCCGATCCTAATTGGCTCAAACGCAAGGAATGGGCATGTTTTGACAAGGAAAAAGAATGGAAGTCGGGGAATCTTATTTGAAAATTGGTTAAAAGTAAATTTTGGAGTCTGTCAAGCTAAAATGGGAAGTCGAGGCGAAATTTCGTTACTGAATGGGCGAAAGCTAATTTTTGCAAGAAAATCGATATTCCTTGACTCGATTGTTCCTCCACTGTTTGGGACCAGCCGTCTTCAAACAAACAATCGCCTAAGGAGGAAGTTAGCCAAGTCCAAAGGCCACCATAAAGCCCCGAGGCTCGAGTCTAACTTAAAGACTCGAAATAAAGAAAAGTGCTCTTCGGGAGACAACCCGAATTATCCCTTTCATTTGTTTTATTTCCATTTCTGTTGGGTTTTGTGTTTTAACCATATTTGCAGTGATTTCGGGAAAAGTTGATGCACCATGCTAAACGGGACTTGATATGTCCATAGTTACTGGCGTAACTCATTCTTATGGTTACGCCAGTAACATACTTTTTGCAAAGATGATTTGAGCATTACCAATTACGGCGTAATCCCATTCAATGGTTACGCCCAGTAGCTACACTCTTGTAGCGTTTGCCGTGTTTTGCTTAATTACTGCGTAACTCCTTATGGGGTTACGACGTAACTATCCTCTGTGACACTTCTTTCATTTTAAACACAATAACCTTGTATTAGTTTTCAAATAAACTTTGTGGGTATGTTCCTGAAGCCCTCACGAGACTACACTCGTCCACTGGGACACCAAGTGGTTTAAAAGGCTTGTTGCATACGCTAAATGCAACCGTGATTCCTACAAAGTGAGTTAGGTTTCTTTTTATTTTTCTTTTTTTTTTTTAGTGCTATGCTTGGTAGTGTGATTTCGTGGATTGAAGTTTGCTCGTGGATGCTTATGCGAAGGCACGACTCTTTTCGTGGGCCTTCTTTCTTTTTGAAGCAAATTTGGAAGTTCTCGCCTAATTCTACTTTTCTCTTCACCTTTATTTAACGCTTAGTACAAAAGGGACTTTGTACAATTCAAGTGGGGGACGGAGTAGAATTGTCTCTTGAACTTTATTTTGCCCTCGTTTTCTAGTTTATTTTGAAAAATTATGCCATTTTAAAATTTTGACATGTTTTTCTTAACCTAACTAGATTAGACCTTAGCGAGCACATTATAACCCTTGATATTATATGGTGAGATTAGCCTTATCCGCTTCCAAATTTTACCCCAAATCCACCAAATTATGAGTGTGCTGGTAGCTTGTAAACTTTAGAACTTGGCCTTTACATCATTTCGAGACCATAGACGAGGTATGTTGAGTTAGCTCGATGTATTTGGACTTTTCGCTTTAAGAAGGCAATATATAGGATTATCACCCAAATAGCCTACCATTGTGTGTCTATCGATTAGTCACCTCGACTTCTCGACCCCATGTTAAACCCTTTTTGCACTCACCTTTAGTGCAAGATACTCCTAGATACACCTTTCGAGCCATTCCTTTCATTTTGTTCACCCAACATATTATTTCAATACACCATTACACCTTAGCCTACCCCGTAGTCTTTATTTGTAATTAGGAAGTCATTATTTGCCTAAGTTCAAGGTTCAAGTGGAAAGGTTCGGAATCACGCTCTCGTCAACGACATATACTTAAAGATCATTGAAGACCCCCAAATTCTCATATTGTTCATCTCAAGTGGGGGGGTGTTATGTTATTATGTTATGTTTAAAAAAATAGTTATTGTTATTCATTTGATTGTAAAGTGCGATGTTATAAGCACTATTGTTTTGAGCTTACTATAGATTTAGTATCGAGGAGGCCACCTCGGTCACATTTGAAGAATGAAGTTGGAAGTGTGCCCATCATGACGTCCTCTAATGGCACATCTACCTGGTAATATCATGATCCGGTTTCTTGACTTCGAAACTTGAACTTTGAGCGAACGGTAAGTGGTGATGACTTAGTTATAGATTTAGACTATTTGCTTGATTTTATTTTACACCAATTTTATTCCATGTCGTATCCTACCCTTAGTCATGAAGCGTGTCTAGGTGATGCAACGAGCAATCTTTGGTGTCTTGGCCATGGATTTGGTCATGTATCATTGATTTTGTCCACTTCGCGTGACATGTTAGTAATGACAAATCACCCTTAACCTTTGTCGTGTCTACCCATATTGCCTTCGAGAATTGTTTTGTCCTTAACTCTAGTGGTGGAGATTTGTGTAACCGCCAAGCTTATGATAGAATACATGCTATGATATGCGAATGAGTGATCACCCGAAATTGACACTTAGAATAGTTGAGAGATTTGAGTGTTTTGTTCCCATTTCGTGAGGTGTTCGGCTTTGTTTTATTCTAGCATAAGGGATTTGTAAACTTATATTTTCGGTAATGGGAGATATCTTTTAGGAATCTATCTAATAAGGTCTACTTGAGGGCAAGTAGAGTTCAAATGGGGATATTTGATAACATCAAATAGTCCCGAATATTAAGTGTCAATTTCCCGATAATGCTCGTATTTTATATCATTTATATGGATTTACGCTTGTTTTCCTCTATATTTCACTTTCGGGTAAATTACGAGCATTGGAGCTAAAGAGACGCGGATTTGGAGAGTTTATTGAAGATATATCATAGTATGCTCATTTTGAAGATGTTACTGACATAACTCCTCTCACATTACGCCTTAACAACAAGCGTGGCTCGAAAACCAACTCAATCAAGATTACGGCGTGACCTCTCCAAGATTACGACGTAACCAACTAGGTCAAATGAGGTTTCGTCACGCGGCGCAAGTTATCTTTGTAACTATTGTCTCATTTAAGGCGTAACGTGATTTATTGAAGATACGGCGTAACTCCTTCCGGATGTTACGCCGTAACCATCATTTTCGATTAAATCTGAAGAATTGGGTGTTACGGCGTAACTCTTAACATTAGTTACGCCGTAACGGATCTGGCCTATAAATACCCTCAATTCCAGCATTTCAAAGCATCCCATTTCACACACAACATCGGTGAACGTGAGTAAGTCGGGCGGATCTAGAGGAGCATACGGAGCTATCTCCAAGGGAGAAATCACTCCCCTACGATAAGCATTAGCATTTTATCCTTTCTTTACTTTCAATTCATGCATTTCGTAATGTTAAACATTGAATCAATTGTTTTAGTTAATATGAGCGGCTAAGCACCCTAGTTATGATTCCTTAATTGTTTTGTTTATGTTTACATTGCTTCCGTATAATTATTTCTAGTGTATGTATGCATACTTTGTTGGTAGCTACCCTTGTTTTGGTAGTTTTGAATGGCGGTAGTGGCTAGTTACTTAGGAGATATGACCAACTGACCCTAAGTAGGTAGACTGAGTGGGAAGGGTAAGATATGACCAACTGACGACCCTTTTTGCTTGTGCGATTTGACCAACTGATCACCTACCGTTTGGATGAACTTAAGAAGTCGGGGATGAGTGTTTAAGATGCTAGTGCCCGGGCACTCATTATTATGAATCTTGCATGTAGCGGTACTTAATGACTTGGCTTAGGGGACTAAGAACAAGTGGACTTACGACGGGTCACCTGACTTCTCCAGTGGAACCCTTTGCTGATAGGTTAGGACGAACTGACCAAATGATGTCCTAGTGACTTTCACCCCACCTGAAGTAATTTGAAGTAATTAGACGTAAACATAACTTGATAGGATGAGTAACTAGGTTAGCACCCCTCTCCTCTATTGATCACAACCCTCGCCTTTATTTGCTTTCATATTTTATTGTCTTTAGTAGTTAATTCAATATCAAAATCATATTAAAAACTATGACACCTAGACTCAGTTAAAATCCGCACACATAGCTCTTGGAACGACCTCATTTTTAACGAATACTACACTACACACGACCGAGTACACTGCCCGTTAGTGCATTAGGGTAGACCATAGGTATAACGAGAACTTATAAATATTAAAACCTTGTCGATAAAACACGCATCAAGTTTTAACATGACTTCATGCATGATGGGAGTTATTGATCATGGGTTATGGATCATGCTCCATGGGTATGGGTTATATACTTTGGTTTTACCCAACAAGATTCATTTTACCTAGTGAATGGATCATAGGTCATGGGTTATGAACTTTGGTAACCCATTACAACAGTCGTCCCAAGTACAGCTATGTGTAAACAATATTACTTGTTATACTAAGTCTAGGTGTCAACAATATTTAATATGATTTCGATAAGGAATTAACTAATTAACTACTAAAGAAAATAAAGGCAAAGTATGTTATCAATAAACTATTGGTCTCAACTTAGTTACTCATCCTAACTAGATTTTACGTTTGTTATCGTCTAATTACTTCCAATTAAATAAACGTTTTATGGTTTATTTGTCAACACACTCCAACCCTAGCCTCCTCTCACCTTTAGTAGATGCCGTCATCCAACTCGACGATCCTCCGCCATCCCATTTCCTGAACAAAAGGAGATCAAGAATCATGGGTTATTGATTCGCATTAAGAGTTTGTTTGGTTCGTGTACAAGAGCCGTACCATCTTCTTCGGTGGTCATTTAAGCCTCGTGTGTCGATAAGGTTTTAAAGGTACACTTTTGAGGGGTTGTTTAAGCCCTTATTCGATCACTTTTATATCCGTTATTACTTAATATCGTTCCTTTTCACTTTTAGGTCTCTTGAAGGAAAATTCTTGGAATGACACTTATTCGGACGAAAAGGCGTGAATATATGAAGAAAATGGCCAAGTCAAGATCAAGACACTCAAGCTCACCTGGAATAGAAGGTGATGGCGTCGAGTTAGAAAGCGCGCGTCGCCATCGTGCTCAAATTTGTGACGACTCGGTGGTGAAATCGCTATTTTACACCGGCGGTGTCGGGGTTTTAAAGAGTAGGCGTCACAACTCGACGACCTAGATTCGATCCGATCGACGTCGAAGTCAAGAGGACGGCGTCACGAGCGAAGGTGACGCCATCACAAGGTTGGCGTGGTCAAGACGAAACCCTAATGGCGGCGATCCAACAACGTCACATTTAAAGAGTGGCGCCGCCGCATGTGTAACTCTACATATAGAATTGAATTTTTAGACTTTTAGAGGTAGTTTTGTGGAGTAAAACCTAAACCGAACTTTGGATGTCTTGGGTAGTATCTTAGGTATCTCATACCCTATTTTACAACAAGATAAGTAATTTACTTCATTGATTCAATTATGTCTTCAATTGTTTGTGTGTATGCTTGCATGTTTTCCATGTCCGGCTAATTTACTTGTGTGTTTGCTTAGATCTATGAAACCTAGGTATTGAATATTGATTGGTTGTTTCTTATCTTAATTGTGATTACCCTAGGATTGCGATAGGTCATTCGTTGTGTTTTTAATGCTTGAGTAATCTTTGTGAACATTAGTTTATAATCACCTAGAGTTATTGTAGGCTAAACATCCAAAGATAACCTTAGAGTTAGTTTATGAACCCTAGAGATTTCGTAGGCAATAACCTTAAGGTAGTCTCAAAGAGTTATGGAAAAAAGCATACCCTACGACCTTAGAAGACACAACGAGTTAAGAATAAGGAAATGATAATTCAACCATCAATAGGAGATAACTAGGGAGTAATAGCATCTAGGTAAACACATCTTTAACTATCATACGAGCACATCAATTAGACATAGACTACCCACTTAGCTTAGTTAATTAGAATAGTAGAGTAATTGGTAGAAATACCAACCCCCAAATCCAATACCGAGATTCGTACCTTTCAATTTTCAAAAAATATAAAAAGATAAAAATAATCTTCCTCAACCCCAACCTTAGCGTAGTAATTTCTCACTAGCATTCCTATTCCCCAGAGAATGATATCAATACCGAGGCTTACCCTAATACTACACTACAACGATTAGGTTCATCGCTAGGGTCTTTGAAAAACTTGCTCGACGAAAGGAAGTTCCTTTGACCCCGAGCAGCGTTGTGCAGCGTATCAAGTTTTGGCGCGCGCTAGGAATAGAATAGCTAGTTATATCTTTATCTCATTTAGGTTCCTTGCTTGATTCCTATCAAGTAAGATTTTTCTCATTTTAGCTTCCTTGTAGTCTATCCCCCTTCTTTGTGTTTGTGTTCTTTGTCGCTATGGCAAGTGAAATTGCATTTGAATCATTAACAAATGAGGAACAATTGAATTTCACAAATTGATTGCTTATTATTGTTCGAATAAATTTGTGAGTGATCTTAGAGATATCCAAAAGGAGACGGGTGTAAGGTTTGATGGATTTGATAAATTTTGTGCTTGTGTGGCTTCTATTCAACTATCATTGTTAGAATCAAATCCTTTTAGTAAGACCATCTGGAAATTTTTTGAGAAGAGCCTCCTAATCATAAACCATTAGTTGAATGATCTTAGGAACCATGATAAAAAAGACCTAGTTTTTAAGAACATGGAACCTAAACTCGAACAAGATTGTGAGATAGTTCGAGTTGAACAACCTATTTGCATGTGTGGGATAGATTTCAAAACATATGACACGCATGAGGAATCCTTTAGACAAATAGAACATAGTGATCAAATTTTTGAGATTGATTCTTATGAATCGGACCAAGAATTTGAAATGGCTAAAGAAGGATTTGAGATGCTTAGGAGTGTATTTGGGTTGGATCATACTAAAAGTCTAAAACACATGATGAACATTTAGGAGATCTTGATATAATGGAGAATGAGGTGAAAACTCTAAGCCCACAAGCCCTACCATCACTTGAGGAACACACATCGCCTATAACTTACCGAAAGATGTAGAAGAGACTATAGGAACCCCGATTGATATAGAACCTTTGGACCAAATGCCACTAGAGAATGTAGGTTTAGATGCTTGTTGTCATGACCTCTCTTATTCCTATGGAAGTTTCTAATTTTGATGAACTGGAGCCTCATCCAAAACCTTACCCAATTTTCCGTCTTTAGATGTGAATCTTGGAATTGAATTAGGCCCCAATCCACCCATCAAAATAAATAGTCCGGGTAGTTGCTTGATAAAGGTGGTAGACTCTAGGCCATGTAGAGTGGAAGCTAATATAGGAGTAACCCATGACCTTACACACTTATATCACCCATTCATGGTTGATAACAAGAAACATTATGGGTTTAAACCGGGTTTATTAGGTCAAGATGGATCCTTAACTAAGAATCTTTTGAAGTTGATAGAAGATGATCCATTTTTAGGAGAGAGATTTGATTCACCGCTACACCAATAGAATTAGGTAAGGTTATAATGAATGGAGCACACTCCTTTAAGCATATAAATCACCCATCACCCTCTCTCACGTATCAAATTTCCACCCTAAGGGTGTGTATCGCTACTATCACCCGCACTTAAGCTTAAGTGTAGGAAAAACTTCTCCTTTATCCATTAAATAAGGGTAGAGTCAAGCTCGTGACTCGAACAAAACAAGCGCTTCTTGGGAGGCGACCCATGTGTATTTGTTTTCATTTTATTTGTGTGTCATATATCTTTTCATTATTGTATGTTCTCATGTTTGAATTTGTGAAAATGCTTAGTCTTTAACCTCGTATTAATTACATATGAAGGTATTTTACAAAAAGGATAAATGTAGGGAGGATTACACACGTTTTTAAAAGAACGTGAACATGAGAATTACAATTAGTGACATTGATATATATATATGTGTGTTTGTTAGAATCAAATGCTTGTATCGAGTCATAATGAATGTTTTGCAGAAAGTTTTTCCAGATTCTAAAGATATAAATTTTCCATAAAATTGCAGACTAGTTTCTGTCTGGATAACCTGACGGCGTCAGGATCGCAACCTGAGGGCGTCAGGAGGAGTAGAAACAACTTATTACTTTTTCTCGTTTTCTGTGCTACTTATAAATTTTTGGAATTTCTCTGGTCTTAATTTTCCAGAAAATCTGCAAACATCCATTTCACAAGCATTATATCCTAGTTTAGTAGAGTCATATATAATGTTACCGCCGATTTTACGCGAAGGTTTCGTTTGTTTTCTTCAAGTGTGCAGGTTTTATTTATCAAGAAGAAGATACATAAAATTGGATGGAGCTTTTCACGCATACATTCTTCTTTAAGAAGGATTTAACCACTACTTCACACGAATCCTACCGAGCTAATCAGGGGAGTATCAGTTTCTTTCATTTTTAATTACTTTCCATTATCATAACTTTGATACTTTCGGGGAACATTGGGGACAATGTTCAGTTTAAGTGTAGGGAGGGAAAATAAAACGGGAACTTTGAAACTATGCTTATCCTTGACTATTTGCCTTGTTCAATTTTATTTGTGTAATAAACCATGAGAAATATCGGTTAGGGTAATTTTGGCACCAAATTTAAAATTTTTCATGACATATAGGAGTGGGCCATTAGTCTTAATAAAGCGTCTCATGGATCGGAAGTTATATGACTAGCACATAACCCTTTACCACTTAAATTCCAACCAAAATGTGAGGATCACCCTAAGATTTGTAGGAATTAAAGCATTCCTCTTTAATGCTTAGAGTGTGGAAGAGTATAATAGATTCTATAACTTGTTTTGTGATGCATTCGAGATCACTAGTGAGACTACACTTGTGTAGTTAGGAATAACAAAATGATAAGAGGCATTAGGATAACCCTTGTTTGATACCCGTATTATACTTACTTCTTCCACATCGGTTGAGTAATTCCCCCACACCCTTGCATTGTACTCATATTTAGTACACGATACCCCTAGTTAACCCCTCAGAGCCTATCCTTTTCGCGGTTCTCGTGATGTTTCGGTTTTCCAGAATATCAAAGAAGAGCATTGTTTACAACCCACCCCCAAATGTACACCCAAATCGCCTTAGCCTACCTTGTATGCACTCACTTTTAGTGCATTATTGTTATCATACTAAACCCTTAGTTCAATTATCTAGTTGCTTACATAAGTTGCTAAGTCGAGTCATATCCTTTGTACATAGTTTTGGGACGATTGGGACTCATGGGAAAAGTTAAATTTTATGAAGTGACGGGAAGGAACGTTAAATTCAAATTCCTTTATTTACATAATAATGTACTCCAAGTGTTTTGATCTTATGCCAAAGCGATGGAGGTTTGATCTAGTCTCAAGCCTATGGTAATCTATGTACTAGGACCGGTTAATGAGTGTTTATCTTCCATTTCCAACTTGTTATATTTCATATACACCGAGAGATGTAGTATCCAAACACCCCATGTGAGGTGCTAGTATGTAATTCCGTGCTTGTTATGACTTTCTGGGGCTTATATGTGTTGTGAATTGTTCTAAACCAATGCTTCATGACCCCTAACTTATAAATTAATTGGCTAAAAGCACATTTGTGAGGACAAGCAAATACCAAGTGTAGGGATATTTGATAAGGTTTTAAATGTACCTTTTGAGGGTCGTTTAAGCCCTTATTTGATCACTTTTGTATCTGTTATTACTTAATATCGCCCTTTTCACTTTTTAGGTCTCTTGAAGGCAAAATGCTGAAATGGCACTTATTTGGACGAAAAGGCGCGAATATCTGAAGAAAATGGCCAAAGTCAAGAATCAAGACACTCAAGTCATTGAACCGAAGGTGACGCGCCATCATAATCTGCGACGCCGTCGGACAACTTTTGTGACGACTCAAGAGCCAAATTGCTTATTAACAAGTGATGGTGTCGGGCTTTTAAAAGAGTAGGTCGTCGCAACTCGCACAACCTAGATTTCATCCGACGACGCCGAAAGTCAAGAGGATGGCGTCACGAGCATAAGGTGACGCCATCGCAAGACTAACGTGGCCAAGACGAAACCCTAATGACGGCGACCGACGGCGCCACAAATCATAAGGTGACACCGTCGCATATGTAATCTTATATATAGAATCAATTTTTAGTTTTGTGTGTAGTCTTTTGGGTAAAAACCTAAACCGTACCAAGGTTGTCTTGTACAAGTATTTTAGGGTTCCATACCTATCTTACATCAAGATAAGTGTTTTACTTCAATAATTCAATTATGTCTTCAATTACTTGTGTGTATGCTTGCATGTTCTCCATGTCAAGCTAATTTACTTGTGTGTTTGCTTAGGAATATGAAACTTAATTATTGAATATTGATTGGTTGTCTCTTATCTTAATTGTTAATGATCTAGTATTGTGATAGGTCATCCGTTGTGTAGTTAATGCTTGATTAATCTTTGTGAACCTTAGCTTATAGTACCTAGAGTCATTGTAGGCTAAACCATCCGAAGAGTACCTTAGAGTTAAAGTTTATAAATCCTAGAGATTTTGTAGTCATTAACCTTTGGTAGTTTCAAAGAGATAGGGATAAACGCATACCCTACGACCTTAGACACACAACACAATTAAGAATAAGGACGTGACAATTCAACCATCAATATGAGATAATTAAGGAGTAATAAAACCTAAGTAAACACATCTTTAAACCATCATACGAGCACACAATAATTAGACATAGAATACATACACCTTAGATTAGATAATTAGACGAATAGAGTAATCAGTAGAAATACCAACCCCCAAATCCAAACCCCGAGATTCGGACCTTTCCTTTTCCTAAAAACATAAAAGATAAAAATAATCTTCCTCAACCCCAACCTTAGTGTAGTAACTTCTCACTAGCATTCCTATTCCCAGAGAGCGATATCAATTCCGTGGCTTACCCTAAGACTACACTACAACGATTAGGTTCATTTGCCTAGGGTGTTGAAAAACTTGCTCGACGAAAAGAAAGTTCCTTTGACCCCAACGCTGCGTATGCGTATCAAGAAGTCGAAAACTTCTTGTCACGTTTTTTTATTTAAACCGATCTTAGCCAACTTGTTATAGTTTTCATAGATTTAAACTTTGGATAAAAACGTATTTGATTATTGTTTCATGTGGTTGAAAAATGGATGTAAGATTTTGGTTATGATAATGAACCGGATTAAAAACGGTCTATTTAAGTCTTCGTGTGGTTTTCGTGGTATAGAAATGATTGTAAAATGATCTCGTGTGGTAAATGGGTTACAAAGTTTCTTTTGTTTCGGGTGGTATCAAGTAAGTAAGGTGATGGTTGTGTGTGTTGTTAGTTGTTTGGTCGGGTCCGAAAACCCGATTTGGTCACGGATTGTTTTAGGACATATTTGTGTGTCTCGCGTTAGTTTGGATTTGCTTGTGGTTTAGAGAAACTCGGTTAGGTATCGTTCATGTGATTGAATCCGGCAAGATACACCACAAGTGTGGTGTTGTTTGGCTCGGTTATTGTCTTGTTTGGTCGTGCTCGCTTTTGTTTCGGTTCCTCAACAACCCGAGTAGGGTGTGTTGAGTTGTTGTGTATAATTTGGTCTAACAAGAATAACCACAAGGATGTTTAACCTTGAGATTTATTTGGTGTTAAATTAGGCTGTTAAACTAAATGATTAATATGGTATCGGATATTTAACTAATGTGAACAATTGAATGTTTGTTATTTTGGTAACGTGGTAAGTTTCGGATAATTGAAACTGGGACTTGGATTTGGTATTCGATATTTGGGATTGAGAGTTTGATTCGGATACGGATTGTTATTGGAAATATACGGATTAATATTATTGGACTTGGTTGTTTGTTGGACATTTGGATCATTATTGGATTTACGATATTGGACGATGGAAATTATTGGACATTTTGGGACAAGACGGTATAATATATTAGACTCGATAAGAATTTAATATATTAGACACGGATCGGACACAAAATAATCAATAACGCCAAAGGCTAATAATTATCGCGAATGATAACGATAAACAAAGCATATAAAACATTGTAATTGAAATTTGGTTTATTCAAAAGTCACGATGACTTGTGAAAGTTTTATAAGTTCAAATCTAAACAAGTGTTCTTTTATAAAACATTCTAACTTATATTTTAACTTATATTTTAAAATTCAAATCTCTTTTATTGTTATAAAACCCAAGAATCTAAATAAATGTTCTTTTAAATGGTAAAACCATTATTGTTTGAATTGCAAATTCAAACTTATCATTGTTTATAAAACATGTTTGTGTTATACAAGCTATTTGGGTTATGGGTAAACACCGAAACTTACCAATTGACTTATTTATTAAAGTAATTGTATGTTGTTATTGTCTTAACATCTGTCTGGTCATTGTTTACTCAAGTTGAGTCTTGGTCAATTCTTATTGACTATTCCACATAATATATTGGGACATATATTATGCTTTAGTGTGAGTTACGTTATGTGTGAGTTACATTTTGATGCATATTCTACTTTTGGCATGATTTGCATATTGAGTCTATGTTTGCTTACCACCCTACCTAAACGTTAAAACTAAACTTGAGATATTGATACCGCTTTTTTTAATCTTTGATACGAGTATTCCACGAAAACTAAGACACGTTATAGTTCGAAAATTATTTTGATTTGAGACATATTCTAAGATAGCCGTATACTATTAGGTTGTGCCGATGTCGCACCGTTGTGCTTGTACTTTTGGATATCGTTGTGTTTTCTTCGTGATACGGTTATGTTTGCTCCTCGATGCCGCCAGTGATTCTTGCGTTATTTCATTGAGGTGAGTCCATGGCCCCTACTTTTACTTTCTTTTAAACTATATTGAGGTAGAATACATGCTCGTTTTTACTAAAGTCAAAGTTGATTGATTTGAGTAAGCGATTGTTACTTGGTATGATGAAATGCGTGATTTGGTTTTAATATGTTTTTACGTGGACACAAGTGCTTGAAATGTTTGATTTGATCTAGAAATGTTTTGTGAACTATTACGTGCGAGGTTAAGGTCAGAAACCCAAACACCTTTATGAATTGTGGATTATTGGTTCAGGAAAGTGCGAGTGTTATGGATAGATCTATCGTAGTTGACTACCCCGTCTGGACTTTGAACATCCACTTGCCATGAACTAGTCTGTCTGGATTTGGGATATTCCAAATTGCCATGACGTATAACATGTCGGATGTTGCGTTTGATTAGAGACAGATAAGGCCCGTACTGTCTAGAGTTAGTTTCATGACTTAGCCTGCGTAATAGTTATTTTGATATGATACTGGGATTTAGGCAATGTGAGCCTATGGTAAATTCTGGATTGTTTGTGAACGATTATTTGTGTTTGAAAACCTTGTGGTCCACATCACTATTTTACGTAAGGTAAACTCTGTTTTCACGACTATGTGGGCTTCACAATGATCGAAAGGCTCTTTTGAATTCACTATACTTTATGCAAACCTATGAACTCACCAACCTCGTGTTGACACTTTTAGCATGTATTTTCAGGTATTGAGGCGATAGTTTACTTTGGAGGCGCTTGGGCAATGGCATGACATAGTCATAGACGACTCTGATACTTGTATTTGGGACCGCTTATTTATTATGGGCATGTATTTCCGCATTAAATTTAATTGTAAACTTTGATTTATATTGAATAAATGAGTTTTCTTAAGAAAAAACCCGTTATTTTATATTTGTGTTGTGATACCAATTAGTGGCACTCATGACTTGTATGCTTCCACTAAACCTAATTTTTGAGGTTGTCACAGCTGATAATCTTGCACAACAACTTATGTCGAACAATAAGCACTGTTCTAAAAGGCTCGCAAAGGCGTGAGGCTTGGTCATGCCGCCACGCTGCCTTATGCCACATGTTTTTGTAAACTCGATATATATGAATTATGATAGGAATATATAAATATGTCCATACTTTGTGCCGCCTTATGCTACGCCTTATAAACGAAAAGCTCACTTGGCCGCAAAGGCGTGAGGCTTGGTCATGCCGCCACGCCACGCCTCGCTATTTATAACCTTGACAATAAGATTCGATCTCAAGATGAAATCATACATGGAAACGCGACTAATGACATTCAAATATCCCGACGTGATAGGTTCACCAATCCAGGTACTACAATATTTGATTTGTTTATGGAATACCTTACTGCACCTTTTACAAGTCAAAACTTCAATTAAATATAGGAAAAAAGCTATAAATTCATAACGTACTTTGCAAAAAAAACTCATTATGCTCTATCTACTTCATTTATTGTGAGAATACATAATCGTTTTCATTTTATTCGGTAATTTTCTGTCCGTTTTTATCCGTTTTCGTAAATCGTCCATTTTTAACCGTTTTCATTTTAATATGTCCGGATAAAAACATATAAAAACGGATAAAAACCGTTTTGACGTGGATAATAAAAACGATTTTTATCCGTTTTTATCTGTTTTTATCCGGACATATTAAAATGAAAACGGATAAAATGGACGATTTACGAAACGGATCAAACGACGGAAAATAACCGAATAAAATGAAAACGGTTATGTATTATGACAATAAGTGAAGTAGATAGAGCATAATGAGTTTTTTTGTAAAGTCGTGCTATGAATTTATAGCTTTTTTCCTAAATATATCCATCAATCTCTATACTCGGTTTTGTTTAGATTCAAAAGTTTGTATTTTTATGAAATTTTTACTATAACCGGAAAGTCGAATGTTAATGTTTTCTATGTGATCGTGACCCTTTTATAGGATCTGTTTTTGAAGCATGGAGTTTCTACTTAATTACAATTTTAAGAACTCAAAACATACATAAAATCCGCCATTATCACCATCATACACACAAAATTATGTTGTCTTTAACATAAAGTCAATCTATCCAATTGGACTCTCCTCATTGCAAGTGTTTGTAAGATTTTTGGTCACACACCAGCGAGTGTCCAAAACAAGCGAAAGATGTGGTTCATAAGGATTCTAATGTGGTGACTAATGCATCGACTCGGTGGTTAATAACGATGAGGGTTCAAAGAGGTAAGGAATCGTAAGAATAAAGGTAAGAATGTGGTTTCTACGCCTCAACCTAAGCCAATTGGAGGGTTAAACTCTAAGCCTAAGGCTAATTTTGGAGACCTAAAGTCACGACAACTACTAATCATGTTGATACCAAGAAAGATTCGATCCTAAGGATCTAAAGCGAGCTTCTACTTCAAATGTTAAATCGTAAGGACCCACGTCTTAACTCTTTTGGTATCTTGGAGTCATTGGTGGATGAGGGCGTTCTTGGTTTTGATAACAATGGTAAGGGTCACAAGATCAACCTACGAGTAACATGGAATCGCAGGTGTGGGTGAGGCTTCTAAGTCATCTACTATCCCATCTTCTAGTACTTCGCAACAAAGAAGGCGTCCGATCAATCTACTATCTTATCTTCGTATTACGAACGAAGAGGGTAACTCATTTTCTAAGGTGGGTGAAGTAGTTATTTCGAGAGTGATGACGATGAGGTGTATGAGCCTAATGATTATTTGGGAGATGATTATTTTTCGATGAGTATGCGGCTCGTGTAAGCGACTTCAGGGACAATTCAAGGAGTTCAATCTTGAAGGCCGTGCTAGGAAGTAGTATTTTATTTTGTTATCTTCATAAGATTGGCATGTCATCTTATGTTGTTTATTGGTTGTTCTAGTCGTTGGTAGCTAGTGGTTTATTTATGGCCTGTCATAAATGATCTAGGGTAGTTTCAAGCGATTGCTTGAGGTTAATGTGGCATTTCAGCTACATTCTATTGTACTTTAAACGTTTTATTGGTTAATATATTTTAGCAGGATGGAAGTTCCATTTTACCCAAAAAGTCAATCTATCCAATTAGATAAAAGCCTGTTTTAGGCATTTTATGTCAAAATAAGATGTCAAAGTCAAACTAAGGACGTATATACTACAGTTTTGACCTGCCATAAATCATCACTAAAGAAATGAGTACCAAGAAGGGAAAGAAAGCTTTATTCTTTTTAGAGCATAGGGTACGGTAGCTGATGGCTTGAGCCATTGCCAAAAACGCGAGCTTACGGCATGAGATACCATATCGCATTTGGGCTCGTCCGGAGTTGGGAGAAGTTCGATTTATCCCTCGCAAAAGCGGTGTTTGAATGTCTCCGAGCTCCTCATGCTCAAGATTTCTTGACGGTTATTCCCATTGAAGGGCTAGGCCAACATATGTCAAGACCGAGTACTGGACTATCCTTAAGTACCAAGCTAATGATCCCTCATTTCGGGTGATGAGCCTTGCCGGTCCGCCGCAAGGTTTGTTTAGATTCCTTTGGCGAGCATGCGGTCCATTGCAAGGAGTTACCGTGTTTCAATTACGGGCATGATTTGGTTAGGGATGTTCGTATGATGTTCTTAAACGGCGAATTTCTTCTAAAAAGAGGCCCGTGAACTTTCTAATGATCCGCTTGAAGGAGGTCTACTTTACGGCGGTGATATACTTGTGTTTGGATGGGCCGGGAAAACATGTGTGGATCTTCTGGGTGTCCCTCTTGTTGGGCTAAGGGACAATGGGTTTGTTGCGGGACAAGCGGTGTTGAAAGCGAATCGAGCAAAGTTGCTAAACACGAAAGCTTGTTTAGAGAATCAACACGTATTTACCCTTTTGCTTTTGATACATTTGGGTTCCTAACCTAGGCAATGTGGAGTTTTTGATAGGGTTCAACGGGTTGTGCAAAGTAATTTTACGACCCTAAGTCACAAAATTTCATTTTAGTAGAATTGGTTTTGCTATTCAAAGGGGTTACAGACAACTTGTTCTTTGTTCTCTTTCGCCATCTTATTGTAATCCGTTATTAGAAGTAATAAAAGAGGAATCTTTTTATCGAATTTTCAAGTGGGTATTGTGTTTGTGAATGAGGTTTTGTGTTTGTATTTGTGTTTGTGTCTGAAATGTTTATTGTGTTTGTGTTTGATAGTTTTTATTTTTTAGTTTTTTAAATTGCAGGTTTAGTGGGCAAGAAGGAAGGAGGAACCAGGAAGACGACGGGTCCACTCAACTTTTATATATTTTTAATTTTTTTCTTTCATTTTAAACCTTTTTGTTTTTACAAGTTTACATTACTTGCCTTGTTAATGTTTTTCTTGCACCTTTAGTCCTTATTTTATTGTCATTTTATGTACTTTTTTTTATTTAATGTACTCTTTTAATTTTATGTAATATGTTATATTAATGAATTTAAATTTTATTTAAAAATGAAAATAAAAACCTATGACACCGGAAAAGTGGTGTGATAATAGGGAGGGGTGTTTTGGTGACATAAGAAAATCTGGTGCCACAGAAAAAAGATGTTGTAGTGGCACCACTTTTTTCACTGCACCACCCATAACACCACTCATGGCCTTATCACTCCGTCTTTGTTAGACAAAAGGGTACCCTTGAATATTAATAAAAGACCATGTCATGTGTGTTTTGCATTGATTATCAACAAGATTCAAGGGCAAAATTCTTCAAACGTTGGATTTTTTATGCCTAATCTTGTATTCACACATGAACATGTAAGGAAGTTGCAGTTTCATCTGTTAAAAGTCGCAAAGGAGTGAAGGTGTCGATCTACGAAGACGAAGATTGTAAAGTATCAAACACTACAGGCTGTTTATCATGGGGTACTTCGAAAATGTGATATTCTAACTATTTACTAAATGTTGTTTACCCAATTTGGTTATTCTTGAATTCTATGTATGTCAATTCCTTTAGATGGTTATTGCTGAATTTGATAAGTGCATGATAAGTTCATAAGCAAAAAATGGGCTTATGATCTATCAAAAGTTATATAATCTCATAATCCTACTTTAATTAGGTAAGGCAAACACCCCAATTTTTATTTAACAAACAATTTTATTTTGATAAATTATGCAAGTAACATTCATGTCATACATTGTTTATAAACCAGATGATCGGTTTGCATATTCCTGAACCAGTGCCCCAAAAAGTGAGGGCCTCTCGATCAAGCGTGAAGGTTTGTCAAATTCTTTTGCATATCCTGTTACAACACACAAGCATTATAAGTTAGTGGTTAGTTGACCTAAAGTAACATAGCCTGACCTCTATTAGGTTCCGAAACTGATGAAAACCTGATAGCTATTTCGCTATCAAAATGATAAAAGTAACAATTTCAACCGAGTAGCCGTGTGCATATGAGGTGGGTTGCTTCAGGTTATTATTAACTTCAAATCTACTAAATTTGAAATGGTCCAAATAGGACAAGTGTTGCCCAAAGTGTATTTTAGTGCATAAAAGCTTGTAATTTTTGAGATATTTGGTTACTATTGAAAGAATAATATCGGGGACACTTATTTATATTAAAAGAGAAATAATGTCTCGGTTCAACCTGAGCGGTCTACCAAAAACACTGCGACCCCATATTGACCTGCCTATTTTCCACCTACAAAATGATAAGAAATTACCTGCATCAATGACAAGAACCCGATCACAGTCCATGACAGTTGGAATCCTGTGAGCAATGCTAACAATGGTGCAATCAGCGAAGTCTTCGCGTATGATTTTCTGAATTACAGCATCGGTTTGTGAGTCAACAGAAGCCGTTGCTTCATCCATGAACAATAACCTGCTGTGCTTCAGCAAGACCCTTCCCAGACAAAGAAGTTGTCTTTGTCCCACACTCCAGTTATCGCCATTATCAACAACTACAAGCATATCCGAAACAAGTAAGTAAAAATTAATAGTCTTCCCTAAAACAGTCCCATGGTCCATTTTATGTACCTGCAGAATCAAGTTTCCCAGGTTTTGCAGCTACAACATCATTAAGTTGGCATCTCTCCAGACTCTACGAAGCAGGTTCTCAAGTTAGGTAAATGAAATGAATTAATGAAGTATGGGTCAATAAGGGTTATGCATTGTCGTGAGAAAAATAGACCTCACTTACCCTCCATATCTCTTCATCAGAGTGTTGGCCAATCGGGTCAATGTTGCTCCTCACCGTGCCTTCAAAAGGATTGGTTCTTGAGGAATGATGCCAAACCGGGATCTAAGATCATGAAGTCCGAGAGTCGAGATGTCGATACCATCAATAATAATAGTTCCACCAGTGGGTTCGACCAACCTAAACAAAACTTGAATCAAAGTTGATTTCCCACCACCTGTTCTACCAACAACACCTATCTTTTGCCCTCCTTGAATGTTTAGAGTAATCCCTTTAAGCACAAGAGGTGTGTTTGGACGGTATCTAACCTGCTCACCAGCAAATATTCATGTGCTTAAGATCTGTTTCGAATATATACCAGATATACATGAGCGGGTTGGTAACGGGTCAAAAGGAGTTGGGCAACCTATAAAACTTTGTTGTCCATATTTCAGTTAATTTATACATAGCTAAAAGTTATATTAATACAATAAAAATTCAAATTTCGATTTTAGCGATTAACAAGGTTGTATACTTGCTCAACATATTTGACTTGTTTTGGTTTTAGCTTTTATGTTTTATGTTTTACCAAAGCAACCCATTCCTACTGAAAGTCAAATGGATTGAAATGCCAAAATACCTGCAAGTCTCTGATCTCCAAACTCCCTGATCAGGCCAATTTGGAGGAGGGGTTGTCTTTCTTGACCCATTCAGCTTCTGATGGTATGTTGGTGAACTGTTTTATCCTCTCGACTGAAACCATGCGGTTTTCAACCAAGCAACTCGTAAATAAAGCCGAAAATAGCAGACTGTTGAGTGACAATCCATACGAAAGTGACAATCCAACATCCTCTGTAATCATATAAAGACCCAGTACTACATTAGATTCTCTCCAGAGGTGGGAAAATGGGTCCAAATTTTTACCAGAATTGACATGTCCATAAGGAAATGGGTTGAAAATACCTGGTTTAATGACGTTGCCAGGTAAGAGCATCATGAAAATGGTGGAAACGCAAAGGAACAAGCTTCCAAGAAACTCCATACGAAATCCTAACCACCCATTCGATCCATTATTGTGGAAATCCATTCTTAGATTTCCATCCACACGCTCAACATTTTCTTGAATAAACCTGTCTTGTTTTCTAAAACACCGGATTGTCATAACTCCGGAGATGCTCTCTGAGAAGTGGTGAATGACAGGTGCTTTTGTAATTGAATCAAGTCGTGTTATTTCACGAGATGTTGCAAGGTAATAACCCTGAAAAGATCAAGCAAAAGCATCAATATTTTCGTAACCACGTTACACTGTAATGACGTTTAAACACACATACCCGATACCAGAAATTGAGCCAACCAAGTGGAACGAGCAGGAAGACTGTCGTGGCGTATTGACATGTTATGATGATAACACTAATCACAGACATGTATGATACGAGGCTTAGGTGCATCATGAATGGTAGAAGAGCATCGATGTTGGTTTGGTCACTTGATGCCTGAATAACATTATAGATATAGCATAAGATCATTTTGATCCTTTGAAGAGGTGGCAAATATAAACCATTCACTCATCCCAAACGGGTTAATTATTTCTCAAAACGGGTTGGAGCATTGCCCAGGAAAAAGAAAACGTACCCGACTAAGAATTCTTCCTGAAGGGGTGGTGTCAAAAAATGACATTGGAGCATGAAGTATGCTATGAAGAATTTGCTTAAAAAATGTTTGTGCGGTCTCGAGCCCAAGGTACATAGTGAAAATGATTCTTCCAATAATTATGACAAACGCAGCACCTGCAATTATTGCATAGACTCCAATAAACACAATAGGGTCAAAAGAATCCGCTCGATCCTCTGAAGTTTCATAAGCCAACCAGTAATCACTAGCCATTTGTGTTGCTTGCCACAAAACTGACAACAATAAAACTAGAATCACACCAAACCACCCAAAAGCCTCGGTTGCATACACTTTGTAGACATGTAAACTGACTCTTCCTGTCTCTCGTTCCTCATCTTCAATCAGTTTTGATGTTCCTATATTAGAACTCGATTGGGATCTGTCTAAAGCTTTAGTAGTATCATTGTTTATTTCTTTTGTATTACGGTAGGAGATTTTGTTATGGTTTCTGGTTCGGTTGAATCTGTTTGTACTAGTTGCATTGAGGTCTCATGAGCAGATACTAAGGCTTGAAAATCGAGTCCGAATTGAACCAGTTCATTATACTTTCCTGATTGGACAATCATCCCATCGCGCATCACCTGTGAGAGTTTAAGTTCAGTTTAAGTGCAGAATGGTGAATTACTCAAATGGGTCAAAATATAAATTATTTAATTAGCTTGGTATGGTTAGAATCGGTCCCAGTTTCAAATAGACAAGAATCAGTTTTCAAAAGATCAGCAAAACATCTTAATAAAATATTAAAATGTGATAGATAAGCCAAGGCCTTTGGCCTAGTGGTACGTGAATGTGCCCATCATTGGACACATCTGTGAGAGAGCCAGATGGTGGTATAAGAGTGTGAAAAAATGTTTTGAAAAATTGCAGATAGAAGATATCAATGCGAGTGTTACTACCAAGTTTTGAGAAGTGTCACATAAATGTCCAAGCATGTTACCATAAAATCTTGCGTCAATTAGATCTTATAGATGATCCTGCTTTTATTAAAATCCAAAGAATCACAAACCTGGTCCTGACCCAAAAACAAAACCACATCACTTACTAGGATAAGATCAACATTGTGGAGAAAATCGACTTGATGAGTAACAAGTAAGATCGTCTTGTCTCTTAGAACTCCCTCACACATTCCTGCAATCAAAGACAAATGCAGTAGATTTCAGGAATTGGGTATATTTCAGAGGATAATAACAACTTATTACTTGGTAATACAACTTGGTAACATTTGTTTGAGATACTATTTCTTTGATACCTCAGTACTATAGAACTATTTACTTTCCGCTTGCTATGAGTTCTAACCCTTGTCATTTGGACTTGTTTAAACTAGACTGAAAGCAAACAATGTTTATATGCTCAATGAGCAATTAGTATCGGCAAGGAACCAATGTAATTCTGAGCAAACTACAGGACAATACGTAACATATGAGATTGGATTATGACAATAAAAATGTTAATGATAGTCTCTTAGTTTGTTGCTATACCTTGAATATTTCTGAACCAGTGTGAGCATCGACAGCACTAAACACATCATCAAGAAGATATATATCGGAATCTTGATAAACAGCTCGAGCGAGCTGAATCCGCTGTTTTTGGCCTCCGCTGAGATTGATCCCACGCTCCCCAATTTCGGTTTGATCCCCAAATTCCATCATTTCTAAGTCTTTTTCCAAACAACATGATCGTATTACGTTCTTGTACTTTTCCCGATCCATTGGTGAACCGAACAAAATGTTTTCTTGAATGGTCGAATTTTGAATCCATGATGTTTGTGCAACGTATGCCGTGCTCCCAGTAACCGTCACCTTACCAGAAACTTTATGCATTTCTCCGATAACGGATGCTAATAGTGATGATTTTCCAGATCCTACTGTCCCGACAATCGCTGCTAGTTCGCCTTTTTTGATGTTGAAGTTCAAGTTTTTTATGGTCTCTCCTTCTGAAGCATCTTCGTCGTCATTCCAGCTAAACGACCCGTTTTGGACAGAGACAGCCATCATATCGTCGCCATTTGCATGTCTCTCGATTGAACCCTCTTCTAACTCCTTGCTATTCATATATTTATCCAATCGCCCCAACGAAATCATCGCTTGAGACAACGAAATCATTGATTGAGGAAAGCTCCAAATTGGTTCTTGCAAATTTTTGAACAACGAAGTTGCGGTAAAAACTGTCCCTGCATCGAGGTTTACACCAAGCAAAATCCCGCTCCCGAATGTGACTGTCGAGATAAACAAAGGCGTACTCCATAACACGATCATGTTCCCACCAATCGAGTACATAAATTTGCAAAGCCAACCATATTCTGACTCACGAAACGATTGAATCCGATCATTAAAATGTTGTTCCCATGCTTGAAACTTGATCACCCTCATGTAACTAAGCATCTCGTTTGTCGCTTTCATCCTCGAGTCACGGCTCGTCATTATGTTAAATTGGTATCTATTGTTTCGTTTTGTCCCCACGAAAACTAGCAACAAAATTAAAATGACGGCAACTAGTGTCACTACAACCGATTGGCCGAGGTACATGTAAAGTATGGCTAAGGCGACCGCAACTTCAAGTGGCATAAGCCAAATCGTGTGTAATTTAATCACTATATCAGAGAGTTGCTGAGCGTCTACAGCCATATAGTTCACAATCTGTCCTACACCGTGAGATTGTCGAGCTGAACACGAGAGCGCAAACCCTTCTTGTATAGCGACGTTATCAAGGTCGAACGGATTAACATCCCGAGCTTTTGAGAGTGAAAGTTGAAATGGTGTTGTGTCAAAACTTCGATAAATTTCGAAACTAGAAGGATTAGTACTAAATAATATCCTTCGTAAGGCGATCTTCTTATCCCGGATGTGAAATCGACAAATCTTTGTATTAGTAATGGCCCGACATACGCTACACCAAGCTTTACTACCGCTAAACACCCAGTGAATGCGATATCCTTCCAGAAACAACGGAGTAATGCTGTCCTGACAGGATGTTTTGACTTCTCTTCAGGTTTGGGCCAGTTTTTTCAAAAATTAGCGACAGTTTTTGGCTTGGTGTTCTGGTGAAAGTGTCGGGATATCTTCGATTATTAACGGGGTTTTGTACCCTTTCTTTAGCAAAGGATTCAACCATAACCAAAATGTTTTCGATAAGATGGAAGCAGATGCCCATCCACTTACATCTGATTTGTATAATTCGTCTGGTTTTGATTCAGTGTCACTGTAATCCCGGTTGAACCGGTTACTGACACAATCAGTAAGAAAGCCGAAAAGGGTAGTGAAATGGATGAAATTAAATCGCTGGATTTCGATAATGGGGTGTTGGAAATAAGACGGGTGATACTTGAAGAAGCAATCAGTGCAATGGCGACGAAATTTACTACCCAAAATACGTAATGAGATCGAATGAGTTACTGACTGAAATCTCTTCTCGTGGCTGATCAAAATAATGACCAAAATGAATGACACCGCTTGAACTAGCCAACATACTCCATCGATCAACTTCCATGGCATCTCAGTGTTTTGTATAAACCCCAAAACCGATAAAACAGTAGCTAAAACAGCTAAAGTGACTGAAACAGTTAGTGACATTTTGAACCATAGACTTGCTTCTGACAAAACTTGTAGTTTTAGTGACTAGAGGCTCATTAGCGTCAGAATCACCATCGTTGCTGGAGTGCTTCTTGAATAAAGCTTTTGAACTGCGAAAACAAAGACCATGACTAGAAATACGATATCGATGGAAGCTAAGAGTAGCTTATGTGGGCATGGAGATAGTAAAATGAATGAGATCTTTGAAGAGTTTAGCAACACAGAAGTCATCTTGGGTCACTAAAAGATGTTCAAGTTCTATGACTCATGCATGTATAGCAGTCTGCAAAATAAAAACAAGAGCAAAGATTTGGATTATATAAGAGAAATGATACGTGGGCTGGCTTGGCTTAAACTTGGCCAAACCAAAGTGTCGGCGTCACGATGGCTGCGAGACGAGGGACCGCTTATTTCTACAACCCATCGGGATGATCTTAAGTGGTTTAAATTACCCAAGTTTATCGCCAAAGTTAGGCCCACGATCATTCTCTATATAAAAATATGAACAGGCAGCAAATAGCCAAATACTGATGGTCAAATCGAGGTGCAGGTACTGTTAATTCCAGACAAGCAAATCCAATTATGCTACAAAATATAAAAATATATCACCTTTAAACAAAAAAATAATCTTGCTTTTGCAATACTGTTAATTCCAGGCCTGCAAATCTAGCTATGCTACAAAATATAAAAATATATCACTTTTAAACAAAAAAGAAATTATCTTGCTTTTGATGTCACATGTATTTTTTACTTAATAAAAATGTGTTAGACAAAACTCCTACAAAAACAGCTAAACCAACCATGATTTACATGCTTAGATTTTCATGTGATTGATAAAAGTTCACATGAAAAACTAGTTACTTTTTTCTTACTTATTAAAATGGTTCAAAGTTTACAATCAAAACCTCATGTCAAGTGTGATCGATTTTAAGATATCAAAGTTTGTCTCATCAACAATATTTTTTTTCTCAACCCTGTTTATACATGTGAATAAGAAAATATCATTTTTCATGTGACATAAGTTTTGAAACGAACTAATAATGCCATATTTACATATTAATTGATGTTAATGCTTTTCTAAATTTGTAATATTTAACAAGTTTATCATTGTTTTATATAGAAATAACATTATTTAAATAATAAATATTTTCATTTAATGTTTCAAACATGGTAACACAAGTTAAAAAAACTCTTTTCGTAAATGATCAATTTAACGTAGAAAATGATTCCTTCCATTAGAAAGATAATATAACTTTCTATGTCATGTGTTTAATACTAATAAAGATTATCTCACTATTAGTAAACACTTATGAGATTCGCTAGTAACAAACACATGGCTTTTATTCAAGCTTACCTTATTTAAAACTATTTTCAAATATCAACTCAGTTGATAATATGTGTTAAAATCATATATTCATAAAAACGATGAGTTTTATTTTGCACACATTATTAGTTAAGGGATTCGATCTTAAACAAAACCATAGAGTTAATTGTTATTAAATTCCAACATTTAAATAATAGTGTGTCGCATTTCGGAGCAAGTTATAAAATAAAATAAATAAAAATTATGAGGATATCTTTGTCATGTCTATAAAATGAGATTGTTTTACACGAAATAGGAAGATCGGAAAAGATAAATATTCTTCAAGGTTTGGTAAAATGCTTACATCTATAGATGTATTTATGATTCTATTTTTCAATTTGCATTAGGTTGAGCTATTCGTTTTCTTGACATGTTTAATTATCCGAAGTTTATAAAATATATATTATATATAGCTAAGGTACTATCAGTAGCAAAGCTAGAAAATCTTTGAAAATACGAAAGTTTACAATTTAAGTATACTTTTGTGTATTGAAAATGAGAAAATTCAAACACCATAGTTAACTAAGAAACTGAAAAGAAAAAGCGCAAAATGCGGCACCATGCTTGAATCCATAACTGTGTATCGATTCAAAGAACAGCTATAGTCTTATAGATGATGCAAATTAAAATGGTTGTACAATGAAGACAGTTTTGTCTAACCTTTTGTTTATGGAGGAAGATGCATGAACTCAAATAACCATTGCTATGGTGCTTCTAGCAATCAAACTGAATCAAAGGACACAAATACCATAAGAGAAATGATACATAACACACCCTTTATAGCAAGAGGCTTTAATGCATACAATCATGGTTCAATTCGTGGGCCTAACCATTTGGACCCATGTGGTTCTTAAATTCAACCAAGTCACTTTCCTTCCTGCTTCGACTCTTGATTCTGTTTGGACTATAGATGTTTGACTATTTCATTACTAGGTGAGTACTAGCATATAGGGGTGACATCTCAAGTTCAATTTCTGTTAGATGCAAATAATTTTAAGTGGTCACGTCAACCTTCTGAAAAAGAATGGCTTTATTTGGTTTGAGTACTAGCATATAGGGGTGAGATCTCAAGTTCAATTTCTGCTAGATGCAAATAATCTTAAGTGGTCACGTCAACCTTCTGAAAAAGAAAGGTTTTATTTGGTTTGAGTCTATGTGACGGTGGGTTCAAACCTCGTAGATTAATCCGGCAAAATGTCAGAAATCATGGTTACCAAAATAAATATAATTTAAAGTTAGTTTTTTTTTTAGTAAAAAGTTTCCCCGATAAATGTAAATTTAGATCTAGTTGCAAAATTCTAGTTAAGTGTTTCATATATAAAATTAATAAATATGTATTGCTTATTAGGTCAAACTCTCACTTTAACACTTTTGCTATTTAGATACTCTCCCATCCATATTTATTTTCAATGTTTTTATTTCGTGTTGTTTTATATTAATTAAAGGAGATCCTACAAGTTCAGATACATGTCACCAAGTTCATAACATACAACTGAAACAGAACAAGTCAACCACATCTTCAAAGTTCAAGATGCATAACAAGGCTCAAGTATATTTTGATGTAATGTAGTGTGTATTAATAAAGTAGCTAGTCTTAGTGTTAACTGTATTAGCTTAATTCAGTATTGTAGTTAGCTTTGTAGTAGTTCTTAGTTCAGTTGACTTTCATAATTTGACTTTCTCAAGTCTATAAGTATACTTGATGTATCTTCATTCTGCTCAATGAGAATATAACAACCTTTTCCCGCCTTAATTGGCTTCTCTCATTCTCAATATGGTATCAGAGCCAACGATCAAGCTCCACCACTAACCACCACTCAATTCCGCCACCAATAACTGAAACCACCACCACTAACTAACTTTGACTGTCATAACTAACTTTGACCGTCACAAAAAACCACAACAAACCACCACAAATCCATTAAAACACCATCATTTTCAATCAAACAACCTGATTTCCATTCATAATCACATCAAGAACACAAATATCACAACAGATTCACATAATTCTCATCAGATTCACAAAATCATTCAAACTCAAAAATGGCGGGAGCTACCACATCATCATCAAATGCTTCTGATAACAACACACACACTGATGAAATCACTTCAAATCACCCACTCTTCTTGCATCAAACAGATCATCCAGGATTGATTCTCATATCCAAGAAACTAACTGGTTCTGACAACTATTCTTCATGGAAAAGATCCATCATGATTGCTCTTAATGCAAAGAATAAGATGAAGATTATGGCGGTGATTATCTTTGAACGGGGTTGAATTCTGATCTTAGACCATTATGGGAGAGAAACAATGATATGCTCATATCCTGGATCTTGAACACTGTAAGTGAACAGATCAACAACAACTTGAATTTTATCAATTCTGTATCAAAATTGTGGGTTGAATTGCAAGAACACTATTCACAAATTGATGGACACAGAATCTATCAGTTAACCAATGATATGATTCAATTGAAACAAGCAAACTCTACTGTTGAAATTTAATATCACAAGTTAAAAGGCATATGGGGTGAATTTGATGCATTAGAGGCACCCTACATGTGTATTTGTGCCTGCAACTGTGAGAATGGCAGGGTCAATGGAGAAAGAGATCAGAGAAAGAGGTTAATTCAGTTCTTGATGGGTCTTAATGAAGGGTATTCTAATGTTAAGGGACAAATTCTTCTCATGCAACCATTACCAACAGTGACTAAAGCTTACACCATGATAAGGCAAGAAGAAAGGCAAAGAGAGGGTCTAAGTGCAAAACCCATGACATCAACCATTTTCAACACCTACACCAACCCATCAAGGTCCACATACAATCAACCTCAAAGAAATAACATCACAAGGCCCTCAAACACTCCTAACCCAAACACTGGCACAGAAAGAAGAACCACCTCCACTCCAAACACTGGCACAGACAAGAGAAGCACCTTCAAGAAAGGGGTTTACTGTGGAAATTGTGGAAAAGAAGGACACCTTCAAGAGGAATGTTACAAACTTGTTGGGTATCTAGTAGGCCATCCACTACATGGCAAGCATCAACCACCAAAGTTCACCAAGTTCTCTCATGACAACAGAACCAATAGGACAGTCAACATGGTGATTGGACAAGAGGAGTCAAGGCAACATACTACACCAACAAGTTCACAGGCACATCCAAATCAACAAGTTGGTGAATTACATGTGTCTGCAAGGATGGATCAACTACAAAATCAACTCAATCAGGTTCTACTTATGCTTCAGAACAATCAAGGAGGCATCTCACAAGGTAGTTTTTCATCCAACAGCCTTAAGATTCCTAAGTTCATTGCTACTATAATCACTAATCTTAAAGATGCTTGGATAATTGATAGTGGTGCAACATATCACATTTCAATCACACTCACCTTAATGCACAATGTTCACACCCTTACCACACCTATTTTAGTCTCACTACCCAATGGCTAAACAGTTAAGGTTACAACTTATGGCTCAGTCACCCTTAATGCAGATATCACACTTCATAATGTATTCTACATACCCACATTCACATATAACATCATCTGAGTAAGTAAACTACTCCATGGCACCTCAATTTCTCTTACACTTACTGCTTCTTATTGCATATTCCAGGACCAGAACAAGAGGATTGCACATGGCACCCTTTGTGATGGTCTCTACTTCATCTCACCACCACCCTCAAGCTTCTTCATCTCCTCTGCTATCTCTCATACCACCACCAACTCATCCATTTGGCATTCCAGACTTGGTCACTCTTCATTTACTGTCCTCAAAAGAATAAAATCATTAGCTCCATTGTTTAGTTGTAAATCTACTTCTGTATGTGATGTATGCCCTTTAGCAAAACAACACAGTTTACCTTTTCATACAAGTACATCTTATGCAACCCATTTGTTTGATCTTGTTCATATGGATGTTTGGGGACCATACAGACACACAACCATTAACAAATACAAATACTTTTTAACCGTAGTTGATGATCATTCAAGAGCTGTTTGGACATACTTAATGCCTAACAAAATCCATACAACTACCAACATCAAAACCTTTTGTGCATATGTTCAAAACCACTTTGGTAAAACTATCAAAACCATTAGAAGTGATAATGGCACAGAATTCCTCAATTCACATCTCACATAATACTTTCAGAATCATGGAATCATCCATCAAACCTCATGCCCCAATACACCCCAACAAAATGCCAGAGTTAAAAGGAAACACAAACAACTTTTAGAAATTGCAAGAGCCATTAAACATCAAGCTCACTTCCCACATCACTTTTGGGGATACTGCCTACTTGCTGCTACATACATCATAAACAGACTCCCCTCCAAACCAATCCACAACAAGTCACCTTATGAAATCCTTCATAATCAACCACCAACACTTGATCACCTCAGAATCATAGGCTGCAGAGCATATGTACATCATCACAGTCCAGACAAATTTGATCAAAGATCCATTCCTACCATCCTAATTGGTTATTCATTCACTCAAAAAGGATATGTTCTATATGACCCAATCACTCACAAAACCATCACAAGTAGACATGTCTTATTTGATGAAACTGAGTTTCCATTTGCAAAATCCTCACCACAAACAACTACATCTGCACCTTCTCCATCCTTTGAATCCCACAACATCCCTACATTTCCAACTACTACACCACCATCCACTACCACTACATCATCAAAATCATCACCTACTTCCACACCTAAAAGTTCACCAGTCACCAATCCAAACACTACAACTGAAACTTCTCCACAATCCTCTAATCCACCAACACCAATACCAATTGCAGCATCCAAATCCCACTCAACTCCAAATTCACCATCACCCCCACAACCTCCACCACCACCCAGAATCTCCACTAGAACCAAACATCCACCTTCAAAATTCACTGCTTATCAATGCACTCTCCCAAAGTCACTTATCCATAATGTTCACAAATATCACTACACCAATTTCATTAATTATTCAAACATTCACACACCAATCACAAGGCACCTCATTCACAACATCAACAAAGCTGTTGAACCACACACTTATCACCAAGAATCTAAAGATCCTAGGTGGGTAGAGGCAATGCACACAGAGATCAATGCCTTAGAGTCCAATGGTACATGGGAAATCACACTTTTACCTGCTGGCAAGACTCCAATTGGAAGCAAATGGGTCTTTAGAATCAAGTTTAAAGATGATGGTACCATTGAAAGATTCAAAGCAAGACTTGTGGCCAAAGGATTCACCCAAAAGGAAGTCATTAACTACAAAGAAACCTTTGCACCAGTGGCTAAGATGGTATCAGTTAGAGCTCTCCTAGCTGTGGCTATTCGTCACAATTGGTTCATTGAACAACTTGATATCAACAATGCTTTCCTGCATGGAGATCTTCATGAAGAAGTATACATGACTGTTCCATAGGGTTACTCTACCACTTTGCCTCCCAACACTGTATGCAGACTCAAGAAGTCACTTTATGGTTTGAAACAAGCCAACATGCAATGGTTCACCAAACTTACCACCTTCCTACTCTCCTTGGGTTTTCTTCAAAGTTATGCTGACACATCACTTTTCACCTACATCAAAGGCACCCATATTCTGGTTCTACTCATCTATGTTGATGATATAGTCCTAGCAGGAAATGACAAATCCATGATACAAGGCATCAAGGCTCAACTCCACAACAAGTTCAGTATCAAAGATCTTGGTTGTTGGGAAATATGCTTATTGGAGTTAATACTTATTTCAGTAGAGTTAGTACTGATAGTGTCTTATGATAAGTATTAACTAGTTAGTACTGATAGTGAGAAAGTTAGTCCTGATAGCTTTAACTTTGTACTGATGTAAGTAAGGAATGTCGTGTAAGAGTTGTAACAGCATATCTTCTATTCCAATAGAAGATATGATATACTAAGTCCATAGTTATCTCTGTAAGGGATCTCCTTAGTATATAAAAGGAGATCCTAGCTAGGTTAAACATACATCTCATACTCTAGCCGTCTTAAGAAGAGCTTCAAGGTTGTAAACCCTAGTACTAGGAGAGTACTCGTATTATTGCTTAATAATATTGAAGTCATTGGTGTTATACTTGTTCTTACTTTAATCTTCTAAGTGCATTCAAGTAGATTCCGCATACTTGTGTGCATCTACAACAAAGTTTCTCATTGTTGTTTTGGAACTATCGAAAGCAACTAACACGTTTGCAAGCTAAGTGTTCTAGATCCAAGGTTTGGGACTCCTGAGTGGTATCGAGGTTGTGTCATGAAGCTTTGTTTTAGAAGATCTGTGTGACAAGTGCGAAGAAATGGACTTTGAAAAATCCAATCTTTGTTAACGAGTTCCTAAGTTGCGACCAAATGAATATGAACTACGGAGAATGCGCATAGAGCGATGCTTCTTGGTACTTGATTTCAAGCTATGGAACATTGTGCTCTATGGAAACTCCTACAAAACCACTATCATTTGAAGAAGTTAATGGTAAGGCGGTTGTGAGCGAAAAGGTGATCCTATCACCAATGAAGAAATGGCTCTAAGAGGCAATGATCTCAAGGTCGAAGTCTCTACGCATGGCAATACGATGATCATCAACTCACCTTCAACAAACACAAAATGCTCGAGTTTGTTCAAAGCTATTTAAACGAGTTGGTGGAGATTCATCACCAAGAAAACTCGAAGACTCTTTTGAAGCAAGAGTTTGAAAATTAGCTTCTTTGGTGCAAGCTGAATCCATTGACTCGGTTTATAATAGGCTTCAAAACTTGTTAGTCAATGGCGATATTGGATGTGGAGCTTTCGAGGAAGATGTCAACCTCATGTTTTTTAGAAGTCTTCCATCACCAAAATGGGACACTCATGTCATTGTATGGAAGAACAAGCCAGATTTTGAAACCATGAAGTTGGAAAATTTGTTCAATAGCTTTAAGGTGATTGAACAAGACATGAGAAGAAAAGCAGCTGCATCTTCTAGTTCTGGGTCACAAACCATAGCCTTGTGGCTCACCCTGTCACTAGCAATGATGTGGACAGTTTTGATGTTAGTACTCCTAGTACTAATGTTAATATTGATGGCTCTGTACCCACTGCGGCAAGCATAAATGAAGGCACAATCTATGCTTTCATAGGCGAGCAGTCAGGATCTCGGATCACTCATGATGATGCGAGACAAATCTATGAAGATGACATGGAAGAGATGGACATCAAATGGAATATTGCCCTTATCTATATGAGGGCAAAAGATTCATGAAGAAAAAGCTGGGCGATTAAGATCAATGATGGCGATGTTGCTGGGTTTGACAAGGGAAAGGTTTAATGCTACAACTGTGGCAAGCTTGGGCATTTTTCCAGGGAATGCAGAAGCCCTAGAAGCAAGGGGAGACACACTGAGGCTGACAACTCCTCTTCAAAAGCAATGGTGGTTGTTGATGGTGCTGGATATGATTGGAGCTTCATGGCAGATGAAGAGGAGACCTCAATCAACATGGCTTTGGTATCTGAGGTACTAACTGAAACAAATTGCTCAGATACATGTATTTCATTAAGCAAATATTTAGAGCTAAAAACCATGTTTGATAATGTGTCTGAAGAACTGTCTAAAACTGAGTATAACTTAGCAAATCATAAAAGAGGTTTAGCGGTTTTAGAAAAACAAATTGTGCACTATAAAGAAAATGAATCAAAGTTTACTGAAACAACTGTTGTGCTTAATAGGGAAATCTCTTTTAAAGACATCACCATAAATGTGTTAAAATAAGAACTAGAGAAAGTCACTACAATCAAAGATAATATAGAGTTAAGTGTTAAGAAACTTGCAGATTCACAACATTATAACTCTGAGAGAGTGAATAAATTCCTGGAAAAAGCACTGGTTGGCAAAGCCAAATCCGGTATGGGATATAAGACCACCCACCACCATTCGAGGTATCCCATCACCTCACTGGTATAGACCTTGCCCACATTGGCCTAAAAGAGTTTCAGGAACCTACATTTGTCGAGGCCCTACAATTAAAAGTTCTTTCCATGAAAAGGCGATGATGTGTTTGAAAGTGCTAGTGACACCTCTTTACACGAGGTGTCTCGAATCAAATAAAAGGCTAGTGTAGAGTTTAGTGAACCAAAGTAAGAACAGGCCACTAAACCAAGAAGCTCATTTGACAAACTGTTAGGAAGCCGATAAAATATCTTTGAGATGTATAAAACAGTCATCCAGGTCCTAGAGGTAACAAGAGAAACGGAATCGGTTAAAATCGAACAACTATGAGATGAATTTGTCATGTATAATAAATCTTGCTTTGTTTGTGGTAGTTTCTCTCATCTGCAGGCTCATTGCGGACACCCTATGAGACCCCAACCCATCATGACCCCAGGCAGTTCTTCTCAAACGGCATAAAACCTTTGAATAATGCAAGGCCAATTAATCTTGCTAGACCACAACCCATAGTATTTGATGAAAGACCTAAAAGTGTTAATACAAATAAGCCGTAAAAGCGTTTATTTATATTTTACGATCTTCTAATGTTTTGTCGATAACAAAAGTAAAATCATATTAACGAAACAAATAAAATCGTAAATGGTTTGAACTAATAGTTTTATAACACACTTACGTTTTCACATAAAACACTATAACAAGATTAAGTGATTTTATATTTTAGATACACATGTACAACAACTAGTGTTTACATATTGGCTTAACAAGTTTAAGTAACTCTATGAGTTAGATACATATGTACAACAACTAGTGTTTACATATTGGGTTAATACATACTTATATTAAGTACACTAAAATGGGTAAAACAAGTATATACTAAAATGGGTAAAAGCAAGTATATACTAAATAGATAAAAACTAGCAAATGGTTTTGACCCATAACCCATGGTTTTATATATACCACTTACACAAGTTCAATGTATCCTTAAGGTACATTGTATCTAGATTGAAAACCATGGATCAACCCATAACCCATGACCCATGACCCATAACCCAAAATACCCATGGGCAAAGAGGAGGCGGACCACGGATCCCTAGCTTTGTGCTAGCGGATCCCAAGTGGAAGGATCCGTGGGATCCGGGAAACGATGAGGTTTTCCTCTATAAATAGTGAGCCATTTCTTCATTATATCTCACCCTCTCCAACATACTTTCTCCCAGTTAAATCTCACTAACCTTAGATCCAAGAGATCTATGTTTGTAGTTTTGTTTTGTGTGATCTTTTAGGTTCCTCTTAAAGGAAGATCACCACCTTTGAAGTCGAGCAAGCTCAAGTCCATGAGTTGCCAAGCTTCCTCATCATCAAGGCTATTGAAGTCCTCTTGTTGATGATCCTTTCTTTCTTCAAAGAAGCGTAGTGTTAAAGACATTAGTGAAAGATGTCTCAAGTGTCAAGGCGAAGATAGTAGTGAAAGGTATCTATCGTCTATAGGATAAGCACTTGTGGTAGGTGCTTAGAAGTCAAGACAAGAAGCATTAGTGAAAGGTGCTTAGAAGTGAAGACACAAGACATTAGTGAAAAGTGTCTTGTAGATCTAATCAAAGACATTAGTGAAAGGTGTCTTGTAGATCTAATCAAAGGCATTAGTGAAAGGTGCCTTAGATGTACATTCGATATGGTGTGTTTCGATGTACTAGATAGACTAGCATTAGATCCAAGGATATTGATGTCCTTGATGATGTTGTAAAGGTAGATCTCCTTTGGGATTAGTCGTTGGTGTAGTGTGGTAGTAGTTCCTCCATTGCAATGGAACTAGGTGCTTAGCCTAGTACCTAATAAAGGGTAGGCGGCGTTGTGAAGGTGTAGTTCACCTAAGGTGTGAAAGAACTCGGTGGTTAGCCTAGCACCGTATAAAGGGTAAGCGACGTTGTGTTAGGTGTGGTTCGCCTTGGTGTGAAAGAACTCGGTATTTAGCTTTGTCGGAAAAAGGTTAAGCGGCGTTGTGAAGGCTTCTCCGCCATAAGGAGATTGGTGTAGTGATTACAAACTCTCGAGTAGGTGACTCGGGGGTGGAGTAGGGCAAGGAAGGTGTCCTTGTGGCGAACCACTATAAATACTTGCGTTGTGGTTTTGTGCTTCTTACTCTTATCTTTTCATTACATATCTTTATATGCTTGTTTATCAACATCCAACACACACAACCAAATAGATTGACATAAGTCGATCTAAATAGTTTAAAGGAAGTTTTAATTGGTAAAACTATTCAACCCCCTTCTAGTTTTCCACAATTGGCATCGAGCTTCGTTACCAAGTTTCTTGAAGTATATTGTACTTTAAAAACTTGATACGATCCATAGTTAATTGAAAACTACAAAGAAGGTTTTCATAAAACAAACACCATGTTTTCAAAAACTATATGTTTGGATGTTGAGTTGATAACAACATTTTTTATATATATATTTTTTTTAATTGCACTAATCTTCCTTGTGATATTGATTAGTCAAAGCTCATACCCACCAAGCTTTAGGGTTGCTTGGTAACAAGAATACCTTCCTTAAGAAGGTATCTTAGAGCATAAAGGCGGGGGAATCGTCTAAGTGACATTTGTCATTTGTAAAGACATTCCTAAGTGCATTCGGTATGACTTTCTACTTATATCTAAATGATACTTGTTTAGTATATAAGTGTTATTTGCTAGGCTTTTATTTGAGTAGATTTTGTGTTTACACATGATTTACATGTAACCGTTAGGAAGCTTGTTTCTCATATCGTGTTATTTTTCTCGTCTATAGTCATAGTATGTAGAGCTTATGCTTTATTTCTTCTAATAAAACAAAAACACAATTTCAAAATTCCTCCTTCCTATTAATAAACCCACTCGGCGCCCACTTTTTCAATCCTCACTTTTCAAATTTTCCAATTTCAAAATTTCCTCTCATTCAAAACTTCATCTTCTTCCTCATTCCATCTCTTCCTAAACCAAGAAGATCCGTCATCAACATGGTTTACATCGCTCGTGCTCTCATCGCCCTAACACTCATCGCACTTGTGTTCCCTATGATGAAGTTCACATACGGAGACATTTACTTTGTGTTGTTAATCTATATTGGGGTCATTTACCCAATCCTTTGTATCATCCTTAGCATTGAAATGCAATATTATTAATTATCTATTTTATCTAGGATGTTTGTGTTATTATGTGTGTTTCATTTCTTTTGATCTATATGTGTTATATTCTTTCGTGATACATTAGATGTCATGTATGCATGCTAAAAGAAAATGTAGGATAAAACATACTTCATGGTACAATAACCGTAAAACCTATGTTTTTATTAAAAGCGGTTACATTACTACTGAGATCCACGGATCCGGAAGTTACACTAGCGGATCCCTTTTGAAAAGGAACCGTGGGATCCGTCCTCTTTGGAAAAGCAGTTTTCATGCAAGATTAAAAATCACTATCTTTCTAAAAATAATAATCCACTAGAGCTTCAAAACCATGGGTTAGCTAAATACTAATTGTTAATAGAATATCTAGTAAAAGCGTTAGATTATTATAGGTTGACCATAAACGTCTTCCCTTATTAACCCATCACTTCTATAGGTTCAACTATGGCGCATGAATCGAGTTTGATTTTTCACTCACTAGCGTCTACACCCGAACATTTCCTTGAGCCCAACACACACGGCAATCATGTCCGTGGGTTCAATAATCTCGAAAACCGTCACTTCCATGAAGGACGTGTTGTAGACACCTCTCTACAATTCGAAGAAGGTATCAATACCTCCTTCCGAGCCATAGGACTAGAATGTCTTCTTGAAATTAACGAGAAGATATGTCCAAGGTTCATAATGGAATTCTTCCGTCAAGTGGAACTCGTTCGTAACGAGGATCGCTCTTTATCTCTTTGGTTTTATATCAAAAACCAAAAATTCACTTTAAGCCTTGGGCATTTTGCTCACATCCTCCGAATTCCAAACCATGGACAATGTGCCTTCACCGAAGATTGGTCTCTTGATTCTCTCTTCAATTTTCGTGAAGAAAATAGTCCATATTGTTCACACATACCCTCTCCGGAAGAATTAACACGCATGATATGCAAACCTCGACCATATTACTCCAATCCAAACATTATCCATACACGGGATATCCGAGAAGAGTATAAACTGTTGCTCTCATTCTACGTGAAAATGTTTGGAGTCTTAGAAATCGAGATATTCTTCCCCTTGTTGTGCTCACATGTTGTCTTGTTTGCTAACACAACAACCATACAATCTCGCCTACTTCTTATGGGCGGTGCAAATCTTCAAGGCTCCAAGAATAAACTCATCCCTTATGGAATGTTCTTGACACGCCTCTATCACAATGTTATGCACTTCCATCCTCAATTTCAAAGTCCGTTATGCGTGCTTGTGAACAAGATGATGGAACCGCTAAACATATCTCTCATGAAGACTTTCTTCATTCTTGATTCCACCAATACCCATCAATCACATAATGATCCTCCTAGTGAAGACACTCAAGGAACCTAGAATAGTCAAATAGGATCAATTCTACTCTACTCATTAGTTATCAATGTAATCCTATCTCTTTCATGAAATAAAACATCTTACATTTGATATCCTAGTTTTAGAACTCCTTTAAACAAAACTTGGAATATAATGCATTGTCAAAGATCATTGCATACCTTTAGTAAAGGTTACATCTAGCGAGATAGCGGATCCCAAATGTTGTACTAAGCGGATCCCTACATCTAGGGAACCGTGGGATCCGACAAAGCAGAAAATGCAATTGCAAGCATTATATGTCAAACACATCCTTAGAACACCTCACACTAAGCTAAACATAGTGTCTTAAGATTGATTAAGACTTTATCAAGATAGGTTGACCTTTCCTACACTTTCCAACTCACATAGATCACATTCTAAGGCTTTGTTAGATCTACCATTTCAATCCATCACTCTTCCGCTCTCAAAACTCACACTTCATTTTTACTTGATCCTCACAACTAGGTTAGAAATCCTTCGATTATGACAATATTGATCATTAATCAACCTCACCTCAAAATTGATCAAAGTTGATCAAATCCTAGTTTTCCCATCTCAAAACCATTAGGATATTTTCCAAAACACAATCCTAAGACACAACACGATCTCTAGGATCATTTAGTTTCATTTAACTTCAATTGACATCTTTAATGTCATCCTTGCTCATCCATTGGTATTTTTTGAAAGTTCCAAATCCTTCCATAAATAACAATCATTAGCTACACCACTCATTGCCTTCAAACACTTAAGCACCCTTCATTTAAAACACTTGGGAGAACTGAAACACTCAAGGTGATGTAGGTCTAGGATCTTAGAAACATCATTTCCACTCTTTCATAAAGCTGCTGAGCGCGGATCCTAGAACTAGCCTAGGCGGATCCCTACGAGAAGGGAACCGTGGGATCCGGATGACAGTCTATGACAAATCTTGGTAAAACAATCATTTCAACTCATCTTCCTAACTCAAACACTCCATCTCATCTTAAATGAGTTCCTAGAACAGCACAACCTCTGTAGTTGACTCTTGTGCATGCTAATCATCACATTCCAATGAATCTTAGTGGCTTAAGGCTTAAATGCACTTTCCAAATCTCTTGGTTTATAAACCACCTTGTTAGGATCTCCATAGTCATCACTCTCATCCTAACTTTCAGCTTTTGCAATCCCTTCAAATCATCTCATCATGAGAAAACCCCAAGTAACAACCTATCCACCAAAGAACCACCCATCAAAGGGCTCGTGTTGTACACGAAATCTCTTCAACCGAATCATCTCCGGTCAAACCAACAAACCTTCATCATCCAATCAAACCAATTCCTAGAAGGTTAGTACCCACAAAATTACCTATGCCAAACACCACCATACCTCCTAGGCCAAACAATATCATCTCCACTAAACCATCACCATTGGTTCCTAGAGCTATCTCTTTTACATCCCCACAATCATCACCTCACCTCTACAATTTAGAGGACTTGCCACCTAGGCCGTCTCATCCGCTTCCGCCGACAACATTCTCCTCATTAGGAGGAACAATGATTCAAAATCAAGGTGTTGAGTCAACACTTGCTCCGGCTTCCTTTTCGCCGTTTCCATCATATAATCCCATTTGGATTATAAGAAATCACCAAAGTCAACCACCCGACCTTATGGAAGTTGACACATCTTTACCACCATCATCATTCTTGATCGAACCATTCCTAAATGGACCTCCACCAATCCCTCCATCATTCGAGGCTCCTCAAACCACTTCAATTGATCCTTTGAATCTAGCCACTTCATTTCATCCACCACCACTACCTAGCCATGACAAAGATTGCTATCATTGTCAACATGTTGAAAGTTTGATACATGAAGTGCGAGAAGACCAACGTTTCATGTTCTATCATCTCCTCGAGCGTTTGACGAGATTAAACCTAAACATAACTTGAGCTAGAGGATTATAGTGGTGTCTAAGCTTCAGCGTTAGTTGGTCTAAGAAATTCCTAGTTATGTATTGTCTATTTTCTTATTTTTGAGTCATGTATATCATAACTCTTGTTTTATTAAATGGAATTACATGCTACTTGTTATTTCGTTGAGCATATGATTACTTTGTACTCATATCTCATTTGTGTGATAACATTACTTGTTATATCACCTTTCTTGATTTTAGTCATCGACCGGACGGATCCTCGATATTGCCTAGGCGGATCCCTACTAGAAGGGAACCGTGGGATCCGTGAAGTCGAATGTTTTTCTTTATCACATTTGCGGAAATTGTGAATTATACTTGTTTTCTAACCCTTGTTTTGCGGTTTTCAATTAACACATAAAGTTTTGACATCCTAAAGCTAGGGGAGCTTTGTGTCAAACAATATTGCAAAATCATTTGCAACTTAATCCATTTTGGATTACACTTCATGTTACCCATTGCAACTTTGCAATATTCGAGGGGAGCACGTTTTAAATCATAGGCGAACCATTTGCAAACTTAATTGCAAACACAAGTAGCTTATTTTACATTATGTCCTTGGCCCTTTTTTCAAAGGGATGGACTCGTCAAGGGGAGTTAAGGCAGTACCATTCCGTCACTTGCTCTCATTACATCTTTTATAATTTTTCTTATAAAAATTGTGTTAGTTTCTTCAAACACTTTTGTTTCGACAAAAGGGGAGAAAAAGTAAAAACTACAAATTCAAACATTTACAATTTTAGCTTTTCCTTAAAATAATTTTATGTTTTGTCATCAACAAAAGGGAGATTGTTAATACAAATAAGCCGTAAAAGCGTTTATTTATATTTTACGATCTTCTAATGTTTTGTCGATAACAAAAGTAAAATCATATTAACGAAACAAATAAAATACGTAAATGGTTTGAACTAATAGTTTTATAACACACTTACGTTTTCACATAAAACACTATAACAAGATTAAGTGATTTTATATTTTAGATACACATGTACAACAACTAGTGTTTACATATTGGCTTAACAAGTTTAAGTAACTCTATGAGTTAGATACATATGTACAACAACTAGTGTTTACATATTGGGTTAATACATACTTATATTAAGTACACTAAAATGGGTAAAAACAAGTATATACTAAAATGGGTAAAAGCAAGTATATACTAAATAGATAAAAACTAGCAAATGGTTTTGACCCATAACCCATGGTTTTATATATACCACTTACACAAGTTCAATGTATCCTTAAGGTACATTGTATCTAGATTGAAAACCATGGATCAACCCATAACCCATGACCCATGACCCATAACCCAAAATACCCATGGGCAAGAGGAGGCGGACCACGGATCCCTAGCTTTGTGCTAGCGGATCCCAGTGGAAGGATCCGTGGGATCCGGGAAGCGATGAGTTTTCCTCTATAAATAGTGAGCCATTTCTTCATTATATCTCACCCTCTCCAACATACTTTCTCCCACGAGTTAAATCTCACTAACCTTAGATCCAAGAGATCTATGTTTGTAGTTTTGTTTTGTGTGATCTTTTAGGTTCCTCTTAAAGGAAGATCACCACCTTTGAAGTCGAGCAAGCTCAAGTCCATGAGTTGCCAAGCTTCCTCATCATCAAGGCTATTGAAGTCCTCTTGTTGATGATCCCTTTCTTTCTTCAAAGAAGCGTAGTGTTAAAGACATTAGTGAAAGATGTCTCAAGTGTCAAGGCGAAGATAGTAGTGAAAGGTATCTATCGTCTATAGGATAAGCACTTGTGGTAGGTGCTTAGAAGTCAAGACAAGAAGCATTAGTGAAAGGTGCTTAGAAGTGAAGACACAAGACATTAGTGAAAAGTGTCTTGTAGATCTAATCAAAGACATTAGTGAAAGGTGTCTTGTAGATCTAATCAAAGGCATTAGTGAAAGGTGCCTTAGATGTACATTCGATATGGTGTGTTTCGATGTACTAGATAGACTAGCATTAGATCCAAGGATATTGATGTCCTTGATGATGTTGTAAAGGTAGATCTCCTTTGGGATTAGTCGTTGGTGTAGTGTGGTAGTAGTTCCTCCATTGCAATGGAACTAGGTGCTTAGCCTAGTACCTAATAAAGGGTAGGCGACGTTGTGAAGGTGTAGTTCACCTAAGGTGTGAAAGAACTCGGTGGTTAGCCTAGCACCGTATAAAGGGTAGGCGACGTTGTGTTAGGTGTGGTTCGCCTTGGTGTGAAAGAACTCGGTATTTAGCTTTGTCTGGGAAAAAGGTTAAGCGGCGTTGTGAAGGCTTCTCCGCCATAAGGAGATTGGTGTAGTGATTACAAACTCTCGAGTAGGTGACTCGGGGGTGGAGTAGGGCAAGGAAGGTGTCCTTGTGGCGAACCACTATAAATACTTGCGTTGTGGTTTTTGTTAGGATTTAGTAAATCCGGTTATTAAAGTGTCGGTCACCTCAAGTATATGTAATCGTTAGAAAGCTCGTAGTCGTAGTTATTTAATGTTAGGTAGTATTTAGTTAAGTAACACCGTGGAGGACGGACGGGTCTTTACCCACTGTATGCCTGATCCACAGCCCGTAGGTGGCGTTTATGTAAGATACTATAAATACCCTCTACCTCCCAAGGTAGAGGGTTGGAGCTCATAATAATACTTTTACTTTCTCTCACTAAGTTCCCAAACCTCTAAACTTTCTCTCTAAAACCTCAAGTATCGCCCTAGTATGATCATGGTTTGATGTGTTTGTGAAATCAATATGTTACAAATGGTATCAAGAGCCATGGTTTGATCATCTCTCTTACATGTTCTTGGATTTCTAGTGGTTTTATATGGTTTTGGGTTTGAAAAAGTTTAGTGGTATTTGCATCATTTGGATCATTTCTTGTGTTAAAGTTTGAATTTTGATTGTACTTTTGTGTTTAGAATCATTGTAAGTGCTTGGGTTTTGATTTGGAAAGCTTGAATCACGTGGTTGGGTTAGTTTTGGATTGAAAAGTGTTGTGTTTGAACTTTTCTAGCTAGCGACTTGAGTCTCGGATGTAGTATTCTTTGTAGCGACTTGTATCGTTATTATTCGACGACTTGTAGTTGTTGTGGTAGCGACTTGAGCACTAGCGACTTGTCTTTTGAGACAAAGCGACAAATAGTACAAAGTAGTGGTTGTACCATTTCGACTAGCGACTTGTCAACTTAGCGACTTGTCTTTACAATTTTGACGACTTGACTTTGTTGTGGGTAGCGACTTGTTCTTTAGCGACTTGTCTTTTGAGACAAAGCGACATATAGTACAAAGTAGTGGTCGTCTTGTTCGATCTAGCGAGTTGTTCTTTAGCGACTTGCCCACTTAGCGAGTTGTTACTTTAGCGACTTGTTCTCTAGCGACTTGTTCTTTAGCGACTTGTCTAGCGAGTAGCGAGTTGTTACTTAGCGACTTGTGTCTAGCGACTTGTCTTTTAGCGACTTGTGTTTAGCGACTTGGTTACTTAGCGACTTGTCGACTTGTCAAAGGTTTATAGCGACTTGGTTGATTATTGTTTCTAATACGGTTTTCTCTTGATTTAGTAAAATCCGTGAAAGAATCTATTTCCGGTTTAATCATAGAGTTATAAAATCCGTGAAATCGTAATCATGTCTACCAACGTGCCTACAATCATCTCTTACATGGTGAGGGCGTTCAAGCGGTGGATCGGATACTCGTCCACCCATGCTTGCGAGGCGACTATGACTCATGGGCTCAACGAATTAGGTTGTATTGTTTGGGAAAGGAAAATGGGGTCAACATTCTCAAATCAATTGATGAAGGACCTTATCAATTGAGACTACAAGAGACACACTTGAAGCTGCTGCGGATGGTACAGTGATCTTAGGTTTGGACGGACCAAAGGCGTATGATGAGCTCGGTGATAAGGAGAAAAGAGATATGATCTTGATATCGGGGCTTCAAACATTATACTTGAGGTCTTCCAAAGACATCTACAAGTTAATCAATCACAACACTGAAGCCAAGGCGGTTTGGGACAATGTCAAGATGCTTCTCTCGGTTACGAATTAACTAAAGAAGACAGAGAATCTCAAGCTATATGATGACTTTGAGCACTTTAAGATGAAACCGGGGAAAGTGTCACTTGAATATTATGTGAGGTTCCACAAGCTTGTGAATGACATGAGGAATATCAAAATGACTATGCCAAATATTCACTAAACTCAAAGTTTGTGAACAACATGAATCCCGAATGGCACAAATTTGTCACTTGATCAAGTTAACTAAGGGTTTGAGGAACACTAACTATGAGCAATTGTATGCATTCACCTTGAATGAGAGACATGCTATGTTTGAGCGAATGATTCTTGAGCAGTTCAAATCTAAGCAGGGAGAAGCAAGTTCATCAAATGATTCAACAACCTTTTACACCAATGTAGGAATTACCACCAAAGCTTCTCAAGTCATACCCACGGGTAATGGTAATTACAAACTCATTCACGATCCAAGGTTCAAGCAACCCTCAAACATGATTCATGGAACACTTCATCAATCAAGTGGCTCTTATGGTTAAACAAAACTTGAACCTCCACCCACACAACAACAATAACAATGAAATCGAATCGCATCCAATCTACACAATCATGCTACCATCGAGATGGAAAGGTAGTGGTGCAAAATGTGCAAGGAAGGCGGTATGAACAAGGGAATGATTGGAGCGGAATTATGGAATCTTGGAGGTGGAGGTAGATATGTGGCTAATCGAATCGTGGAAGGAATGCAAATCAAGGACAAGGAAAGCCAATCAAGTGCTACAAGCTGTGGTGGTGATGGACACATTGCAAGGCGCACATCTCCAAAACGCCCTCAAAATGCGAGTATTTGAGGACAAGATCTTTGCTTGGTGCAAGCTCGGGACGAGTGGAGCGGTTTTGGATGAAGAAGAGTTGTTGTTTCTTCTTGAGGAAATGCCAAAACCTATGATCTTGATGTGGATGAGCGACCAATTCGGAAATAGGTCACAATCATCAAAATGCCTTTCAAGTTCTTGTTGTGATGCATTTGACTCGATGTCGATGATGAACCTCCTGCCCAGACAATCTTCATGGCTAGCATTTCACCAATGGTCTCTCCAAAGGTCTCATCACCACAACAGGCTGGTCCATCCAAAGATTCAATCATTTCAGAGGTATTAAAACTATACGATGAAGTTGATGAGCAAAAGATACATAACGAAGTACAATCTCATGAAACTTATGAATCAGATATTGATAATGTGGGTAATAGTAATATTGTCCCATATGATCAATATGTGATACAAAGTGAAAGTGAGATTGTACCAAGTGATGCATCTTCTGCAGTCAATGATGACTATGTTTTTGATGAATACACTGCATGTGCCCACGATGATTACATTATCTACGAACTTAATGCCTATAAAGAACAAGTTGCTATTTATGAACAACGTGCTAAGTTTGAGTTAACTACCCGTGAGCGAAATGGATGACCAAATGCGTACAATTATTAGAAAAAGTAATTTTAGAGAAGAAGTGTTAAAACAAGAGTTAAACTCCTTACAAGAAAAACTTTCTAAAACTGTTAAGCAAAAGCAAGAACTTCAAGATAATGTTAAAGTGCTTAAACAAGAATTTAATGCTAAGGAATCAAAACTTTTGAATGACTTTTCCAATCTAAAAACTTTGAAAAACAAGCTTGAAAATAAGTTATGCGTACAAGGGAATACCATTGATTGCTCACATGATCACTAAGCATAGAGTCTTAGCGATAAGCATAGTATTCCCTAGTAAAGGAACCCAATCCGAATATGGTAAAGTAGCTAGAAGCTCGATAGGTAATATATGATGGTAATGAAATCCTTAAGCCTAGCGAAACACCATCATGTATTGGAAGCACGGAAGAAGATAGAAAATTAGAAGATGCCTCTAGGGAGAAAATGGATAAGAAGCTAAAAGATCACGAGTGTAAAAGAAAAACATAACGATCAAACCCCATGATTACACTAAAGAAAATTGGATCTCCACGAACATGTTTAAGCCTCAAACTCAATTAACCCCGAACAAATTTTTGGAAGAAAGATATGGATAAGCAAAAGCAAATGTACTTGTTGAAACAAACACTCCCTTAGGAAAGTGCTGCGACTCACTGTGTATCCTCCGAATACACCAATGCATTTAGTTCCTAGAACTATTTCCACTAATAGCAAGACCTTAATCACTGTATGTTGTTTATCAACTATTCGTTGATTTTGAGAAGACATGTAAGAAGAGAATCACACCTACGGGGATAGCGAAAGGGAAAGGGTTTTGAGCAAACTAAAGAATGCTATTTAAGCGAGGTCATGCCTTTCTTTAAACAATTAAAGGTCAATTTGAGAGTCTTCAAAAGGGATAAACTCGGATATTAAAGAAATGGAAAAGGAATTTGATGCAATGATTGTTGAGGTCAATGATTATGAGCAGGAACTCAAATATAATGAAATTGAAAGGAAGAATTTGCATATCTTAAATGAGAACTTAGTATTAAGTTGTGTGGCTCAAGATGTGTTTTATCTTGTTACTAAGCATTCTATTCTGCTTCTCAATTTCATGAATTATCTGTTGCTTTGAAAGTTTCCCATGATCGTGTCATTGAGCTTGAAAACAAAAACTCAAAACTAAATGAGAAAATTGATCGGGATGATCACGATAATTTGGTAAAACATTTTCTAAGCTAGAAGTTGAACATTTTGATTTGCAACTAAAATATCAACATCTCAAAGAAAATGTCAAAACCTCAAACATCAAGACATCCTCAAATGTTCGAGTTTGATGCGGTTTTGAAATAAACAAAGCGTGACGAACAGATTCAAGCTCAACGTAACACGATCGAGAAAGTTGAAAGCCCAAATTTCACAATTAAAGGGTGAAAAGAACAATGTGGTGGCTCCCAAATGCCTCCTCCTTTAGATTCTCGGTGTTCTCAAACTTTTCATCTTCAAAACTTGGTTAATGTTTTACAAAAGGAAAATGAGAGTTTTCTAGAAGAAAATGAAAAGTTAAACGACACTTTAAAGAGTTATATGATTCAATGAAAGTCACTCGTGACAAGAACAACGAAAAATAACGTCTTTACAAAAGGAAATTGAGAATCGAAGAGTCGGGTAAAGGGAAAATGCCACTTGTCTTTAATGAGAATGTTGCATCAAAGTCATCTGCAGACTCTAAATATCTTGTGATTATTAAATACATTCCTCCTCATCTTAGAAATAACGAACTTGTGTTTCATAACTATTTTGCTCACCTTAAGGATAGTCTAGAATGTCTCCGTGAGATTGTAGAAGAGGATTTCATAAATAAGCCACTTGATAGTGAAATTAGGTTTGCTTGCATTCGGGCCAAACGATCTCGGGAGTGTTAGAATGTTTAAGAGCAACATGTCCTAAATCCTTATGTGAGAAAGATAAAGTTGTGATGCCTTGTTCTATGCCTAGTGCTAAGTATGCAACCCATTCTATGCCCGTGTTAAGAAAGTGAACTCTAAAGTGCCTTCAAGTAGTTCGGATCCACACTTCTAGTTCGGGAATGCAAAAGGTAGCCCAACCAACTAATGTTCCCATAATTCCCTCTACAGGGTAATCGGTGACATAAAAGCAAGCGGGTCAAAGCCTCCGGGCAATACAAAGCAAGATAGGACCTCATGAAGCTAAGAATGTGCAATGGAAGAGAGTAGAAGACCACCCTAGGAACATTAAGTTTGAGTTGAATAAAGCGAATCGTGTTGATTCTAGTATTAGCTATAAGCGTCTTGTAATTAATTCAATTACGCTACTATCGCAAAACATGTAATGATGATTGCTTGGTTTACATTACTAATCATGTATGTGGTGTGAATGATTTGATTAATTTTGTTAAACACCCGAGTTAAAATCGTTAATGCCAACAATCATGTTAAGAAGGCTAGAAAGCAATGGTGGAAGAAGGTTAGAAAACATTGGAAACCCACGGGAAGAAAATTTAGTAATGTAGGTTATCGGTGGATACCTCTTGGCATAAATTTAGTCTTAATGAGTTGTGCCCTAAATTATCTAAGTCAATGCCCATTAGAAAATGGATGCCTCTTGGTAGAACTATTCCTTTAAGAAGTGAACATACTTTGAATAGGTCAAATCTGGACACTAGCACTGCATCTATCACGATGATTCCATTGTTTCTACTTCCGATGTGGGTGTTCCAATCATTTGTTACTAACCAAATGGAACCCATTCTTGCATGGGGATCCCAATTATCCGATTATCCATTCTTGTGCGTGTTCAACTGCGGATCGTTCAAATCGTTACGTGGTACTGGACTCAGTTGTTCCAAGCATATGATGGAGATCGCTCATGACTCATGAACTTCGTGAGTAAATTCATCGGGACTGTTAGATTCGGGAACGACCATTTTGGTGCAATTATGGGTTATGGAGACTATGTTGTTGGTGATAGTGTAATCTCCAGGGTATATTATGTAGAAGGTCTTGGTCATAATCTGTTTTCTGTTGGTCAATTATGTGATTCCGATCTAGAGGTGGCTTTTAGAAAACATACTTGTTTCGTTAGAGAACTTGATGGTGTGGAACTTTTAAGAGGAACACGGGGTTCAAATCTATACACCATCTCTATCGAAGACATGATGAAGTCTTCTCCAATCTGCTTGTTGTCAAAGGCTTCAAAAACAAAGTCATGGTTATGGCATCGTCGTCTCAATCACTTGAACTTGGCACCATTAATGATCTTTCGAGAAAGGACCTTGTAAGAGGCTTACCCAGTTAAAGTATGAAAAGATCATCTTTGTTCGACATGCCAATTGGGAAAAAGCAAGAAATATGCCCACAAACCCAAACCCACAAACTCGGTTATGGAAGTTCTTCATACCCTTCATATGGATTTGTGCGGACCAATGAGAGTGCAAGCGATAAATGGGAAGAAATATATTTTAGTCGTTGTTGATGACTACTCTCGATTTACTTGGGTAAAGTTTTTGAGGACAAAGGATGAAACTCGGATGTCATCATCAAACTTATCAAGCGACTTGAGTTCGACTTAACAATCTTGTTAGAATTATTCGAGCAGACAATGGCACGAGTTTGTTAACAAAGACTTAAGTCAATTTTATGAAAGTGTTGGAATCGGTCATCAAAGAAGTGTTCCACGAACTCCTCAACGAGCGGTGTAGTTGAAAGGCGAAATCGGACTCTTGTTGAAGCCGCAAGAACAATGCTAATTTATTCAAAGGTTCCAATGTTTCTTTGGGTGAAGCCATTGCCACTTTGCTACTACACCCAAAATCGTTCCTCATACACACATCTCATGGAAAAACTCCATACGAACTTGTCCATAAGCGAAAACTGATCTCTCCTACCTTCGTGTGTTTGGTGCTTTGTGCTATCCAACGAATGACGGTCAAGATTTAGGTAAATTAAGAGCTAAAGCGGACATTGGAGTTTTGTAGGTTATGCATCAAACAAGAAGGGTTACGAATCTACAACAAAAGAACTCGAGATATCATGGAAACTATTCACGTCACGTTCGATGAGTTTGTCCGGGCAAATGGCTCCGGGACAATCAAGTTCGGACCCGCATCACAACCTTCATTAAGTAGTCCCATTAGTTCTTCTCTTGTACAAAATCTCTCACCACAACTCCTTATGTACCTCCTTGAGAAGATGATTTGAAGAAATTGTTTGATCCAATGTTTGATGAACACTATGAGCCAATTGCTAATGATCATCAAATCCATCAACAGGCTGCTCCTATCCACATCAATGAAGATAACCCTTCGTTTCTATGTCATTAAGTCAAGAAGCGCTGCTGATGATCACTCTGTCTCATCATCAAATCCTCAATCATCGAGTGTACATCATGGAATTGTTTACGGCACCTATGATGGAGATAATCCCTTTGCTACTCCACGAAGATGCTCCTTTGAGAACATATTTGCTCTGAACCATCATCGAACCATCTTCATCGGGAGAAAATGACTCTGCTACTTGGTTCCTCAACAACAACCACATGAACACCTTAGAAAATGGACACATGACCATCCATTGGACAACATCATTGGAAACCCCTCTCGTCCGGTATCCACTCGTAAACAACTTGCAAGCGATGCCTTATGGTGCTTCTTCAACTCCGTACTTCTAAGATCGAACCAAAAGGCGTTAAAGCGCCATGAATGAAGGCAATTTGGTTCAATGCCATGCAAGAAGAAATTCATGAGTTTGATCGACTAGATGTATGGGAATTAGTACACGCTCTGACGTGCTATGATCATTGCTCTAAAGTGGATCTTCAAAGTAAAACTTGATGAGCATGGTGATGTATTAAAGAACAAGGCTCGATTGGTTGCAAAAGGATACCGTCAAGAGGAGGTATTGACTTTGAAGAATCATTTGCTCGATTGCGTATCGAGGCAATCGAAATCTTCACGGCTAATCTTGCAAGTAAGAATATGGTAGTCTATCGGATGGATGTAAAGGCGGCTTTTCTTAACGGAGATCTTAAAGAAGTCGTATCGTCGACCAACTGAAGGTTTTGTGAATCGAGCATCCTACTCATGTCTATCGCTTGAAGAAGGCTCTTTACGGTTTGAAGCAAGCTCCAAGGGCATGGTATGATCGCTATCAAAGTTTCTTCTATCTCTTGGATTCACAAAGGAGCGATTGATCCGACATTGTTCACCGAAAAGTCGAGCAAACATTTAATTCACGTTCAAATCTATGTTGATGATATTATTTTTGCCTCGTGACCCCAATGAATGTGACCGTTTTCTAAGGAGATGGGCTCCAAATTTCAAATGTCAATGATGGGACAAATGTCATTTTCTTGGGATTACAAATTTCACAAAGTCCGGAGGCATTTTATCAATCAATCTAAATATGCAAATGAGATTTTAAAGAAATTTGGATTTGATTCTTGTGACCTGTTGACACTCCCATGATAGGCGTACTAAAGCGGATGAGGACCACTCGGGGATCATGGTAGATCAAGCGAAATATCGTAGTATGATTGGATCACGATGTACCTCACGACCGATGAACACGATATTACATTCGTTGTATGCATGTGTGCTAGATACCGAGCTAAGCCTACCAAAAGCACCTTGAAGCGGTTAAGCGGGTCTTCGGTATCTCAAGGAACCATCAATATGGGACTTTGGTACCGAAGGACACCGTATGTCACTAACGACCTATCGATCTTGACCATGCGGGATGTCAAGATACACGTCGAAGCACGTCGGGAGGTGCTCGATTTTTGGGTGATAAGCTTGTGAGTGGTCTTCAAAGAAACAAATGAGTACTTCTATATCCTCTACGAGAGGTGAATACATAGCCATGTCATCTTGTTGTGCTCAAATCCTATGGATGAGATCCCAATTATCGACTATGGCTTTGAATTCAACAAAATCCTACATATTGTGATAACAAAAGTGCCATTGCTCTCTCATGCAACAACGTTCAACATTCAAGAGCAAAGCATATCGACATTCGACATCATTTCATCGGGGAGCAAGTGGAGAGCGGTGTGGTGGAACTTTATTTTGTGAGGATGAATACCGGTTAGCGAGACATCTTCACCAAAGCTCTTCCTAGAGAACGTTTTGAGTTTATCCTTCCACGACTTGGTCTAAAGAGTCTACAACCGGAAACACTCAAACGTCTTCAAGAGGAAGACGAGGAGTAAAGTTTTTCTTCATCCATCTCTTGTAAATATTTATTCAAAAAGCAAAATACAAAATTACAAAACCAACAAAAAGCAAATAGAAAAATATAAAACTTTCAAAAATCCATAAAAATTTGAAAAACTCGAAAAATTTCAAAAATATTGTCATTTTGTCATGTTTTTCTTGATTCGATAATATCTACGGTCTTTGTGTTGTCATTCAAAGAGTGACACGGGTCTTTAGATGTTGTTCGAATGTACATAAATCACTTTAAAAAAAAAAAAAAATGAGAGAAAGTAAAACAAAGGCTTATAGTCATTTCACATCTATAACCCGTTTTTAAAGAAAAACGAGCCATGCTTTATCTTATTTTTCAAATCTCATGCTCTGATTCTAAAAACAAATGTTTGTCACTAAAAAGACAAATGTTTCCTTCACAAATATTTTTCCTTCTATAAATTCTTCTGAAAAATATTTGTTATCTAAATGAAAACTAATAAAAATAACTCGGACTCAATTTTTGAAAATCATCTGGACTTGACATTTGTCAAAATCTCTATCTCTCAATCAACAACTTATGTCATTGATTGAGGGGGAGAATGATTTCATTTAAATCAAAAGGTTATTTGTCATACAATTGGTTTAGACCAAGGTTTATGTCATGTTTTCAAAAGATATTCAAGCATGTTTAATCTTTGGAGTTTAAAGTCTCGATTTGATCCTTATCGGTTAAATGTTTTCATAAGCAAGTCACAATTCTCCTCAAAAGCTTTCAAAATCAATTTAAATCTCTGAGATCACAAATCTCAAATGATTTGAAAATTGTGATCGGGGAGAATTTGTGATTTAAATTGGTTTAAACGATAATTCGATAAATGGTTTTATAGTGATTTACAAGCTCTCCTCCCTACATGTGCCAAACGATTTCAAATTTTCCATGCACATGTTAAGGGGAGCATCTATATCAAACCAAAAAGGATTGAAGCGTGATTGATTTGTTTCAATGTGCGGGTTTTCCTAATATGTGCAAAACACTTTCAAATCTCGATGCACATATTGAGGGGAGCAACTTTTGAAAACCACATCCTTTCCCAAAATATCTTTAACTAAGTATGAAAATACTAATTTTGATCGGGAAAGTGATGTTGATATCTTTTAGAAAATGGTAATCAATGAATTGAATTCTTCCTCTTGCCTCCATGTGCCAAAATGATTTCAAATATACGATGCACATGTTGAGGGGAGCTCTTTTCTAAAATATCAAAAACAATTCGGTACAAAATGCTTTGATAATATATCACAAGTATCTGGATTGATTTTCAAATGGTTTTCAATTGGTTCCAATGGCGGATGAACAATACCAAAAGACCGACCAAATTTACTTTATGTATGGTGATATAAGGATGGTTAGGTTAGGTATTCGTTCCCACGATCCCGCCAGCGGAGGGATCTACCGAGGACAATCCACTAGATAGTGTAGAAGTCCTTAGGTATGATGAAAAAGGAGAAAAGTGAGAAGCGGGAAGAGTGCGGATGAGGCGAGCTAGAATTGGAATAAACCCAACAAGGTTCTAGTTATGAAGTCTCGGTAAGCTTGAAGGGTTGAAGAATGAAAAAGAATTGAATGTGAAAAGGGTGAAAATAAATAGCCCTCCAATAATTCAACCTTAGGGCGAAACCGGGTTCAATACATATACTCTTGGTGGTTACTAAGGTAACACCGTATTGAAGACAAGGCGTCATGGACCCGATGGCGCCTTGCACTACAACTTCCCAAGCCACTCAAGTTCCTCTTAAAAGGACTTGTTTCATTCTCACGGGAACCTACATAATCTATCGACTTTCTCTTAGAGATTGTTGATATTGAAGAAGGAGACCCTCTCCTAGTCTCGGCATAGGAACCAAATGTGCACTATTGAGTCTAGAGCCACGAGATCATCAAATAAATCTCATTAGGACACTTTGTCAATGAAGACTCTCTTTTCACACAATGTGGAAAGAGAGAATATATTTTAAGAGTCCTCGCATTATCCTTGTGGTATTGCGGAACATCGAGTGATATGCAAACATATTCACAATGAAGATGGAAAGCCTTCTAGAGCCAACATCAAACAAGCTCTTGGTAGGTGGCATGTGAGATCTATCCAATAGATCAACCATGTGACAATGAGCGAGAAACAATGGGGCGATTCAAAATTATGAATCAATCTGGTTCGAGTTATGGATTGACGGATACCTTTGAAAAACCGGTCGTTGTGCTTAAAATTCTTTTCTCTAGCACATCGATTGTGTATTAATATTTCAAAATTAAAGGTGTTTATGATTGATAATTGATTTTCCTTAAAACCTTCGTTGTATTGCAAAAACACTTTATTAAGCAATACACGATTGTTTTCAAATCTCTTTTCATCAATCGGTGAATCTCAAATTATTTGGTTCACTCACTCCGTGTTGTCTTCTTTGAGGCGTTCGGTTTGAGAACGGCTAGAGCATTGCGAAACCACATCAAGGAGATTCTTGAATTATACGATCACGGGCGATACTTGTCTTGATCAGCGGGAACCGTGGGCGTGTACCTCAATTCAACGAAAGTGATCAAAGACACTTTCGTGCGCTTTATTGCTAAGCTTGTTGTATGCGGTACACCCGGCGTTTGCGGTGATCGAATGGAGAGGTCAATCCATAGCCGCATGCTCACACAACACATTCATTTCTAAAGAAATCATGATAAGTGCATCAACGACTCGATATTTTCACTCCATGCTTACTTTCTGTTGCTGCAAATATCATGAATCAACTAAAGCTTCCGCTACTCGATGAGAAGATTTCATGATCCGAATGTGAGCATGTCGGTCCAAAAGTCACAACATCACATAATGTCAACACTACAAAGGAAGAGTCGAGATTTATGGTGGTGATGATCTCAAAGTGGCTCAAAACTCATTATCACGTGGATCGGTTAAAGACCTCCACTTGGATTAACCAAACATGCAAAACATGAAGAATCAAAGACTACGAGCTCTGAGCAAAGAACTTTAACAAGAATCCAAGAACAATCTTAATGTTATATCTGTTTGTATTCAATGTAATTTGAGGTGACCTCCTTAGGGGAGATTGTTAGGATTTAGTAAATCCGTTATTAAAGTGTCGGTCACCTCAAGTATATGTAATCGTTAAAAGCTCGTAGTCGTAGTTATTTAATGTTAGTTAGTATTTAGTTTAGTAACACCGTGGAGGACGGACGGGTCTTTACCCACTGTATGCACGATCCACGGCCGTAGGTGGCGTTTATGTAATACTATAAATACCCTCTACCTCCCAAGGTAGAGGTTGGAGCTCATAATAATACTTTTACTTTCTCTCACTAAGTTCCCAAACCTCTAAACTTTCTCTCTAAAAACCTCAAAGTGTCGCCCTAGTGATCATGGTTTGATGTGTTTGTGAAATCCAATATGTTACAATGGAGAATGTTATTGGGGATGTTAATGCCAAAGAACTACAATATCTAAAATTCAAAGAGTGAGACAGATTCTTGATTGCCATCTATGAAGAAAGAAATCATGGTGCCTCTCAAACATGTCTCTTTGCCTATTTTGTTTCCGCGAGAACCAAAGAAGGTCTACAAAGCTCTTGAAGATGAGTCCAGGTAGAAGCAATGCGGGAAGAACTTCTCCGCTTTAAACTTCAAGATGTATGGGTTCGGTGGATCTTCACGATGGCAAAAGAGCTATTGGCACTAAATGGGTTTCGAAACAAGAAGGATGAAAGGGTGTAGTAATAAGGAACAAGGCTAGACGGTAGCTCGTGGGTATACACAGCAGAAGGGATTGATTATGAAAAAGTCTTTGCTCCAGTGGCAAGGATTGAGGCTATCTGACTTTTCCTGGCCTATGCATCATATAAAGACTTCACAGTATACCAGATGGATGTGAAGAGTGCTTTCCTCTATGGGAAGATTGAGGAGGAGGTGTATGTCTGTCAACCTCCTAGTTTTGAAGATCCAACCTTTCTAGACAAGGTGTACAAAGTTCAGAAGACACTCTATGGTCTGCATCAGGCCCCAAGAGCTTGGTATGAAACTTTAGCCAAGCATCTTTTGGGTAATGGCTTCAAAAGAGGGAAGATTGATCAGACTCTATTCATCAAGAATGTAAAGACTGATATCCTGTTGGTACAGATATATGTGGATGACATTATTTTTGGTTCAACCAAGCGGGATCTATGCAGAGAGTTTGAGAAGTTGATGCATGATGTTTCGATGAGTTCTATGGGAGAACTCACCTTCTTCTTGGGCTACAGTCAAGCGAAGACGTATGGCATATTTATTAGTCGGGATAAGTATGTCAAGGAGATTTTGGTGAAGTTTGGCTATGAAAATACAAAATTGCAAGCACTCCTATGGAGCACAATAAGCCACTACTTCGACGATCTCGATGGTGAAGATGTTGATCAGCATCTTTACAGGTCCATGATTGGATCATTGATGTATTTGACTGTCTCAAGACCAGATATTATGTTTGCAGTGTGTGCATGTGCAAGATTTCAAGTCGCTCCAAAGCTCTCTCACTTGCATGCGGTTAAAAGAATCTTTAGATATCTGAAAGGCCATGCTCAACTAGGCCTTTGGTATCCTAACGACTCTCCCTTTGATCTGGTAGCTTACTCGAGCGTTGATTATCTTTGGGCAAGTCTTGATAGGAAATCAACCACGGGAGGATGTCGGTTTCTTGGTGATAGGTTGATTTCATAGCGGTGCAAGCGAGCATTGTGGCAAACTCTGGCCGAGGGTGAATACGTAGTCATGCAAGTTGATGTGGTCAAGTTCTCGGATTCGAATCGATGCTTGATTATGGGTATAATTTCATGGGCACTGTCATTTATATTGATAACACCAGTACTATATGCATTATCAAAAATCCAGTTTTTCACTCTAAAACTAAGCATATAGAGATAAGACATCATTTCATAAGAGACTGCAATGAAAAAAAACTTATTCAGGTTGAAAGGATTGATACTGAGTTTAATGTTGCATATATTTTAACAAAAGCTTTTGATTTGGGAAGGTTTCAGTACTTGGTGACAAGTATTGGGATGCTTCATCCATAATATGTCTTATCTCTCTCTATTTTGTAAAGTTTTGTAAACTGGTAGTTAGTACTGATTGTTATCCAGTTAATACTGATTGTGTTAAGTTAATACGGATTGGCAAGAAAATGTCTTGGATTGTGTTTTCTTGGTTTTGGACTACCTTTTCAGGTATAACACAAGCAGTATGGATATGGTTTGGTGACTAGGTGTTACAGCACATGTGGTTCCCTCTCTTATGCTCATTCTGAAGCTACCACATTATGGAACTTGTTGTAACAATGGAATGTGTGATTCCAAAGCATATTGTGGCATCATGTGCTTATAATGAATATGAATTGATGGTTTTAGTTGGTCAGATAATTCTGCACTAACCCACTCTTTGCCATTCTATCTGACTACAGATAGTGTGACTAGCCTAAGGGTATCTGGCTTAGAGAACAATGAAGCAGCGTGAATCCAACACTTGTGTTGGAGGCAACACCTTCCACGTCTTTGGAAACCCCGTCGGGAAGGCCCTTTAATGGGACTATCCATCACGGCGGTCTTGTGCATCGAAACCATTGGTTTTCACCAAACCAAAGGCCATATGAGGCCGAACTTGATTAAGTGTCATGCACCACATTTAATCCCTTCAAAATGGGGTTTCAAGATTATAATTTCCAAAATCTAAGATAATCTTGATGGGTAAAGTTAATATTGATGGTTATAAGTTAGTCTTGATAAGCATTGTTAATCTTGATGAACTAGCGTTAGTACTTATTCCAAAAGTCTCATTATGCAATGATTACTTTTGCAAGTAGAGTTGTTAATCGCATGTTTCCTTATAAAGGGTTTTCTAATTGGTTTCTCTTCACTTATTACCATAAATGTTTATAAGGCGGTTTAACCAATATTCTCCAAATCTCTATAAAGTGCATAACTTTCTAATTGCTTTCACCACGAACAATAAAGGCTTTTCGACTTAATCCCACTTTTCTAACCCTAACTTTATTCATTCATGGCTCCTCTTGACTTTGTCGACAAACACAACATGGTGGCATGCTTGGAATTGCCGGTGGTCATGATGAATTTGCAGAGATTGTAGCCTTTCTAAACCAAGCAACATCGGGTTTGCTTTTACTTTTAAACCCTACAATCTTATGTACCCTGTCGGGAAGTTTTGGCAAACCGCTATTGCCTCAACAAGCGAGGAAGGGGTACAACAGTTAATTGGTACAGTGGATGGCACTAGCATTGTTATTACTGAAGCATCTCTAAGAGAACATCTTCATCTTAGAGATGCTGAAGGTATTACCACTTTTCCAGTCACTGAAATCAATGAACAACTCACATTGATGGGGTATAGACATGACAATACTATAAACTTTCACAAAAGGACTGGCTGGGATGCTTTTCCCACAAGCATAGCCACAACCTTGATCTCGCTTTGCAACAGCAAGAGTGTTCAATTTTCAAATTACATATTTGAGGGTATGCTTAAAATGCGAGTTAGCAAAACCAAGTTTCGATGTATCCTGTGTTTATACAAATGTTTTTGGATCATCAGAGACAAAACTTGCAACCTCACAAAAATATTTATCCATCAAAAGTCCTCACAGCCAAAGTGTTTTCTAATATGTTAAGGGTTGTGGTAGGATACAGTGGGGTTGTAGTGCCATTATTTCCTAACATGCTTATTGCAGAGGGTGACATACCATCAAGCACAGGTGGCTCCCAACACACACCCACAGGTTCTGAACACTCACCACATCAACAAACTTCATCAACCAGTAGGCACACCAGACAGGAGAGTGGGACAACTCAGCCCCATTCTTCTCCTAACATTGTACTGGCGAGCCTATCCCGTGATGATGGAGGGATAGAGTGGTGAGGATGCCACTACTCAACCGAGCTTAGAAGTCGGTGAGGAAAGTGGTAACATAAATAAGACCCAATCCATGCCAACACCTAGTGAGCAACCACGGGGGTGGACCCAGCAAAGGCTAACAAGGGGTGTATCTACTCGAGTTGGGCACAGGAGTGCATCTCAAATGCCCAAATGACCCACCTCTCTCATCGTGCTAACAATTTGGAAGTGGTGAGGCGGTTGACACTACATGAAATGACGACTTTGTACTGTGTTCTTATGCGTAAAGGTTAACACATCGAGATTGCAATCGGATGAACACAAGAAAGTCTACAAAGGTTCATACCAGATGCTCTTAAAGATGAAAAGACTAGCACATCCGGTTCAGCTTCTCTCCAAGCCACCTGCAACAGCATCTCCAGCCACCACTTCAATCAAAAGGAAGGCCAAGTTCACAATTTCTAGCACTTCAACAGAGAATTCTTCCAGACAGGGGAGGAATTCTGACATTCAGAGTAGAAGGGAGTTTGGTCAATGGCAAGGTAATCAAGGTGTTCATGATTTTTAAAGCCCTTTCCTTGGTGATGAAGAATATGTTCAGACAACCACACATGCAGAAGAAGTGCTCAGTACTCCTACATGCACTATCAGTACTATCCCAGTTAGTACTTATAGTGTTGTAGTTAGTACTGATAGCACTAGAGTTAGTACTCCTGGTGCTCTTCAATCAGTACTATCTCCAATCCTTCAGGTAGCTGTTGAACTACAACAAACTACAACAACAGAGGCCACCATCATCACTACCACTCCTCAAGAAGACAGTGATGAAGAGAATAGGGAAACACATGCAGTTCTGGGACTTCAAAGCTTGAAGAAGTCAGTCCCTATCTCTCCAACCTACAAAAAGCCACCTGTTTTGTATCTGAGAAAGAAAACCAAATCAGCAGCAACCAAGCCCAAAGAAAAAGGAGTCTCTATCAGAGAAGGAGGTGTTCCACCATCCCCAACTTCCTCAGTTCCAAAGATAGATCCCAAAGACAAGGGAAAAGGCATTCTAGTGGAAGTACCTAAGAAAAATAAGGAGATTGAGAGATTGAATGAAGAAGCAGCAAGAAACATTGCAGCTGAATGGGATGAGCAAGAATTGCAGAAAGAGGCTGATGAGAAAAAGAAGAAGAAGATGGCTAAAATTGAAGAAGATTGGCAAATATGGGATGACATGAGAGCCAAAGTTGAAGCTACTCAGGAGGTAAGACAGAAGCTGCAACAAGATCAAGGAAAAGTGTTAATGAAGCAGCTCAGTTGTTTAGTGAAATATTGGCTAGAAGACAGGGCCAATTCAGACAGCAAAGGGAAGTTGAAAAGGCCTCAAAACCTCCTAACAAAAGTCAACAAAAGATGTACATGTGCAAATACATCAAGTATCAAGGTGAAGATAGGAGAACCTTGAAGCAGCTCAACCAACTGGCATGGGAAACTCTTCAAAAGCTTGCTGACAAAACTCAAAGAAACATACTCAACTTCAGATCTATGTCAGATGATGATTTCACTAGAAGCTCACAATCCATTGATCCCATTACAATTTTCAAAAGACCATCTGAAGAAGGAGGTTTGATAAGGTTTTAAAAGGTACCTTTTTGAGGGGTCGTTTAAGCTCTTATTTGATCACTTTTGTATCCGTTATTGCTTAATATCGTTCCTTTTCACTTTTTAGGTATCTTGAAGGCAAAATGCTGGAATGACACTTATTCGGACGAAAAGGCGCGAATATACAAAGAAAATGGCCAAAGTCAAGAATCGAGCCACTCGGTGCTTTGAACCGAAGGGGACGCGTCGGTGTTAACTTCGCGACGCCGTCGCATCACTTTTGTGACTGACTCGTGAGCTAAATTGCTCATTTACAAGTGACGTCGCCAGTTTTAAAGTGTAGGCGTCACAACTCGGGACGTCCCTAGATTCGAGATCTCCGACGGCGCCGAAGATGAAGCCGACGCGCCATAACCACAAAGTGACGCCCGCCACAAGTCGATCAAGTCACAACATGCTTGTGAGTAGCCGACATCTTTTTGGCCATAACTTTTGCATACGAACTCGGATTTAGGTGATTAAAAAGCCCACGCGACGTAACGAGAAAATCTACAACCGGTGAAAAAAGTCATCGCGACGCCGTCATTCTTTAGGTATGACGCCACCCCTTGTTGACGTAAAATACGCTTATAAATAGAACATTATAACTTCACTTTTGTAGACTCAAACCCTAACTCCGATTCCGTGGCTTAGATAGGTGTTTTTCCAAAGAACTTTGAAGGTTCCAATCACTCTATAAACATCTTGTAATGGTTTGTTGATTATATCTTAATCCATATATTCAATTTATCATTATGTCTATCCTATGTTTGATTGATTGTGTGTATGCTTGCATGTTTACCATGTCCGGCTAAATTACTTGTGTGTTTGCTTAGATGTATGAAACCTAGTTGTTAATTATTATTAGGTTGTCTCTTATCTTTATTGTAATTGGCTTAGGAGTGCGACTAGGCTATCGTTGTGTTTAATACTTGATAAATCTTTGATAGTTTATGAATGACTTAATGGATTTCGTTTACTAAACCCAAAGATAACCTCAAAGTTAGTTTATGAATGACCTAGTGGATTTTGTTTACTACACTTAAAGGTGACTTCAAAGAGTTAGGGAATGTACACCTTACGATCTTAGAAAACACAACGCGTTAAGAATAAGAACGTGACAATTCAACCATCAATATGAGATAACTAGGGAGTAGTAGCATCTAGGTAAACACATCTTTAACTATCATACGAGCACACAACAATAGACATAGATTATCCTCACCTTAGCTTAGTTAATTAGATTAGATAATAGTAGAAGTAATCTGTAACACCCCGCCTTATCTGACCACAATATTGTCCGCTTTGCCCGTAGGCTCACGGCTTTGTTTTTGTGGCCTCATTTGAAGACTTCCTACAGTCACCCAAGCCAAGATTACTCTGACATGAGCACGCTTAACGCGGCCCTAAGAACTCCACCGCAGCAGAGACCACAAAACGCGTTGTGTCATTGTAAGGCGAATGTTATCTTATGAGCCCAAGATCTCTCGTGCCACACCGATGTGGGATTTGCCTAGGTGTCACAATCACCCCCGCCAGGGACTCATCGTCCTCGATGAGGTTTGCCCCACCATCCCGAACGGCTCGTGAGTGGCTCGATACCACTTGTAACACCCCGCCTTATCTCGACCACAATATTGTCCGCTTTGCCCGTAGGCTCACGGCTTTGTTTTTGTGGCCTCATTTGAAGACTTCCCTGAGGTCACCCAAGCCAAGATTACTACTCACATGAGCACGCTTAACCGCGGCTCCTAAGAACTCCACCCGCAGAGACCACAAAACGCGTTGTGTCATTGTAAGGCGAATGTTATCTTATGAGCCCAAAGATCTCTCCAGTTACCGATGTGGGATTTGCCTAGGGTGTCACATAATCGGTAGCAATACCAACCCCCCAAATCCAATACCCCGAGATTCGTACCTTTCCATTTTCTAAAAATATAAAATGCAAAAAATAATCTTCCTCAACCCCAACCTTAGCGTAGTAACTTCTCACTAGCATTCCTATTCCCCTAGAGAACGATATCAATACCCGTGGCTTACCCTAATTACTACACTACAACGATTAGGTTCAACGCCTAGGGTGTTATAAAACTTGCTCAAGAAAGGAAGTTTCCTTGACCCCGACAGCGCGCAGTGGCGTTATCAAGTTTTGGGCGCACGCCGGGAATAGAATAGCTAGTTAGTAGTCCACCTCGCTTAGGTTTCTTTGTGATTCCTATCAAGTAAATTTTTCTCATTTTAGCTTTCTCTTGGTCTATCCCCTTCTTCGTGACCTTTGTTCGTAACCCCATCACTTTTCATCATGGAAGGTGAAACCCCCTCAAATCATTGTCCCGCCAGAGACCGTACTCTTGGTGAATACTCGAAACCAAGCCACTTAGGCTATAGGAACACCATTGAGCTTCCCGACCAAGCCCAAACTACGGCCTGCGATCCGACACCATCCGGTTGGTGCAAAGCGGATGTGCATTCCATGGACTTCGCTCAAGATCCTAATCAAGATCTTAAGGATTTCCTTAAAATTGTCGATTCCATCGACCTTGATGCTACTACTCGAGACCACGCTGGCTGCTGCCTCTTCCAATTCTCTCACGGGACCAAGCTAGTAATTGGCTTGACCGACTTCCGCCGGATCCATCTCAGTCGGAAGATCTCACCACTCGTTTCTCGCCCAATTTTTCCCACCGGAGAAGGCGCGAAACTTAGGAATGACATCTTGATGTTCCAACAATGTCAGGTGAAACTCAGACGAGGCGTGGACTCGATTAAGGACTTGCTCCACAAAGTCCTCATCACGGCATCGATCTTTGGCTTCTAGTCCAAATCTTTTATGATCGTGTCAACTTCTCAACTAAGAAATCCATCGACCAAGCGGCCATTGGTAAACTTAGTAAACTCACCGTGGAAGAATCGTGGGGTACAATAGAGGACCTTGCCCTTATGAAAACGAATGTTGGAATGACCCCGTGAGTTGTCCAAAGCCGATAAGGCGCCTCTTTGCCCCTATTGACTCACAACCTCCCAATCGTAGGACGATCGAACTTGAAGATCAAGCCAAATTCCTAATGAGCTCCCACGAGACCCTAAGCTCGAGCCAAATAACTTAGGAAAATCCTACAACAACCCTCCAAACACCGGAACTTCCACTAGTCTTGAGGAATGGTGTCCAAATTCATGTCATCTCAAGCTCGATTGACGCAACTTGAAGCCGATATCAAGCAACGACAAGCGAGATGACAACCAAGCTCGACACCCTCTTAAAAGCCTTCAATGGACAAAGGGATGAAATACAAGAAAAATGGCGAGATGACGGACTTAGTGAAAGAGTACACTAAGACGAAGGTTCCCGAGAAGGTGCTAGTTAGGAACGATGAGCACGTCACCCCACTTTGTCTCGTTAACGCCATTTCCATTTCTTCCGATGAGGATGGAGCAAGTTGAGAAGAAGGAGCCCGAGAGCAGCAAGGATAGTAAAGATAAGAATGAGGCTTCTGACCGATGATGAACCCAAATTCATCAAGCATTACCTTAAGCATGAGATCAATAAGAAAACAATCGTTAACCAAGTGAAAACTTTAGGTGCAATGATGTTCTTAGGAAAGCCCTCTTATGTGAAATAGAGAGGTAGAGTATGACACCATGCCTATTGGACCTATGTACGAGTCGATTACGAGAAAGCCAAGAACTAAGAAGCAAGAGATCTCGGGAACTTTGTAACTCCATGTAGCATAGGTGACTTAGAGAACCTAAATGCATTGGCCGACCGTGGATCCGATGTAAACATAATGCCTCCGCGGCCTATAATAAGTTAACTAAGGAGGAACCGACCAAGACCAATCTTAGACTTTCCTTAGCAAATCATTCATATGTTTATCCCATAGGAATAGCGGAGGATGTCTTAATTGAGGTTGCCAATATTGTCTATCCGGTGGACTTCGCAATTGTAGACATTGAGGAAGATAAAAACCGCCATTAATCCTAGGGACACTATTCATGACCACCGCTAAGGCAACCATCAAATGCGGTGAAGGGATTATGATACTCAAAAGTGGAAAAGGACAAGTTAGGGTACCTATTGTTCGAGATATCCTTTGAAGATTATGGAGAAGGTAAATGATATGAATTGCAGTCTCCATAATGCCGTTCGTAAGAAAATGGTTGAATGGGAAAAGGGCTTAGAATTCATGGTTCGAGGGTTAAATGCGATTTTGTGGAAGCGTGATAAAAGTTAGGAAATAACTATACCACAATACCACAAACTCAAAAGAACCCTAAGGAATTTTTGAATGGAGAAAAGGTGCTTTTGTATAAATCAAGAATAAAGGCATTATGGGAAGGAATAAGCCAAGATGGTTTGGACCTTATACGGTGAAAGAAACTAATCTAAAACATAAAACCGTTATCATAATAGGCGATGTTGGAAGAGAATTCACGGTGAGCATACAACGCCTACAACCTTATGATGAAGGCTTAGTGGAAGAAAAGAAGGACGGCAATGAAGTCACGTAGGGCACGACTTGAGTCTAGCTACAAGACTCATAAATAAAGAAAAGCGCTCATGGAGGCAACCCATGTTTAATTGTTGCTTGTTTGTGTGTCATATATCTTTTCATCGATTGTTTATTCTCATGTTTGAATTTGTGAAAATGCTTTATTTTGTCTTTAACCTCGTCTCAATTACATATAAAGGTATTTTACAAAAGGGATAAGTGTAGGAGGATTACACACGCTTTAAAAGAACGTGAACATGAAATTACAATTCTTGAAAAAGATATATATGTGTGTTTGTTAGAGTCAAATGCTTGTATCGAGTCATAATGGATGTTTTGCGAGAATTTTCTAGATTCTAAAGATATAAATTTTCCGAATTTTTTTCGAAAATCGCAGACTAGTTTACGTCAGGATAACTCGACGGCGGGAGGAGCGAAACAACATATCTTACTTTCTCGTTTTACGTGCTACTTATAAATTTTTGGAATTTTCGTGTCTTAATTTTCCGGAAAATCGCAAACAACCATTCCACAAGCATTATATCTTATTTAAGTGCGGAACTACATCTTGTTATGATTTTTCTTTGTTCGGTTTGATGCTTTGGGTATTCTGCTTCTTCAAGTGTGTGAGTTTAATTTATCAAGAAGAAGATACATAAGGATGGAAGGAGCCTTTCACGCATACATTCTTCTTGGAAAGGATTTAACCACTACTTCACACACGGATCCTACCGAGCTAATCGGGGAGTATTAGTTTCTTCGTTTTTAATCACCTTCTATTATCATAACTTTGATACTTTCGGGAACATTGGGGACAATGTTCGGTTTAAGTGTAGGGAGGAAAAAGCGGGAACTTTGAAACTATGCTTATCCTTGATTATTTGCTTTGTCCAATTGTATTTGTGTAATAAACCATGAGAAAATGTCGGTTAGGGTAATTTTGGCATCAAATTTGAAATTTTTCATGATATATAGGAGTGGGCCATTAGTCTTAACAAAAGCGTCTCACGGATAGGAAGTTGCATGACTAGCACAAAAACCCTTTACCACCTAAATTCCACCCAAAATGTGAGGATCGCCCTTAGATTAGTAGGAATTAAAGCATTCATCTTCAATGCTTAGAGTGTGAACCGGTAGTATATTAGATTCTAGAACTTGTTTTGTGATGCATTCCGAGATCGCAAGTGAGGCTACACTTGTGTAGTTAGGAATAACTAAATGATAAGAGGCATTAGGATAACCCTTGTTCGACACCCGTAATATAATTACTTCTTCCATATCGGTTGAGTAATTCCCCACACCTTTTGCGTTGTACTCATCTTTAGTACACGATACCCTAGTTAACCCCTCGAGCCTATCCTTTTCGCGGTTCTCGTGATGTTTCGGTTTTTCGAATATCAATGAAGAGCATTGTTTACACCCCACCCCCAAATATACACCCAAATCGCCTTAGCTCTACCCCTTATGCACTCACTTTTAGTGCAAATGTTTGTTATCACCTAAACCCTTAGTTCAATTATCTAGTTGCTTGCATAAGTTGCTAAGTCGAGTCATATCCTTTGTATACGCTTTTGGGACGATTGGGATTCATGGGAAAAGTTAAAGTTTATGAAATGACGGGAAGGGAACGTTATTCAAATTCCCTTTGTTTGCATAATAATGCACCCCAAGTGTTTTGATCTTTTCAAATCGGGTCAAATTAGTGTTAGAGTAATAAAAACTCAAGTGTAGGGATGTGTTATAAATCCTTATTATTTTGATGTTATCGTAGAGGATGGCAGAGTAAAAGTGTATGAAAAAAAAAAAAAAAAAATCGAAAAGAAAAAATAGAAAAGAAAAAAAAGAAAAAAATAGAGTGAAAAAAAAAAAAAAAAAAAAAAAAAAAATACTGCCTACCATCCTACATCTATCTTTAAATTTATGTTTGTTTATTTCGATTATCTAGAGTTTAGAGTGTCGGTCTTGGCTTAGCAACGCCATTCTTCGTATGCTTGTAACAATAAGATTTTTGACTTGCCACCACTAAATAGCCTATCCCACCAAACCCTTTGTTTCCCTCAAAGAAGCCTAACGTTACAACCCTTTAAAGACCTCTTTGATAGTCTTTCCTAGGTGCTTACGCCAAAGCGATGGAGGTTTGATCTATTCTCAAGCCTATGGTAATCTATGTACTAGGACCGTTAATGAGTGTTTATCTTCCATTTCCAACTTGTTATATTTCATATACACCCAGAGATGTGAGTATCCAAACACCCCATGTGAGGTGCTAGTATGTGATTTCCGTGCTTGTTATGACTTTCTTGGGCTTATATGTGTTGTGGACTGTTTAAACCAATGTTTCATGACCCCTAACTTATAAATTAATTGGCTAAAGCACATTTGCTTGAGGACAAGCAAATACCAAGTGTAGGGATATTTGATAAGGTTTTAAAGGTACCTTTTTGAGGGTCATTTAAGCTCTTATTTGATCACTTTGTATCCGTTATTGCTTAATATCGTTCCTTTTCACTTTTAGGTATCTTGAAGGCAAAATTCGAATGACACTTATTCGGACGAAAAGGCGAATATACAAAGAAAATGGCCAAAGTCAAGAATCGAGCCACTCGAGCTCACGGAACCGAAGGGGACGGCGTTAGTGTTAATCGCGACGCCGTCGCATCACTTTTGTGACTCCAAGAGCCAAATTGCTCATTTACAAGTGACGGCTACAAGTTTTAAAGTGTAGGGCGTCACAACTCGGGCGTCCTAGATTCGCATCCCGACGGCCGAAGATGAAGCCGACGGCGTCACAACCACAAAGTGATGCCGCCACGTCGATCAAGTCACAACATGCGCGGCGAAGGCGACACTGTTTTGGCCATAACTTTTGCATACGAACTCGGATTTAGGTGATTCAAAAGCCCACGCGACCGAACGAGAAAATCTACGATCGGTGAAAAAAGTCATCGCGACGCCGTCACTCTTTAGGTGTGGCGCCGTCACCCTTGCCGACGTAAAATCGCCTATAAATAGAACATTATAACTTCACTTTTGTAGACTCAAAACCCTAACTCCGATTCCGTGGCTTAGATAGGTGTTTTCCAAGAACTTTGAAGGTTCCAATCACTCTATAAACATCTTGTAATGGTTTGTTGATTATATCTTAATCCATATATTCAATTTATCATTATGTCTATCCTATGTTTGATTGATTGTGTGTATGCTTGCATGTTTACCATGTCCCGCTAAATTACTTGTGTGTTTGCTTAGATGTATGAAACCTAGTTGTTAATTATTGTTAGGTTGTCTCTTATCTTAATTGTAATTGGCTTAGAGTGCGACTAGGCTATCGTTGTGTTTAATACTTGATAAATCTTTGATAGTTTATGAATGACTTAATGGATTTCGTTTACTAAACCCAAAGATAACCTCAAAGTTAGTTTATGAATGACCTAGTGGATTTTGTTTACTACACTTAAAGGTGACTTCAAAGAGTTAGGGAATGCACACCTTACGATCTTAGAAAACACAACGCGTTAAGAATAAGAACGTGACAATTCAACCATCAATAGGAGATAACTAGGGAGTAGTAGCATCTAGGTAAACACATCTTTAACTATCATACGAGCACACAACAATAGACATAGATTATCCTCACCTTAGCTTAGTTAATTAGATTAGATAATAGTAGAAGTAATCGGTAGCAATACCAACCCCCCAAAACCAATACCCCGAGATTCTGTACCTTTCCATTTTCTAAAAATATAAAAATACAAAAATAATCTTCCTCAACCCCAACCTTAGCGTAGTAACTTCTCACTAGCATTCCTATTCCCCAGAGAACGATATCAATACCCGTGGCTTACCCTAATTACTACACTACAACGATTAGGTTCACTGCCTAGGGTGTTATAAAACTTGCTCGAAGAAAAGGAAGTTTCCTTGACCCCGAACGACGCGTGTAGCGTTATCAAGGTTCCTCATCTGCACCCAAAAGGTTGAAAGCATCTGAATATGAAGGTGGTCTAACTGAAGAAGATCTCAACCAGATGATGTTGATTGAAGCTCCAGAAGATGCAATATATTCAGAGCCCATCAACACTAGGTATCCAATTCTTGGCTGGGATATCTACACTAAAGATGGAAAGAGACATTGGCAGATTCACAGAGCAGGTGGAAGGACAAGTGCCTATTTATATCTGGTGGATCTATTTGCATCTATTGACAGGGATGATTTGCTCAAGCTATGGGAGTTGGTCAAGAACAGGTTCAAGAATAGAGATCTAGATAATGACAAGGATCTGGAATTACTTTTTGAGTCAGCTAGAGAACAATGGAAGTATCAACCAGGAGAAGAAGAACTGTCTTGGACATTGCTTGATTCGTGTGGACTACACTTGGTCACTACACGCAATGGGACAGATATATACATGCTGGTTGAAAGAACTTACCCTCTTGCCTTAGGAACACTTCTGGAAATGCTTACAGCAGGGCTAAAGATGGGCAATGCAGTTGAAATGGCTAAGGAGTTGCTGTTGAAGATCTATGACCAGGCAGGAAGACCTAGCAAAAAGTGATGTTTGGAAGAATCCTCAAAGACTGAAGAAAACTTGTGATTCTAAAACCCAATCACAAGTTTAGGGGATTATTGTTGGGAAATATGCTTATTGGAGTTAATAGTTATTTCAGTAGAGTTAGTACTGATAGTGTCTTATGATAAGTATTAACTAGTTAGTACTAATAGTGAGAAAGTTAGTACTGATAGCTTTAAGTTTGTACTGATGTAAGTAAAGAATGTCGTGTAAGAGTTGTAACTACATATCTTCTATTCCAATAGAAGATATGATATACTTAGTCCATAGTTATCTCTGTAAGGGATCTCCTTAGTGTATAAAAGGAGATCCTAGCTAGGTTAAACATACATCTCATACTCTAGCCGTCTTAAGAAGAGCTTCAAGGTTGTAAACCCTAGTACTAGGAGAGTACTCGTATTATTGCTTAATAATATTGAAGCTGTTGGTGTTATACTTGTTCTTACTTTAATCTTCTAAGTGCATTCAAGTAGATTCCGCATACTTGTGTGCATCTACAACAAAGTTTCTCATTGTTGTTTTGGAACCATCCAAGGCAACTAACACGTTTGCAAGCTAAGTGTTCTAGATCCAAGGGTTGGGACTCCACATTGGTCCTCTTCATTATTACTTGGGCATTGAAATTCTTCAAAATTCCAAGGGCCTTGTAATGTCACAAAGGAAGTATGCTCTAGACCTCCTACAATGTGCAGAAGTTTTTAATGCTAAACCTTCCACAATACCATTGGATCCTATCAAACCTCTCAATCTCACGGATGGAGAACCACTCACATATCCTCTTTATACTGAAACGGTTGGCAAGTCGATTTATCTCACTATTACTGCACTGCACCTTTCCTTTGCAAAGACAAGCTCTTAGCCAATTCTCTCATCAACCAAGAACTACTCATATGGATGCTCGTACAAGGTTCTCGGATATATCAAACTATGTCCAGACAAGGCTTACATTTTCCCGTAAACAATAATCTCCAATTGTCGACTTATTGTGATAGTGATCGGGCAGCTTGTCCCATCACAAGAAGACTGCCATCTTGGTTATGCTATCTTCCTAGGTCCTTGTCTCATTTCATGGTCCTCCAAGAAGCGCTTAGTTGTCTCAAGATCTTCCACGTGTTTAATATAGAGCTCTTGCAGATTGTACTTGTGAAATTACTTGGCTGCAATGCTTACTCAAAGACCTTCAAGTTCCTATATCTGGTCCAGTATCAATCCTATGTGACAATGAATCTACCATAGCCCTTACTTCTAATCCTATTCACCATGCTAGAACCAAACAACATAGAGATTGATTGTCATTTTTTCAGAGATAAGATAAAAAACAATCAAGTTTTACCCACCTTCATCCCTTCTTCTCTTCAAGCAGTAGATATCTTAACTAAAGGTCTCCCCAAAGCTCTACACTACAATTGTCTCTCCAAGTTTGGCATTTGTGACCCTTTCACACTGCCAACTTGTAGGGGGGTAAAGGAGATCCTACAAGTTTAGATACATGTCACCAAGTTCATAACATACAACTAAAACAGAACAAGTCAACCACATCTTCAAAGTTCATGCTGCATAACAAGGCTCGAGTATATTGTGATGTAATGTAGTGTGTATTAATAAAGTAGCTAGTCTTAGTGTTAACTGTATTAGCTTAATTCAGTATTGTAGTTAGCTTTGTAGTAGTTCTTAGTTCAGTTGACTTTCTCAAGTCTATAAGTATACTTGATGTATCTTCATTCTGGTCAATGAGAATATAACAACTTTTCCCGCCTTAATTGGCTTCTCTCATTCTCAATATTAATTGTCCACTTTCAAAAATAAATAGGGAATTTAGTTCGAGTTTACCATATTACTTCCACTAAAATTTATTATTATATTAATGAAGTTTTAAATTAATTAGTTAATGTTAAAACTGTCATTCTTTAAAAAGTAAGAAAGTAGAAGTTGTAATGATTATATTTTTTTAAAATTGTTCGTTTTTTGTTTGTGAACAATTATTTAAGACGGAAGGAGTACAATAACTTCATACTTTCGCACATAGCTAATCGCATATACAACTTCACATTTTAGCACTTTAGCTATTAGCATATATAAACTTCACACTTTATAAATTTTGCTATTCGAATATATAAACTTCACACTTGAGTACTTTGGACTTTAGCCATTCACATATACATACATCATACTTTGCTAATCGATACAGGTACACAAAAAACCTGGTTAACCGAACCATGACTGAATTCTAACTGGAAAACCAAATCGGTCAACATCGATTTTGACCAAACCGGTTTCGGTTTGTGGCCAAACCGCCGGTTAGTAACCAGTTTGGGTTTTTGAAAAAATAGGCGGTTTGTGATCCGTTTTTTTCAAACCGGTTTGGGGAACCAGTTAGAAGCGGGGGTGTTTGGATTTTTTGGAATTTTGAAATTTTGAATTTTTGAATTCAAACCCGATCGAGAAGGAGCGGGGGTGTTTAAATTTTTGAATTTTTGAGTTTGAATTTTACCATTTTTGTCATTGTATGTTTAGTATAAATAGATGGGTTTTGATTTTTTGAGTGTTTAAATTAATTAGTTAATTTTTAATTGTTTACAACTTTCTTATAAGCAATAAACTCTCAAAAAATCAAAACCGAAACAAATTCATTAATGGCAACTCAATCTAGTTCAAGTAAGATCGGTGTTGGTTCTTCAACTCCTTCAAGTCAACCGTCGATTGTTGAAACTATAGTGAACCATGATCGAAAAGTCAAAATTTGGAAACAATTCAACCTCGTCAAGATGTCGGATAACATGACCAAGGCTCAATGTAAGCATTGCTTTCTTTTATTAGGTTATGGTTCCAACTCGATGTTGAGGTCTCATATCAACCTAAAGTATTGCCAAGCACTTAAAATGGTTCCGGAAGCGAGTCAAGCGTCTATGGGTCGGGACGGGGTTATTTTTGTATACAATCCGGATATGGTTCGTGAATAATTCGCCGGTTTGGTGATTCAACAAGGTTTGCCGTTCAACCACTTCGACAACCCTCAAATGACGAGGGTGTTTCAAACTCATGTTCAACCAAAGTATAATCATGTAATTCGTATGACTCTTAAATGCGATGCACAGAAACTATGAAATTGGCTAAACAACAATTAAAAGTTACTTTTTTAAAATTTAAATGCTAGTAAACTTAACAAAGGATGTTTGGTCCGCTCTTCATGATTTGTCCACTTTGTACCTATGTTTTACCGCACATTGGGTTGATCATGAAAGTTGGCAAATGATGAAGCGAGTCATTTCATTTGAAGAATTTCTGAATTCTCACACGGGAGATGCTTTATTCAAAATGTTGAGAAAAATGTTTGTCAGATATAACTTGGAAGAAAAAAAATCAATTACGTTGGATAATGCAAGTAATAACACAAACGCAATGGGTAGACTAAAAATGAAATACAAGCCACCTTTGGATGGCGTATTTTATCATAGTCGATGTGTTGCACACATCATTAACTTGGTTGTGCAAGCAGGATTAGCAGAGGATCCGATATATGAAATGAAAGAATGTTTTAAAATAATGTTGGGAGATATATTTAAAAAGGGTGCTACAAGATATAATGCCTATATCAAGTTGTGTCATAATGCGGAAAAACCTTTTTTAACACCTAATTGGGATCGTGACACAAGATGGAATTCCACTTATCATATGTTCCTAAGTGCTATAAAACAAAAGTGACTTTACAATTTTTTCATGACCAATTGTCGGAAAAATGTAAGTGTGCTCCATTTTCAAGTCACCGGTGGGGAAACTATTGAAAACTAACTTTGATTACTTGAAGTTTTTACACCGCACAAAAAAATTATCGGGAGTTAATTATCCAACGCCTCATTTGGTACTCGAACAAATATTCTTAATGTGTTCAAAACTAAGCGAATTTGAATTAAATGGTGATATATAATTATATATACAAGTATGGTTTCACCAATGAAAGAAAAGTTTAGAAAATACTTTGAAGAAATGCAACCATTAATTACTTGTGCGGCCGAATAAAATCCATGTTTTAACGCAAGCGGGGTAGAGTTACTTCTCGATTCGATTACAACTGATTTGGGGTGTTTTGACATTAACCCGAACTTTGCTAATGATGCAAAAGAGGATTTTAACAAATTATTTGAATGTTTATGGGAGTTATATTTTGAAAAATATGGTAACCCAACTCCTTCAGTAAGTTCGTCTTCTTCAACGAGTCGGTCGCATAGAGGGAATCCAATGTTTGGCTTGCTACAAAAGTTAACAGAAAATCCTAACAAACGAGCAAAGAATGATCGTTTCATGAACAACGAATATGAAAGATATATCACAACCGCTTTTATCTCACATATTCTGACAGAACAAGTTGAAATTTTTGACATGTTGGCATTTTGGAAAGCAAAGGAAACAATGTTTCCTGTTCTATCCCGCATGGATCGAGATGTACTAAGTGTACAAGCTACTTCGGTAGCTTCTGAATCCTCTTTTTCAACAGGTGAAAGAGTATTATCAAACCAAAGAACAAGACTCACACCGACGTCTTTGGAGATGTGCATGTGTTTGAAGGATCACTTGGACGCAACCCGGTGAATACAACACACATCAAATCTTGAAAAGGCCCTAGACTTCGAAGAACGGGTCTACGAGGAAGAGGTGCTAACGGGTGATATTGAATTACTTTCCGATGAAGAAATCAGACAAGATGAAGTTGCTAATGAAGCTAGGTCCAACGGATCTAATGAAGACAATTACAATTAGCTTTCGATGTATTATGTTTATGTATTATGTTTTAAGTTTATGTATTATGTTTGATGTATTTCTTTTTCGATGTATTTCGATATATTAAATAAAAGTTCAAGTTTATTACGTTTACCTTGTATTAAACGACGAAAAATGACAAAAAACAAAGAAGAAAAAAGCACAAACCGGAACCGGTTAACTTGTAAAAACCGGTTACTAACCGGTTTGAATCGGTTGGGGTTTTTTCCACTCGGTACCGGTTTGTAACCGAACCGGTCCAATCGGTTTTTTCCGGCGTTGACCCTAATCGGTTAGGCGTTGACCGGTTAACCGGATTGTGCACCTCTACTAATCGATAACACATTTAGCTATTTTCATCTCACATGAGCTTTTCACTTTATCATTCATTAACATAATATTCTTAACACATGATAAACATGTTTAATTAACTAGGTATGTTTGGAAAAAATAGATTGTGTTGGTGCTGGTGTTGTTGTTGATGTTGATATTGGTGCTGGTGATGTTGTTGTTGCTGAAAAATATTATAAAAAGAGATTATTTTTATAAGCTACATGAAGTAACCTTTTATTTTCAGAGATTGTGAAAGAATATTTTTTTAATAATCTCTTATAAGTTTTGTTTGCCAAACAAATATTATTTTTAAGTAACTTATTTTCTGAAAAAATAAACATAATCTCTCTATAATCTTATGTGCCAAACATAGCCATAATTTATTCGCTTCATACCGACATATGTGCTTCTAACTTTACTAGGTTATAACATGTAAATATTCCATGTTTCATACTCATAACCCCTTTTTCCAAACAAGTTATACAATATCTACAAATAACTCGTCATATTTATGAACTTCACACTTTAACACTTATGGATATTTGCATACAATAACTTCATTCTTTAGCACTTAGCTAATCGCATATACAACTTCACAACAATATATAAAAAGAAAATGCATTTATTTAAAAACTCTTAAAATGAAAAATGTGAAATTACTACAATACCCCTACTCCATATTACTCCTTATTCCTTTTAATATTTTTACTTTACATTGATATATTTTTTTTACAATGACTACTTATAAATAAACTCGAAACAGGCGTTTCACTTTTAGATAGGGCTGAGCAATCCCAACCGACGCCCGACTCCCACTGACACCGACTGATGAGTGGCCTTTTACTCATCATTTTAAGCCCGTAAAACCCGAAAAAATGTCTAAAAACACTCAATTATATCAAATTATATTGCAAATATCATTGGATTGTGTTTTTATGTGTTTTAGGTACAAAGGATTGAAAACAGAGCAAAAACGGACATTTTCGGATCGACTCGACAACGTTTGTGAATTTAAACAAGTGAAGATGAAGTCAAAGTCAACCCCGAGATGCATTTTTGGAATGAGCATTGAAAACCGAATCCAAAGTCGTGATCACATTTTACGGGCTAACCCATAATTATTAGCCCGTTATCACGAGTCCATTTCTAATCTAGTCCATGTCACAAATCCAATCCAAATGACAAACCAAATCCGGATATTAACAATTTAAGCTCAAGCCCATTTTATCATATAAACACTACCCATTTAAAACCTTAACTTGTTGAACCCCCTTTTATAACACACCATGAACCTCCTACAATCATGTTGAACCCCCCTTTCTTTATAACTATGAACCCCAACTTATACTTTCCTAGCCATAACCCTTGTCTAATCCCATGACCCCCCAACACTTAACCCTTGAACCCTACCACATTACCAAATTAAACCCTGAAACAAACCACCCCCAATTGGTGCCAACTTTCCATATTGTCTTCTTCCCCATCCTGTCCCTTTCTTCACTGATAACCAAACCCAACAGGAAACCCCACACCACAAGAGATTAAAGCCATGTTGGAAATCCCCACTTACCTCATTGGTTGAGAAGGTGAAGACAAGAGATGGACGGCTCAAAATTATTGGATTGATGCCCAAGGTTGATTCAATGGCTCAGATTGCTTCAAAGAAAGCACAAATTGGACTCACCAAGCTTTCTCCTCACAGAACAAGCACAAGAGGCAATGAGGAAACCCTAATTATCTAGTATAAATAGAATGATTCATTGTAGCCACAATGGCAGTTAGGTTTTAGAGTAAAATTTTTAGTTTCAGTTTTCTTTAAGTCTTTTTCAGTATTGTAATGCTTTTCTTTAGTTAATGAAAGTTTTTTTAGTTAATTTCTATTTTAGTTTCACATTTGCAAAAATCTGTCTTAAGTACCCAATAAGTGCTTATTGGGGAAACTGCTTATTCAAGTGTTAAAATTGCTTTTTTATAAGTCATTAATCTTTATATCAAAGCTTTTACCAAAAAATTCAAGGTTTTTAGTTTTGAAAATCAGTTTTTAAGGCAAAACTTCCCTTTAAGGGGTGTTTGGTTTAAGGGTGAAAATGGGTCAAAAGTGAGTTTTGACCCACTTTGGGTTTAAAAATTAGTCTCCTCTAGTTTTATTTAAGTCAAAAAGTAGTTACTAGGTGTTAAATCAGTCTTAAGTAGTTTAGAAAAATTATTTTTCAAGTTCAAGTTTAAAAGTTCTTAATTGCTTAATATTTAAAAAGTTATCAAAAAGCCTTTAAGTAATCTCATTTTTGGTTCAAACTTAGTTTATAACACATGTTCTAAGTTTTAGTTAAGTTTTGCAAAGTTTGGTCAAACTTCAAAAGTTTTTCAAGTAACAAAATTGTGACAGATTTGCAGCAAAACAGCAGCAAGAGCTGTTGTTTCAAGCCTGTTTTCAAGCTCAATTAGTTTTCCAAAATTCTTGCAAATTGGCTTTTATAGTTCTTAGGTTAATACCCTTTATCTGTTTCTAGCTTGTATGCAATTTAGATAACTTTTTCTAGCTTAAATTGGCTTTCAAAAGTACCACTTTGCCCCCTTTTAATCTGTCTCAGAACATAAGTATCCCAACAGCCACTTTTTCATGCTCCCTTTCTAGCTTCTTTTAGCTCCATATTAGCTGAAATTCAGTTTATAGGTAGCTTATAGTACTAACTTTAGCTGTTTTGAGTTGTTTGGTGATTTGGTGCTCATTTGTTAGCTTATTTTTAAGCTTGAAAGTAGCCCTTTGGCCTGTTTAGTCTGCTGCAGCCACAGCATCTCATAGTAGTTTTTTAGCTTATTAGCTTTAATCTTTAGCTTATTTAGGTTTTATCTAGTGTTTTTAGATAGATTAGAGTAGGTTTGCTTATAATCCAGCTTATTTAGTGCTTATTGTTGCTTATTTATCCCTTTGTAGCCTTAGGTTCATTTGGTTTAAGCTTTTATCAAAACTGCTTATTGCCCCATTTGTTTTCTGTTGTTTCTCTTTTAGTTACAGCTTTTTATGGTTCTTAAATATGCATATTTCCTTTTAGATTAGCTTCTTAAGCTTGTGTTAGCTTAAAAGTTCCTTTGGCAAAGTTCTTTACCCAAACAGTCCATTAGTATGAGTCTGCTGTTTAAATAAGCTATTCCATAGCTTATTGTAAGTTTTGAAAAGTTTTGTGTAACATATTGGATTTCACAAATACATCAAACCATGATCAATATGAGGCGTATAATATTAGGTTTTATAGAGAGAAAGAGTTAGAGGTTTGGGAACTTAGTGAGAGAAAGTGAAAATGTTACTATGAGCTCCAACCTCACCTTGGGAGGTAGAGGTATTTATAGTCTTACATAAAACGCCACCTATGGGGTGTGGATCGGGCATACATGGGTAAAGCCCGTCAGTCCTCCACGGTGTTACTTAACTAAATACTACTTAACATTAAATAACTACGACTACGAGCTTTCTAACGATTACATATACTTGAGGTGACCGACACTTTAATAACCGGATTTACTAAATCCTAACAATCTACCCCAAGGAGGTCACCTCAAATTACATTGAATACAAACCGATATTACATTAAGATTGTTCTTGGATTCTTGTTAATGTTCTTTGCTTTGTAGCAGTAGTCTTTGATTCTTCATTATTGCATGTTTGGTTAATCCAAGTGGAGGTCTTTAAGCGATCCATGTAATAATGAGTTTTGAGCCGACATTGAGATCATCGACTACCATAAATCTCGGACTCTTCCATTGTGGTGTTGACATTATGTGAAGTTGTGACTTTTGGACCGACATGCTCACATTCGGATCATGAAATCTTTTCATCGAGTAATGGAAGCTTTAGTTGATTCATGATATTTGCAAAGACGTGTGAAGCATGGAGTGATAATATCGAGTAGTTGATGCATTTATCATGATTTCTTTAAAGTGAATGTGTTGTGTGAGCATGCGGCTATGGATTGACCTCTCCATTACGATCATTGCAAGCGTTGGGCGGTTGTGGAAAACTAGAAGGGGTTTGAATAGTTTTGCCGATTTTAAGTTGATTTCAAAACTTTAGATTCGATATTATGTGAAATCGTATGGATGTTGAGAACGTATAGATCTAATGATAATGCAAGCAAATAAATAAAGGTAAGGGATAGAAATGACACAACCGATTTATAGTGGTTCGGCTACAAGGACACCTTCCTTGCCTACTCCACTCCCAGTCACCTACTCGAGAGTTCAAGCACTATGTCAACAAACTCCTTCACTTGGCGGAGAAGCCTTCACAACGTTGCTTACACTTTATCCGGTACAAAGCTAGATACCGAGTCCGTAGCGGTGGACCAAACCAACACAACTATTACACAACAAATATGTGAAATATCAAATACAAGATCTTTGCTACAGAAATCTTGCGAGTGACAAATCAATCAAGGACCCCTTGCTTGGATGACTTGTAGAATGCTCGTGATCTCGCCTTAGAAGGACCTATATGAGGATCACAAATAGAAAGAAAGAAGAACAACTCTCTAGATCAAGTGATCTATATGTTAGAAGAGAATGAGAGTGTATATGAGATTTAGTAAGAAGAGGGTGAGTTAGAATGAAGAAATGGCTCTCTATTTATAGGCAAATTTCCTCATTTGTTCCCACGGATCCCACGGATCCCTTCCACTGGGATCCGGCTAGCACAAAGCTAGGGATCCGTGGAACGCTCCTCTTTGCCCATGGGTTTTTGGTTATGGGTCATGGGTTGGTCCATGGGTTATATCTAGATTCAATGTATCTAAGTATACATTGTATCAAGTCTCTTTGGGTATGGGTTAAGATCCATGGGTTGTGATTTTACCCATCCTAATTAACTATTACAACAAATGCTTTAGTTACTACATTTTGTATTTAAAAGATTATATGTAAATGCTTTACAAAAATAACATGTATCCTTATAATTATACTTAAGACAACATTATATATGTTATCAACAAAACACAAAGAGATCGCAAAATATTAATAAACGTTTTACGGTTTATTTGTATTAACAATCTCCCTTTTGTTGATGACAAAATATAATGTTATGATGAGTAAAACTTAAGAATAGATGTAAGTTTTGAAAGCTCCTAAGTTTTACTTCTTCTCCCCTTTTGTCGAAACAAAAGTTTACCCTGGAGGAAAAAGTAGTCTCGATTTCTTACTCCCCTGACGGTAGCTCCCCTAGTTTGGGGTGTCAAGAGAAGAAAAAAAAAAAAAAAATCCTACAAAAAGAGTTAGTAACATGCTTAAATGATCTTGTGGTTGTCGAGAATCAAGATAGGGAGCCAAGGTATGTAAACAAGGCCTTGTAATAAAACGACAAATTGTAGTGGTAGTTAAGCCACTTACAAGCATGTAAAAATAAGAACAAGACTTGTTCTTGAAAATGACAAAAAAAATATAAAACTAAAAGTGAAAAATAGTAGTAGAGATTCCTTCCATGCTTGCATAAGGTTATGGATGGAGGTTTGGATGAGTAATGGTATTGATGCGATCAAGGATGAGGTTGAGTATGAAACGCATTTCTTCCCTAACTTCTATTGCAATTTCCCTAGTGGATTGGCAATGTTCACAATGTAAATGATGTGGGTAATGAGTGCGGAAGTTTTCCGGTTGTTTTGATTTGAGTTATCACGGAAGTTGTGGTGGAAAAATAGGAAAATATGGATCAAAATCCGGAATGTTTAGCGTGGTGGTGGAAAAGAACCTAGATGTTCTTGTAATGTGATGGGAGCTAGAGGTGGAGATGTTTCAAGATCTTGAAAGATAGTATTTGGTGATGTGGGGGGTGTTGAAAAGACTATTTCTTTTTCTTTAGGTTGGGTAGATCTTGTTGGAGTCCTAAGGAGTTCCAAAAGAGTTATTTTAGGTGGTGATGAAGTTGGTGTACTTGTTGGTGATGAGGGTGGTGCTATAATGGAAGCATCTTGTGGTGAGTTATTTGTTGAGGATGAATCATTTGAGGTTGGTTTTGCTAAACAACAAGATCGGATACTAATCCGTGCGGATATCCTAGCATTTGATTGTGGTATTTTGGATGGTGGAAGTACAAAGGTTTGGATATCATGATTGTTTGTACTAGATGATTCTCTAAAGGGTTTTGGATGACATGATGAAGTGTGTTTGTGAGAAGGAGATGGAGTATGCAAGCATTTTGGGAGTTATATATAGAAAAACAACACATTGTAATGAATGCTTGACCCAAATGTGGATTAAAATCTAATGATTAGATATGAATTCAAGGCATGTGATCATGAGAACACAAGCATTAAAGAGCATACTCCCAAAATAAAACAAATGTGGATTTTCATCCAAAATGACAAAAATAGAAGTTGAAAACGACACATTTACGGATCCCACGGATCCTTCCTTGAGGATCCGTCCGGCATGAAGGGTGGGATCCGTGGGTCCAGTGATTCAGCAACACAAAATTTTTCTTTTGAAACATTTTTGCCTATTGTGTGTCTATATGCAAACTATTTGGAGTTGCGGTTTTCTCGACCTCTAAAAAGAAAAGGAAAATAACTAGAAAGATAAATCCTAATTGAGATAACCGAAAACACACATTTGGTACATAAGTACGTAATATTGTGTTATCAATGCTCTAATTCATTTTGCTTAAATGAATGTACCAAAACACATATTAGTTATATGTTCCTTTAGCATTCAAAAGTCATGAGATGCAATGAAAGCGGGTTTTACTTTGTATTAATAATGAAAAGCGATTTGTCCTAGGCGTGAGAAATTGCTTTTGTGAAATTGATCTGGGAAGGTATCATTCCTTTTAGAAAACATTTTGAAAGGAGATTTTCTTTAAAAATGTGTATGTAGTTAAAAAATTATAAATGGAATACTTATCTTGGGTTTTGAAAATTCCGTATTGTTTGTGAGTTGTCGTGAAATAGGAATCCTAGACTCGGAAAGAAGAAGGCTAGTGTTTACATACCTTGTAGAGTCAATTAAGTTATGACGTTTGTTCCATTAGGCCAAGACCAAGAAGAAGAAGGTTGAATTGTTCCCACTTCAACGGTTTGGTGAGGACGTCGGCTATGTTGTCTTGGATGCAACCTTCTCAATAGAGATGTTCCCTTTGAACATTGTCTCTTAGGAAGTGATGACGAATCTCTATATGCTTTGTGCGAGAATGTAATACGGATTCTTGCTTAAGTCGATTGCACCTTTGTTGTCACAAAGAATGGCTATGTCGCTTAGATGGATGTCGTAGTCTACTAACGCTTGTTTCATCCATAGTGCTTGTTGGCATGCTTTGCTTGCGGAGACGTACTCGGCCGGTTGTTGATATTGCAAGTGCCGTTTGTTTCTTAGAGAACCATGATGTTAAGCAACATCCCATAAAAGTACATACCCCACTTGTACTTTTCTATCAACGTAATCACCGCATGGTCGAATCTGCATATACAATTGTTTCTACTCCGTGCCCTTAGGATACCATAATCCTAATTGTGTTGTACCCTAATATATCTAAATATTCTTTTACGGCTTCTAGGTGTGATATTTTAGGGTCTTCTTGAAACCTAGCACACAAGCAAACACTAAACATGATATCCTAGCCTACTTGCCGTGAGGTGAAGGCTACCTATCATGCCACGATATTTAGTATTATCAACGGATTCTCCGTCCTCGTCTTTTGTGAGTTTGGTGTCGGATGACATTGGAGTCCTAATTGGTTTTGACTCTTCTAGACCGAATTTCTTTAACATCTCCTTGATGTATTTAGATTGATTAAAGAAGATACCATCTTCTACTTGTTTTATTTGTAGACCAAGAAAGAAACTAAGTTCTCCCATCATACTCATCTCGAACTCGTCATGCATGATTTTAGAGAAATCATCACACATGTCTTGACAAGTGGATCCGAATATAATATCATCTACATATATTTGTACTATGATTATATGTGACTCTCTTTTCTTAGTAAAAGTGTGTTGTCAACTAACCCCATGGTGTAGTTGTGTTTAACTAGAAATGACTTGAGTCTATCATACCAAGCTTTTGGAGCTTGTTTAAGACCGTAAAGGGCTTTCTTTAATTTATACACATGTTTGGGTTTTCAAAATCAATGAAGCCGGAGGTTGAGCTACATATACTTCTTCATTTATGACACCATTTAGAAAAGCACTTTTGACATCCATTTGATAAAGCTTTAGATCATTAGCACAAGCATACGCAAGAAGTATTCTTATAGACTCTAATCTAGCCACGGGGCATAGGTCTCATCAAAGTCTATTCCTCTTGTTGGTTATACCCTTGAGCAACGAGTCTAGCCTTGTTCCTAGACACTACTCCGTTTGCATCTAATTTGTTTTATAAACCCATTTGGTTCCTATTATGGTTTGATTACTAGGTGGAGGACAAGTGTCCAAACATCATTAGAAACAAATTGATTTAGTTCTTCTTGCATAGCCATTACCCAACTTTCATCTTTTATGGCTTCTTGTGTATTCTTAGGTTCTAAGGTTGAAACGAAACAAAACAAGCTACTTTGGTTTTGAACTTGAGACCTTAATGTTCGTTCGTTTAGTTTTCCTATGACTTTATCTACAGGGTGATCTTTGGACTCTTTAATGTTTACTATTTTATCACTTAGAGGTTCTTCTTCTTCACTTATCTTTTTCTTTATTACTATGGCTTCACTTTCTATAATCTCGTCATCGACAAGAGGTGGAGAGGGTTTGGGTGGACTTTCATCAAATTTTATATTTAATGACTCTTCTACCTTCATTGATTCTTTGTTTAATATGACGTAAGCCTTGCTATTTGGCGAATAACCTAAAAAGATACCTTCGGTTGATTTAGGATCAAATTTTGTAAGGTAATCTTTAGTGTTAAGAATAAAACATTTACTACCAAAGACTCTAAGGTGATTTAACGTAGGCTTTTTGCCTCGAAATAACTCGTATGGAGTTTTTCCTAAGATTGGTCTAATCAAGACTCGATTGAGTATATACGTTGAAGTATCAACGGCATTACACCAAAACTTTTGAGGTATGGATTGTTCATTAAGCATGGTTCGACTCATTTCTTGTAGAGTTCTATTCTTTCTTTCTACTACCCCATTCGATTGTGGAGTCGTGGAGCCGAGAAGTTGTGAGTAATACCATTAGCGTCACAAAAGCTCGGTTGCACTTCATTATCGAATTCCCTACCATGATCCGTCCTAATAGACACTATGGGTCTTCCTAGTTGTCTTTGGATCTTTTTGCTTAATATTTCAAAATAGTTAAAGGTTTCCGTTTTGTTCTTTAAAAATTTTGTCCAAGTATACCTAGAGTAGTCATCCACTATTACCAAAGTATAGTAGTTGCCTCCATAACTTTGGATAGCGGATGGACCAAATAAATCCATATGTAGTAATTCTAGACACTTAGTTGTGGACACCATGTTTTTAGCTTTATGACTCGAATGAGCTTGTTTTCCTATATTACAAGCATCACAAAATGATGTTCATATTTTAACTTAGGTAGATCTCTTACTAGATCTTTGGATGATAGCGATTGAAGAAGTCGCATGTTGGCGTGACCCAATCTTGATGCCATAAGGTTGATATCATCCATAGAGGTAAGACATAGTTTGTCTTTAGGTTCATTACCGATTTTAATGACATAGACTCCATGTTTCCTAATTCCTCTTCCTATGGTTATGCCATTTTAAGTATCTTACTACGGTTTGGGTAAAAGTACATTGCACTTTTATCACATATTTGACCTATACTTAAGAGATTAAAGTTTAGGTTTTCTCGTGACACACATCGTTAATGGTTAGAGATTTGTTAGAAATCGTACCTTTACCGATGATTCTACTTTGCTATTTCCAAACACCACATTACCTCCATTGAAGGATTCGTGCGTGGAGAATAGATCCTATTGCCGGTCATGTGCCTCGTGCACCCGCTATCCTTGACCCATTCATCGGGGTCTAGGTCGACCTTTAAGCACACCTAAAACAATAATAAACTCAAAGTTTGGTCCCCATTTGTTCATGGGTCCATTAGTGTTAAACATTCCATTCATGTTAGACATGTATGGATAAGATGAGTATGCATTCCATGGAGCAAAGTTTTGAAAAGAGAAACCGTTTTGCATATTAGGGTTCCATCCCATTTGATGGTTACTTCTTGGATAAACGTTATTAGGTCTCCTAGGTGCATTATGTTTTGAAAAGATGGTGCTTTGTTTCTTGCAAAAGTAGGATTATATTTTGGAGGTGGATGTCTAGTGGTGACATGAGTTGGTTTCTTCCTATTTACGATAACGAACTCGGTTCTAGATGAAGAGGCTATGTTATTACCATTAGTTGTCACAGCGAGATCCACGGATCGGTTTGTACACTAGCGGTTCCCTTTTAGGGATCCGTGGGATCCGCCACAACGATGGCTGGTTTTCTAATTCTCTAACAAATTTTGTTTCTTTATTTTCACTAGTTGATGGATCAAGTTGTTGTATACCTAGACCCTTTTGGTTGTTGCGGTTTTAACACCATCGAGTATTGTATCTAAGGTGTTTGTACTCATTCTAGCAATTTTAGAATCTAAATGATCAACTAGTGTTTGAAGTTGAACACAAAGTTCACATTCACCACTTGCTATTTTACCCTTTTCCAAGCGTTTTAGTTTTGCTTTTAATTCTATGACTTCTTTATCTAAGCGTTGGTTTTGACTCTTTAAAAGCTTGTTTTTGTTAATTAGTTTTAAGCTAATATTGCATAGTTTATCATATTCATTATGCAATGAGTCGTCATCAAGTGATGAGCTACTATAGTATTCGTGACATACCTCGTGCGTTTGCCATGAGGCAAATTTCTTCGTCTTCCTCGTCGCTCATTCCCCATGTTCCGCTCACGAACGCCTTTTGATCATCCCGTTTGGGACACTTACTAATAAAGTGGTTTGGGTCCCCACATTTAAAGCAAGTACGATCATCCTTTGACTTCTCGTCCTCTTTGCTTTTTCGAAAGCCTTTCTTATCGTCATACGGTTGTTTGACGTATCTACCTTTTCTTCTAAAGAACTTTTTAAAGTCCTTTACCGCCATAGCGTACTCTTCGTCGTCACTACTCGAAGATGAGTTCTCCTCATCGATCGAAGCCTTTTTGGCTTTAAGGGCAAGAGATTTGTGTTTCTCTTTCACCTTTGAGGCTTCAGAATCTTTAGCAAGGACAAGCTCGTAGACTTTTAGGTTGCTATGAGTTCATCGAGGGTGAGTTGTCAAATCTTTTGACTCTTGATCGCCATCACCTTAGATCTCCACTTGATGGAAGTGCCCTTAGATATCTCCTAACATGGTTACGGCTAGAAAAGATTCATCAAGTGCTTGTAAAGATGTAATAATAGTATTAAAGTTAGCAAATGAATGATCTATAGTTTCCTCATCCGATATTGAAAATTGTTCATATTGTTGAACAAATAAATCAATTTTATTATTTTAACTTGTTCGTTGCCTTGATGAGTTACAACTAAAGAATTCCAAATTTCTTTAGAGGTTTGAGTAAGGAAATTCTTTCAAATTCCTTTTCGGTAAAGCATTATATAAAACCATTTTGCTTCACTATTTTGAAAGCTTTTCTTCATTTCATCATTTAGTTTATCATGAGGTATGTTAACTAAATTTCCTTATCATCATTTGAGGTAGCCTCAAAATCACCTTCAACAATAATGTACCAAAGATCAATATCTTTAGACTTCACATATGTTTCAATCTATTTTCCAATATATAAAACCATTAGTTTCAAGTAGTGGTGGTGGTTGCATAGATTGCCCTTCCTTATAATTTTCGAACCCATAGTGATCAAAAGTTTTTAAATACAATTTTATTTTAAAACTTTTATAAACTTAGCTCTTGATGCCAATTGTGGAAAACTAGAAGGGGTTGAATAGTTTTGCGATTTTAAGTTGATTTCAAAACTTTAGATTCGATATTATGTGAAATCGTATGGATGTTGAGAACGTATAGATCTAATGATAATGCAAGCAAATAAATAAAGGTAAGGGATAGAAATGACACAACCGATTTATAGTGGTTCGGCTACAAGGACACCTTCCTTGCCCTACTCCACTCCCGAGTCACCTACTCGAGAGTTCAAGCACTATGTCAACAAACTCCTTCACTTGGCGGAGAAGCCTTCACAACGTTGCTTACACTTTATCCGGTACAAAGCTAGATACCGAGTCCGTAGCACGTGGACCAAACCAACACAACTATTACACAACAAATATGTGAAATATCAAATACAAGATCTTTGCTACGAAATCTTGCGGAGTGACAAATCAATCAAGGACCCCTTGCTTGGATGACTTGTAGAATGCTCGTGATCTCGCCTTAGAAGGACCTATATGAGGATCACAAATAGAAAGAAAGAAGAACAACTCTCTAGATCAAGTGATCTATATGTTAGAAGAGAATGAGAGTGTATATGAGATTTAGTAAGAAGAGGGTGAGTTAGAATGAAGAAATGGCTCTCTTTTATAGGCAAATTTCCTCCTTGTTCCCACGGATCCCACGGATCCCTTCCACTGGGATCCGGCTAGCACAAAGCTAGGGATCCGTGGGCATCCTCTTTGCCCATGGGTTTTTGGTTATGGGTCATGGGTTGGTCCATGGGTTATATCTAGATTCAATGTATCTAAGTATACATTGTATCAAGTCTCTTTGGGTATGGGTTAAGATCCATGGGTTGTGATTTTACCCATCCTAATTAACTATTACAACAAATGCTTTAGTTACTACATTTTGTATTTAAAAGATTATATGTAAATGCTTTACAAAATAACATGTATCCTTATAATTATACTTAAGACAACATTATATATGTTATCAACAAAACACAAAGAGATCGCAAAATATTAATAAACGTTTTTATGGTTTATTTGTATTAACACAAAATCTTGCTGTGATCGTGTATAATTCGAAGAATCTCCTTGACGAGGTTTCGTAGCTGTTCAAAAGCGTTCTCGAACAGAACGTCTCAAAGAAGACAACACGGAGTGAGTGAACCAAATAATTTGAGATTCAGCGATTGATGAAAAGAGATTTGAAAAACAATCGAGTATTGCTTAATAAATTGTTTTGCAATACAACGAATGTTTTAAGAAAAATCAATTATCAATCATAAGCACCTTTATATTTGAAATATTAATACACAATCGATGTGCTAAAGAAAAGAATTTTAAGCACAACGACCGGTTTTCAAAGGTATCCATCAATCCATAACTTTGAACGAGATTGATTCATAAGTTTGAATCGCCCATTGTTTCATTCGGTTGTCACATGGTTGATCCATTTGATAGATCTCACACGCCACCTACCAAGAGCTTGTTTGATGTTGGCTCTAGAAGGCTTTTCATCTTCATCGTGAATATGTTTGCATATCACTCGGATGTTCAGCAATACCACAAGGATAATGCGTGGGACTCTTAAGATTTAATCTCACTTTCCACATTGTGTGAAGCAGAGTCTTCATTGACGATGTGTCCTAAAGAGATTTATTTGATGATCTCGTGGATCTAGACTCAATTGTGCACATTTGGTTCCTATCTGGGAGACTAGGGAGGGGTCTCCTTGAATATCAACAATCTTTAAGAAAGTCGATAGATTATGTTGGTTCCCATGAGAATGAAAGAGTCCGGTTAAGAGAAACTTGAGTGTCTTGGGAAGATAAGTGCGATGCATCCTTTGGGTCCATGATGTCTTGTCTTCAATACCGGTGTGACCTTAGTAACCACCAAGAGTATATGAATTGAACCCGGTTTACGCCTAAGGTTGAATTATTGGAGGCTATTTCTTTTCACCCTTTTCTCATTCAATTCTTTTCATTCTTCAACCCCTACATGTCTTACCGAGATTTCATAACTAGAACCTTGTTGGGTTTATTCGATTCTAGCTCTATCTCGATCCACTCTTTCCATACATCACTTTTCTCCTTTTTCATCATTCCTAAGGACTCTACACTATCTAGTGGATTGTCCTGGTAGATCCCTCCCGTACTCGGCGGGATCGTGAGAACAGAATACCTAACCTAACCATCCTTATATCACCATACATAAAGTAAATTTGGTCGGTCTATTTGGTATTGTTCATACGCTATTGGAACCAATTGAAAACCATTTGAAAATCAATCCGGATACTTGTGATATATTATCAAAGCATTTTGTACTGAATTGTTTTGATATTTTTAGAAAAAGCTCCCCTCAACATGTGCATCATGTATTTGAAATCGTTTTGTACCGCGGAGGCAAGAGGAAGGATTCACTTCTTTGATTACCATTTTCTAAAGATATCAACATCACTTTCCGATCAAAATTAGTATTTTCATACTTTGTTAAGGATAATTTTGGGAAGGATGTGGTTTCAAAAGTTGCTCCCCTCGGTATGTGCATAGAAATTTGAAAGTGTTTTACACATATTAGGAAAACACACTGAAACAAATCAATCACGTTTCAATTCCTTTTGGTTTGAAATAGATGCTCCCCCTCAACATGTGCATGGAAAATTTGAAATATTTTGGCACATGTGGGGAGGAAAGCTTGTAAATCATCATAAAACCATTTATCGAATTATCAGTTTAAATCCAATTTAAATCACAAATTCTCCCCCGATCACAATTTTCAAATTATTTGGGATTTGTGATCTCTTGTAGATTTAAATTGATTTTGAATGCTTTTGAGAAGAATTGTGATTTGCTTATGAAAACATTTAACCGATAAGGATCAAAGTCGAGACTTTAAACTCCAAAAACATGCTTGAGTATCTTTTGAAAACATGACATAAACCTTGTGCGAACCAATTGTATGACAACTAACCTTTTGATTTAGATATGAAATCATTCTCTCCACCGATCAATGACATAAGTTGTTGATTGAGAGATGAATATTTTGACAAATGTCAAGATCGGTGATTTTCAAAACTTGAGATCGAGTTAATTTTATCAGTTTTCAAAAAGATAACAAATATTTGTTTTTAGAATTAGAGCATGAGATTTAAAAAATGAGATAAAGCATGGCTCTGTTCTTTCTTTAAAAACGGGTTATAGACTGAAATGACTATAAGCCTTTGTTTCACATTCTCTCAAAAAAAAATTTATAAACAAATTATGTACATTCGAAGAACATCTAAAACCTTTGACATTCTTTGAATGTCAACACAAAAATCGTGAGATGATATCGAACAAGGAAAACATGACAAAATAACAATATTTTGGGATTTTCAAGATTTTCTAATTTTATGGATTTTGAAAATTTTATATTTTTCTATTTGCTTTTTGTTGGTATTGAAATTTTGTATTTTGCTTTTGAATAACTATTTACAAGAAATGGATGCATAAAACCTTTTACTCTCTTCTTCCTCTTGAAGGCGTTTAAGTGTTTCCGGTTGTAGACTCTTTAGACCAAGTCGTGGGAGGATAAACTCAAAAGCGTTCTCTAGGAAGAGCTTTGGTGAAGATGTCTGCTAAGCGGTATTCGGTTCTCAAAAATAAAGTTCCACCACACCGTTTCCACTTGTTCCCTGATGAAATGATGTCGAATGTCGATGTGCTTTGCTTTGAGTGTTGTGCGTTGTTGCATGAGAAAGCAATGGCACTTTTGTTATCACAATCTGAGAGGATTTTGTTGAATTCAAAGCCATAGTCGGATAATTGGGATCTCATCCATAGGTTTGAGCACAACAAGATGACATGGCTATGTATTCGACCTCTATAGAGGATATAGAATTACTCATTTGTTTCTTTGAAGACCGACTCACAAGCTTATCACCCAAAACCACGAGCACCTCCAGGCCGTACGGCGTGTATCTTGACATCTGCATGATCGGCATCTGCGTAAATTTGTTAGTGACATCTGGGTGTCCTTGGTGCAAAGTCCCATATTGATGGTTCCTTGGAGATACCGAAGACCCGTTTAACCGCTTCAAGGTGCTTTTAGTAGGCTTAGCACGGTATCTAGCACACATGCATACAGTGACGAATGTCCAGTGTCTGGCGGCGGAAAGGTACATCGGGATCGATCATACTACGATATTTCGTTTGATCTACCATGATCCACGAGTGGTTCTCATCTAGTTTGGTACGTTCTACCATGGGAGTGTCAGCGGTGTCACAAATATCAAACCCAAATTTCTTTAAAATTTCATTTGCATATTTAGATTGATTTATAAAATGCCTCGGGACTTTGTGAAATTTGTAATCCCAAGAAAATGACATTTGTCCCATCATAGACATTTGAAATTTTGAACCCATCTCATTAGAAACTTCGGTTACATTCATTGGGGTCGATCGAGGCAAAAATAATATCATCAACATAAATTTGAGCGTGAATTAAATGTTTGCACGACATTCGGTGAACAATGTTGGATCAAGCGCTCCTTTGCTTTGAATCCGGTGAGATAGAAGAAACTTTGATAGCGTATCATACCAAGCCCTTGGAGCTTGCTTCAAACCGTAAAGGGCCTTCTTCAAGCGATAGACATGAGTAGGATGCTCGATTCACAAAAACCTTCGGTTGGTGACGTATCGACTTCTTTAAGATCTCCATTAAGAAAAGTCGTCTTTACATCCGTCGATAGAACAACCATGTTCTTACTTGCGGCATTAGCGGGAAGATTACGGCGCCTCGATATGTGCAAGCTGGAGCAAATGATTCTTCAAAATCGTACCCTCCTCTTGACGGTATCCTTTTGCAACTAATCGAGCCTTGTTCTCAATACATCACCATGCTCATCAAGTTTTACTTTGAAGATCCACTTTAGAGCAATGATCATACTACGATCAGAGCGAGCACTAATTCCCATACATCTAATCGATCAAACTCATGAATTTCTTCTTGCATGGCATTGAACCGTTATGTCTTCATTTATGGCGGTTTAACGTCTTTAGGTTCGACCTTAGATGGTACGGAATTGAAGAAGTGTAAGATATAAGTTTCATAAACACACTAAACCATAATCCAAGTTGGCGTATAAAAGTGTTAGAGAGAAAGTTCTAGAGAGAGAATGGAAGAGAGTTGGGAACTATGTGAAACAAAGAAAAATAGTATTGAGCTCAACCCTCTACCTTGGGAGGTAGAGGGTATTTATAATGTCTTCTAAATAAACGCCACCTACGGGTACATGGATCGTGGCATACAATGGGTAAAGACCCGTCCGTCCTCCATGGTGTTACTTAACAAACTACTAACTAACATATCATAACTACGACTACGAGCTTTCTATTGAATGCTTATACTTGAGGTGACCGACTCTTTAACGATCGAATTTTCTAATTCCTAACAATCTCCCCAAGGAGGTCACCTCAATTTACAATGATTACAAGCAGATATTACATTAGATTGTTGTAGGATTCTTGATTAAGTCCTTTGCTCGATGGCTCGTAGTCTTTGAATCTTCATTATTGCATGTTTGGGAATTCCAAGTGGAGGTGTTTAAGCGATCCACGTGAGAATTATTGTTGAGCTTTGCTGAGATCATCGATCATATTAAATCTCGACTCTTCCTTTGTGATGTTGGTATTATGTGATGTTGTGACTTTTGGACCGACATGCTCACATTACGGATCATGATTTCTTCTTATCGGTAGCGGAAGCTTCGTTGATTCATGATATTGGCGTGTGGCGAAGCATGGGTGAAAATATCGAGTCATTGATGCACTAATCATGATTTCTTTTAGAGATGAATGTGTTGTGTGAGCATGCTGCTATGGATTGACCGCTTCATTCGATGAAGTACAAGCGTAGGGAGTACTGCATACAAGTGATTAGCAATAAAGCGCACAAAAGTGTCTTTGATCACTTTCGATGAATTGAGGTACACGGCCCAGCGGTTCCCAGTTGATTAGTACAATCTTGCTGTGATCGGTATAATTCGAAGAATTTCCTTGATGAGGTTTCTGTTACTCTAGTTGTTCTCAAGCGGAACATCTCAAAGAAGACAACACGGTGGTGAACGACGATGAAGCGAGATTCGCGATTGATGAAAAGAGATTTGAGAAACAATCGTGTATTGCTCGAATAGAAATTGTTTTTGCAATACAACGAAGGTTTTAATGAAAATCAATTATCAATCAAAACACCTTTATTTTGAGAAATAAGTACACGATCGGCGTGCTAATGAAAAGATTTTTAAGCACAAAGGCCGGGTTTTCAAAGGTATCCGTCGAATCCATAACTCGAACCGAGGATTGATTCAAAAGATTGAATCAGCCCATTGTTTACATTTATTGTCACATGATTGATCTATTGAATAGACCTCACATGCCACCTACCGGGAGCTTGTTAGATGTTGGCTCGAAGGCTTTCCATCTTCATTGTGAATATTTTGCATATCACTTTCGGATGTTCTAGCAATACCACGGATAATCGTGGGACTCAAGATATAATCTCTTTCCACATTGTGTGAAACGAAGAGTCTTCATTGAAAATATCCTAATGAGATTTATTGATGATCTCGAGGCTCTAGACTCAATTTGTGCGTGTTGGTTCTGTCTTGGAGACTAGGGAGAGGGTCTTCTTCTTGATATCAACAATCTCAAGAGAAAGTCGATAGATTATGTAGGTTCCCGTGAGAATGAAACAAGCCCTTTTAAGAGAAACTTGAGTGGTTTGGGAAGTTGTAGTCGAGGCGTCAGGGGTCCATGACGTCTTGTCTTCAATACCGATGTTACATCGGTAGCATATGAATTGTACCCAGTTTACGCCTATGGTTGAATAAATGGAGGCTATTTCTTTTCACCACTTTTCCTCATTCAATTCTTTTCATTCTTCAACCCCTTCGATGCTTACGAGACTTCATAGCTAGAACCTTGTTGGGTTTGTTCCAATTACTAGCTACATCTCGATCCGCTCTCTTCCCATATCTCATTTTCTCCTTTATCATCATACCTAAGGACTTCTACACTAACTAGTGGATTGTCCACAGGTAGATCCCTCCGGTTACAGCGGATCATGGGACCATAACCTAACCTTATCATCCTTATATCACCATGCATAAAGTAGGATTGGTCGGTCTTTGGTATAGTTCTTCCGCCTTGAAACCAATTGAAAACCATTTGAAAATCAATCAAGATACTTGTGATCTAAAATCAAAGCATTTTGTATCTCAATTGTTTGATAATTTTAGAAATGCTCCCCTCAACATATGCATATAATTGAAATTGTTTTAGCATATGGAGGCAAGAGATCTTTGAAATCGTTAGATTAAGAATAGCAGATCCAATCTTTTGATTAACATTTTATAAAATGATCATCATCACTTTCAATCAATTTACTTTAGATACAACATTTTGAGGAAGGATGAGGTTTTCAAGGTTTGCTCCCCATAATATGTGCCTTGAAATATGAAAGAGTTTGCACATATTAGAGGAACTGCATAGAGACAATTAGATCACGATTCAATAATTTGAGGTTTAAAATAGATGCTCCCTCAACATGTGCATGGAAAATTTGAAATCGTTTGTCACATGTGGGAGGAGAGCTTGTTTACCCTATTGTTAGGAATTAGAAATTCGGTATTAAAGAGTCGGTCACCTCAAGTATATGTAATGGTTAAAAGCTCGTAGTCGTAGTTCTTTTAAGATTAAGTAGTATTTAGTTAAGTAACACCGTGGAGGACGACGGGTCTTTACCAACTGTATGCCTAATCCACAGCCCGATGTGTGGCGATTTATGTAAGACTATAAATACTCTCTACCTCCCAAGGTAGAGAGTTGAGCTCATAATAATATCTTTCACTTTCTCTACTAGTTCCCTAAACCTCTAACTTTCTCTCTAGAATTCCACTTATCGCCACCTTGTTGTTATGGTTTGATGTGTATGTGAAACTAATATCCTACAATTGGTATCAAGAGCCATGGTTAGATCATATCTTGCACATCTTTGGATTTCTAGTGGTTTTAGGTGGTTTTGAGTTTGAAAAGTTAAGTGGTTTTGCATCATTTGGTTGATTTCTTGTGTTAAAGTTTGAATTTTGTTAGTACTTTTATGTTTAGAATCATCACAAGTGTTTAGGTTTTCATTTGGTAAGCTTGAATCATCTTGGTTGGGTTGTTTTGGATTGAAAAGTGATGTTTATATGGTTTTCTTGCTAGCGACTTAGCTCACGGATCATTTTCTTCATAGCGACTTGCTTTACAAATTTGTAGCGAGTTACGACTTTAGACCTAGCGAGTTAGATCTAGCGAGTTAAAGTACAAGTAGTGGACTCTCCACTACTTAGTAGCGACAGTGGTAGCGACTTGGTGCATGGCGAGTTGCTCTTTAGCGACTTGCATCTTTAGCGACTTGAGTAAGCAATTCTTGCAAAATTTTGCTAGCGACTTGAGGCTTAGCGAGTTACTACTTAGCGACTTGCTTTTGTCTAGCGACTTGGGACTCTAGCGACTTAGTGGTGTGGCGAATTAAGTGTTAGCGACTTAGTGCATTATCTTCTAGCGACTTAGTGCATTATCTTCTAGCGACTTAGTGCATTATCTTCAGCGACTTAAGTGATTGTTTACGGTTTTCTCTTGATTTAGTAAAATCCATGAAAGAATCTATTTCCGGTTTAATCATAGAGTTATAAAATCCCGTATAATGCATTAACATGTCTACCAACGTCCTACTATCATCTCCATTGCATTGCCGAGGATGTACAAGCGGTGGCTGGAATAAATAAATCCACCGTAGCAGCGGAAGCGACTACGATTCTTGGGCTCAGCGAATGATTGTATTTCCTTGGAAAGGAAAATGGTGTCAACATTCTCAAATCCATTGATGAAGGACCATATCGAGTTGAGGCGACTAGAGACATACTTGATACTAATGAAGATGGTACTCTGACTTACGGAATGGAGCGGACCTAAGATGTATGATGAGCTTGATGATAAGGATAAAAAGAGATTCGATGCGGATATCGGGGCTTCAAACATTGTTCTTCAAGGTCTTCCTAAAGACATCTACAAGTTGATCAATCATAACATGAAGCAAAGCGGTTTGGGATAATGTTAGATGCTTCTCGGGTTGAGAATTAACTATGGAAGACAGAGAATCCCACTCTGTAATTTGAGCACTTCAAGATGAAACCAGATGAGAGTGTCTATGAGTACTATGTGAGATTTCATAAGTTAGTGAATGACATGAGGAACATCGGAATGACTATGCCTAACATTCAATTTGAATTCAAAATTTGTGAACAACATGAATCCCGAATGGCACAAGTTTGTCACACATTGTGAAGCTCACTAAAGTTGAAGAATACAAACTGAGCAACTCTATGCCTTCCTTCTTGAGAATGAGACATGCTATGTTTGAAAAATTGATTCTCAATCGGTTCAAACCAACGAGGAGAGAGACAAGTCAAATGACTCAACGACTTTCTACTCAAACATCGAATCACAACCAAAGCATCACGGTCATACCCTGGGTAATGGTAATCACAAACTCATTCCCGATCCTATGTTCAAACAAGGCGATCGCGATGCTCGCGTGGGTAACTTCATTAATCAACTAGCTCTTCTCATTAGTCAAATATGAATTCTCCCACAAACCAACAACAACCTCGAGGCGCATCTAACCCACACAATCAAGCCACTTGTTAAAGATGGAAGGATCGTGGTGCAACCATTCGGAAAGCAGTATGATCGGGGAAGAGGTGGAGTGGAGAGGTTATGTTGGCAACCGAGAATCGAGGAAGAAATGGTAACCAAGGTCAAGCTAAGCCAATCAAATGTTATAACCGTGGTGGTGAAGGACACATTGCAAGGCTGCACATCTCCAAAGCGTCCGCGAATCACGATTACCAGATATGAAGATGTTCTTGCACAAGCTCGGGACAATGGTCTTGCTTTGGATGAAGAGGAATTGCTTTGTTTCTTCTTGAGGCAATGCCAAGACCTATGATCTCGATGTGGATGAGCGTACTTATTCAGGAGATGGGTCACAATCATCGAATGCCTTTCAAGTCGGTGGACCGTGATGCATACGACTACGATGAGATGATGGACCCATCTGCGCACACAATTTTATGGCTAGCATTTCTCCAATGGTTTCTCCGAAGGTCTCCTCTTCACCACAAGTGGCCCATCCAAGGACAAACTCATCGGAGGTATTAAAACTATACGATGATCTTTGATGTACAGCGGATGCATGACAAAGTACAACCAATTGAAACTATTGAATCAAATGTTGAAAATATGGGTAATAACAATATCGTCCCATACGATCAATACGTGAAACAAAGTGAAAGTGAAGTTGTACCAAGTGATGCATCTTCTTAGGTCAACAATGACTATGTCTTTGATGAATACTGTTTGCATGTGCTCGATGATTCCGTAATTTCCAACTAAATGCCTATAAGGGGCGTGTTGCTACTTATGAACAACGTGCAAAATTTGAGTTGACCACTGCGTGAGCGAGAAATGGATGACCAAGTGAGTACGATAATTAGAAAAGTAAGTTTAGAGAAGTATTGAAACAAGTTACATTCCTTACAAGAAAAACTTTCTAAACAATTAAGCAAAAACAAGAGCTTCAGAAAATGTGAAAATGCTTAAGCAAGAATTTAATGCAAAGGAATCAAAACTCTTGAGATTTTTCTAATCTGAAAACTTTGAAAAACAAACTTGAAAACAAGTTGTACATACAAGGAAACACCATTCGATCCCCGCTCACATGGTCACCAAACATCGAGTCTTAAGCGATAAGCATAGCATTCCCTTGTTGAGGAACCAAATCCAGAGGTAATTAAAAGGCTAGAAATGCTCATAAGGTGCTTTATGATGGTAATGAAATCCTTAAGCCTAGGCGAAAACCTAGTTGCGTTGAGTGCAATGAGGAAGATAAGAAATCAATTGAAATCACTAGGGAAAAGATGAATAAGAAACAAAATGATCCCAAATGCAAAGAGAAAACATAATTATCACTCCTCATGATTACAAGAAGGAAAGCTGGATTTCCTTGAACAAGTTTAAGCCTCGGACATTGTTGACCCCGAACAAGTCTTGGGAAAAAGGATTTAGATAAGCGAAAAGCGAAAATATTGTTGAAACAAACCCTCCCTTTGGAAAATGCCTAGAGCGACTGTGTATCCTCCTAATACACCAATGCATCTTGTACCTAGAACAATTGCCACTAAAGCAAGACATTAATTAGCCAATACGTTATATTTCAACTATTTGTTGATTTGAGAACTTGCAAGAAAAGGATCACACCTGTTGGTATAATCGAAGGAGAAAGGGTTTTGAACAAATGAAAGAATGCTATTTAATCGAGGTCATGCCCTTCTTTAAACTTCTAAAAGATCACTTTGAGAGTCTTAAAAAGGGATAGAAACGACATTAAGGAATGGAAAAGGAATTTGATGCAATGGTTGTTGAAGTTAGTGACTATGGGCATGCATCTGAAATATAATGAGATTGAGAGAAAGAACTTGCATACATTAAATGAGAATCTTATTACTTGAATGTGTTGCTCAAGATGTGTTTTTTCACTTTGCTTCAAATTGCTCTATTAATGCTTCCAAATTTCATGAACTATCTGTATCCTGAAAGTCTCCCATGATCGTGTCATTGAGCTTGAAAAACTAATTCTAAACTAAGCGAGAAAATTGAACGGATGATCACGACAATTTCATTAAACATTTTTCTAAACTATAAGTTGAGCATTTTAATTTACAACTAAAATATCAACATCTTAAAGAAAATGTCAAAACTTCAAATGTCAAGACATCTTGGATGCTCGAGTTTGATGCGGTTTTCAAATTAACAAAGCGTGATGAGCAGATTCAAGCTCGATGCAACACGATCGAGAAGTTAAGCCCAAATCTCTCAATTAAAGGGTCAAACGAACAATATGACAGGCTCCCAAATGCCTCCTCCTTTAGATTCTCGCAATTCTCAAACGTTTCATCTTCAAAACCTAGTAAATGCATTACAAAAGGAAAGCGAAAGTTTTCTAGAAGAAAATGAAAAGGTTAAACGTCATTTCAATGAGTTATTTGAATCAATTAAAGTCACTCGTAACAAAAACAACGAACAAATAGCTTCATTGCAAAAGGAAATTGAGAATCACGAAGAGTCGGTAAAGGGAAAATGCCAATGACCAATGGGAGAATGGTGTATCAAAGGTTCACTCTTGTAATAAATATGCTTTGTCATGACTTATGTCCCTCCTCATCTATGAACAACAAACTTGCTATTCAAACATACTTCTCATCCCTTAAGGATTGCCTAGAATGTCTGCGTGAGATTGTTGAAGAGGATAAGTTAGAGAAACCTCATGATAATGCAATTGGACATGCATGCTTATATGCCAAACGATCTCAAGAAATCTTAGAATGCTTGATCACAATATGCCCAAAGTCATTAGGTGAGAGTTAATCCTTTGATTCCATGCTCGATGCCTAATGCCAAGTATGATATGCACTCGATTCCCAATGTTTTGAATGTGAACCGTGGTGTGCCTTTAAGGGTTTGATTCTAGATTTGTCAATGCTAAGAAAGAGAACTCAAGTGTGCCTTCTAGGAGTACAAATCTCGGTACCTCTAGTTTTAAGAATGTGAAACTTAGTGCACACTGCATGTAGTTCGGATCCCAAAGACATCTAAACAGGTGGTGCAAAGAGTAGTAAAACAAACTAATGTTCCCATTCCCTCTACAGAGAATGTCGGTGACATTAAAGGAGCAGGTCAAAGTCTCAAGACAATACAAGGAATGATAGGACTGCAAGTTAAGAAATGCGACCTGGAAAAGTGTAGAAGAACAATCTAGAACTTTAAGTTTGAATCGAATAAAGCAGATAATGTTGATTCTAGTATTAGCCATAAGCGCATCGTAATTAATTCGTCTTCGACACTATTTGCAAACCTTGTATTGCGATGTTCGCTGAATTCGCTTTCCTAATCATGAATGTGGTGTTAATGTTCGCGCTAATGATGTTAATTGTCCAACCATATTGTTAATGCTAAAATTCATGTTAAGAAGGCTAAAAGGTAAAACGAAAAGAAAGTTAGAAAAGCAAGTGGAAACCCACAGGAAGTTAACATTTAGTAAAATAGGCTTCTATTGGATACACATTGGTCATAAGACTAATCGAGATAATGCCCGCTAGAAAATGGATGCCTCTTCGGTAGAACTATTCCTTTAAGAAGTGATCACATCGCTAATGTGGCCATCTACGTACACTAGTGCCGCATCTATTCACAATGATTCCATTGCCTCACTTTCCGATACGAATGCTTCTATTTACGACGCTGGTGTTCCAACCATTGTAACTAACCAAATGGAACCTATTCTTGCATGGGATCCCAATTATCCAGCTTATCCATTCTTATGCATGTTCAACTCTGAGATCGTTCAAATCGTCTTACGGGGTACTGGACTCAGTCGTTCCAAACATGTAGTAGGAGACCCGGTTAGGCTCATGAACTTCGCAGCAAATTCGCCGGAGATCATTGATTTGGTAATGATCATTTCAAAGCTATTATGGGTTATGGAGATTATGTTGTTGATGATAGTGTCATCTCTAGAGTGTGTTATGTGGAAGGTTTAGGTCATAATCGTCCGTTGGTCAATTCTTGCGTGATTCCGATCTAGAAGCAGCCTTCAGACAACACACCGCTTGTTGTAGATCTTAATGGTGAGGAATTGTTAAAAGGAACTCGTGGGCTCAAATCTTTACACCATCTCTATCGATGACATGACGAGGGCCTCTCCAATCACACTTGTTATCAAAGGCTTCAAAAACAAAGTCATGGTTATGGCATCGTAGCCTCAATCACTTGAACTTCTGCACCATCAACGATCTTTCGAGAAAAGACTTAGTTGTAGGTTTACCTAGACTAAAGTATGAAAAGGACCATCTTTGTTCAAAGATGTCAATCGGGAAAAAGCAAGAATTATGCCCATAAACCCAAACCTACTAACTCCACACGAGAAGTTCTTCATATGATTCATATACGGATTTATGTGGACCTATGAGGGCGTAATATCTTTGGGAAGAAATATGTGTTAGTTGTGGTTGATGATTACTCTAGATACTTTGGGTCAAGTTCTTAAGGACAAAGGATGAAACTCACGATATCATCATCAAACTCATCAAGCAAATTGGAGTTCGACTAAACAAAAGCGCGTAATTATTCGAATGTATAATGGAACCGGGTTTGTCAACAAACAACTTAGTGAATTCTATGAAAGCGTTGGAATCGCGGCATCAAAGAAGTGTTCCACGAACCCCCGTCATGCAATCGGTGTAGTTGAAAGACGAAATCGTGCTCTTGTTGAAGCCGCTAGAACAATGCCGATCTACTTTCAAAGTTCCAATAGTTTCTGAGGTTTGAAGCAATTGCCACCGCATGCTACACACAAAATCGTTCACGATTCACTTCGTTCATGGAAAAACTCCATATGAACTTGTCCTTGAAAACCTAATCTATCTTTCCCGTGTGTTTGGTGCATTGTATCCAACTAATGAGGTCGAGACATAGCGAACTTAAACTGGTGACATTGGAGTATTTGTAGGATATGCATCAAACAAAAAGGGATAACGAATCTACAACAAAAGAACCCGAATATCATGGAAACAATTCACGTTACGTTTGATGGTGATCGGTCAAATGGCTCTGGACACTCCACTCAGACCCGCACTTCAAAAGCGATCCCATTGGATCATCTCTGTTCCAAACTCCTCTCAAGAAACTCCATGTACCTCCATCGATGACTTAAAGAAATTGTTTGATCCTATGTTTGATGTTGTATGATTCAATTACTAATGAGGTGTTGATCCCTACAACGAGAGGATGCTCATATTCCCGTGAATGATGTCAATCTTCCAAGATCAATATCTTTAAGTCAAGAAGCACGCTGCACATCCTTCGGCCTCATCAACAAATCATCACTCTTCGAATATACATCATGGAAATGTTTCCGGCATCAACGACGAAGTTAACCCCGCTTGCGACTCCTCGAAGATGCTCCATTTGAAAACATATTTACTACTCACGAATCATCATCGAACCATCTTCTTCAGAGACATCATTCGGCCACTCCTTCCTCAACAAGCGCCGCATGAACACCTCGGAAAATGGACTCACGATCACCCCTGAGACAACATCATTGCGTCCCTCTCGCCCTCAGATCAACTTGGAAACAACTGCGCTGACATGCCTTATGGTGCTTCTTTAACTCCAGACTATCTAAGATCGAACCAAAGATGTTAAACTGCCATGAATGAAGATAGTGGTTCAATGCCATGCAAGATGAAATTCATGAATTTGATCGCCTTGATGTACGAGAGTTTTTGCACTCAGGCGATCGCGCTATGATTATAGCTCTCAAATGGATCTTCAAAGTAAAACTTGATGAGCATGGTGATGTGTTGAAAAAGCAAGGCTCGATTAGTTGCTAAAGGATATCGCCAAGAGGAGGTATAGACTTTGAAGAATCTTTGCCCGATTGCTCGAATCGAGGCAATCGGAATCTTTCACGCTAATGCGGCTAGTAGAAATACGGTAGTATATCGATGGATGTAAAGACGGCATTTAACGAGAGATCTTAAAGAAGTCGCCACGTCAGTCAACTTTGAAGGATTTGTGAATCAAGAGCATCCTACTCACGCTTATCGGTTGAAGAAGGCTCTTCACGGTTTAAAGCAAGCTCCAAGTATGCTGGTATGATACATCGTCAAAGTTTCTTCTATCAACCGGATTCATCAAAGGAGTGCTTGATCCTACATTGTTCACCAAGAAGTCGCAAACATTTAATTCATGTTCAAATTTATGTTGATGATATTATTTTTGCCTCGGATGCACCCAATGGAATGTGATCGCTTTTCAAATGAAATGAGTTCAAAGTTTCAAATGTCAATGACGGGACAAATGTCATTTTTCCGGGATTACAAATTTCACAAAGTCCTGCAGAGGCATTTTCACAAATCAATCTAAATATGCAATGTAGATTTTAAAGAAATTTGGATTTGATTCATGTGACCCCTCGTTGACACCCCTATGATCGACCGAACCAAACTAGATGAGGACCACTGTGGATCATGATCGACCAAACAAAACATCGAAGTATGATTGATCCTGATGTAATTACGCCTAGTAGACTTTACATCTTGTTCATTGCTTGCATGTGTGCTAGATACCGTGCTAAGCCTACTAAAAAGCACCTTGAAGCGTTAAACGGTCTTCCGGTATCTCCATGAACCATCAATACTGGACTTCGTACCCAAAAGACACCGGTATGTCACTAACAAAGATATGCGTATGCGATCATGCAGGTGTCAAGATACTGTCAAATACGCCGAGGTGCTCGGCTGGGTGATAAGCTTGTGAGTCGGTCTTCAAAAGCAAATGAGTACTTCTATTTCCTCTACAGGTCGAATATAGCCATGTCATCTTGTTGTGCTCAAATCTTATGGATGAGATCTCAATTATCCGACTATGGCTTTGAATTCAACAAAACCTCCGCATCGCGGATAATAAAAAGTGCTATTGCTCTCATGCAACAACGCTCAACACTCAAGAGCAAAGCATATCGACATTCGACATCATTTCACTGTGAACAAGCGGAAAAAGGTGTGGTGGAACTATATTTCATGAGGTCTCGAATATCGCTTAGCGACATCTTCACCAAAGCTCTTCCAAGAGAACGCTTTGAGTTTATTCTTCCACGCCTTGGTTTGAAAAGCCTTCAACCGTAACCCTCAAACGCCTTCGTGAGGAAGACGAGGAGTAAAGGTCTATCTTCATCTATCTCTTGTAAATATTTATTCAAAAACAAAATACAAAATTATAAAACTCTCAAAAATCAAATAGAAAATTATAAAACTTTCAAAATCCATAAAAATCAAAATTCAATAAAAAAAAAAAAAAAAAAAATCTTCAAAAAATATTGTCAATTTGTCATGTTTTTCTCGATTCGATAATATCACGGTTTGATGTTGTCATTCAAAGAATGACACGGACTTTAGATGTTGTTCGAATTTAAAAAAAAAAAAAATTGGGAGAAAGAGAAACTATGGTTTATTGTCATTTTCGTGCAATAACCGGTTTTAAAAAAGAACAGAGCCATGTATCACCATGTTTTCAAATTCCATGCTCGATTCTATAAACATTTATCTCATTGAAACTAAATGCTTTGAAAAATAACTCGGCCTCTATTTTTGATAATCATCGTGACTTATTTGTCAAATTTCTATCTCTCAATCAACAACCTATGTCATTGATCGAGGGGAGAATGATTTCAATTAAATTAAAAAGTTATTTGGCATTAAATCGCTTTCAAAATATATTCATGCATGTTTTATCAATGGAGTTTAAAGTCTTAAAAATCCGATCCTTATCGCTTAAAACACTTTCATAATCAAGTCACAATTCTCTTAAAGCTTTCAAAATCAATTTAAATCAATAAGAGATCACAAATCTCAAATGATTTGATAATTGTGATCGGGGAGAATGTGTGATTTAAATTGGATTTAAACCGATAATCTGAAAATGGTTTTATAAGGATGCACATGCTATCCCGCCCACACGTGATAAACGATTTCAAATTTTCCATGCACATGTTGAGGGGGAGCATCTATCTTAAACCTATGATTTGAAATGTGATCAACTTATCTCATGTGCAAGTTCCTCTAGTATGTGCAAAACTCTTTTCAAACCTCTCAGGCATATCGAGGGGGAGCAAATTTATGGAAACCTCATCCTTCCCTAAATGCTATATCTACTTTATTTGATGTGGAAGTGATGTTGATATCTTTAGAAAATGGTAATCAAAGAAGTTAATTCTTTCTCTTGCCTCCGTGCAAAACATTTTCAAATACTTGATGCACATGTGAGGGGAGTTCTCGTCTAAAATTATCAAAAACAATTCGGTACAAAATGTTTTGATAATATATCACAAGTATCCGGATTGATTGTCAAATGGTTTTCAATTGGTTCCAATGGCGTATGAACAATACCAAATTGACCTACCAACTTTACTTTATGTACGGTGATATAAGGATGATAAGGTTAGGTATGTGTTCCCATGATCCGCCGTAATCGGAGGGATCTACCTGTGGACAATCCACTAGTTAGTGTAGAAGTCCTTAGGTATGATGATAAAAGGAGAAAAGTGAGATATGGGAAGAGTGCGGACCGAGATAGAGCAAGCATCGGAACAAACCCAACAAGGTTCTTGCTATGAAGTCTCTGCAAGCTTGAAGGGTTGAAGAATTAAAAGAAATGAATGAGAAAAGGGTGAAAACAAATAGCCCTCCATTTATTCAACCTTAGGGCGTAAAACCGGTTCACTTTATATGCTAATCGATGGTAACATCGTGATTGAAAACAAGACGTCATGGAACCAAAGGACGATCGCACTTCAACTTTCCAAACCACTCAAGTTCCCTTAAAAGGACTTGTTTCATTCTCACGGGAACCGACATTATCTATCGACTTTCTCTTAGAGATTGTTGATATTGAAGAAGGAGACCTCTCCTAGTCTCCCAACACAGGGATCCAAATATGCACTAATTGAGTCTAGAGCCACGAGATCATCAATAAATCTCATTAGGACACTTTCAATGAAGACTCTGCTTCACACAATGTGGAAGAGATTATATCTGAGTCCCACGCATTATCCTTGTGGTATTGCCGTAATATCCGAGTGATGTATACATATTCATAATGAAGATGGAAAGCCTCGAGCCAACATCAAACAAGCTCCGGTAGGTGGTATGTGAGATCTATTATAGATCAACCATGTGACAACCGAATGTAGAAACAATGGGGCGATTCAATCTCTTGAATCAATCTCGGTTCGTGATATGGATTGACGGATACCTTTGAAAACCGGTCTTTGTGCTTAATAACTCTTTTCTTTAGCACATCGACCGTACTCATTTTTCAAACCAAAAGGTGTTTTTATGATTGATAATTGATTTTCAATAAAACCTTCGTATTGCAAAACAATTTTATCGAGCAATACACGATTGTTTTCAAATCTCTTTTCATCAATCGTTGGACTTAAAATTACTGGTTCACTTATCTGTTGTCTTTGAGATGTTCCGCTTGAGAACAAACTAGAGCACCGCGAAACCTGTCAAGGAAATTCTTCGAATTATACTCGATCACGAAAGATATGCATAACGATCAACCTGGGAACCGTGGGTCGTATTAATTCAACGAAGTGATCAAAGACACTTTCGTGCGATTTATTTAATCACACTGCAGTACACCCGACGCTTGTAGCCGATTAGAATGAAGCGGTCAATCCATAGCCACATGCTCACTTAACACATTCATCTCAAAAGAAATCATGATTAGTGCATCAATGACTCGATATTTTCACTCCATGTTTCGCTCACGCCGCCAATATCATGATTCAACAAATGCTTCCGCTACTCGATAAGAAGATATCATGATCCGAATGTGAGCATGTCGGTCCTATAGTCACAACATCACATAATACCAACACCACAAAGGATGTGTCGAGATTTCTAATTGGCGATGATCTCAAAAGATGGCTCAAAATTATTATCACGGATCGTTGAAAGACCTCCAATCAAGTAACCAAACATGCAATGTGAAGAATCAATGACTACGAGCTTAGGAGCAAAGGACTACATCAAGAGTGCAAGATCAATTGTTAATGTAATATCTATTTGTATTCAATGTAAGTTTGGTACATGATTGAGCTTAATTCCTTGGGAGATTGTTAGGAATTAGAAATTCCTGTATTAAAGAGTCGGTCACCTCAAGTATATGTAATCGAAAGCTCGAGTCGTAGTTCTTTCTGATTAAGTAGTATTTAGTTATAACACCGTGGAGGACTTGGACGGGTCTTTACCCACTGTGATGCCCCGATCCACACCCGAATGTGTGGCGATTTATGTAAGATTGATAAATACTCTCTACCTCCCAAGGTAGAGAGTTGGAGCTCATAATAATATCTTTCACTTTCTCTCACCAAGTTCCCAAACCTCTAACTTTCTCTCTCTAGAATTCCACTTATACGCCACCTTGTTGTTATGGTTTGATGTGTATGTGAAAACTAATATCCTACACTTATAAAACCATTTATCGAAATATCAGTTTAAATCTAATTTAAATCACAAATTCTCCCCCGATCACAATTTTCAAATCATTTCAGATTTGTGATCTCTTGTAGATTTAAATTGATTTTGAAAGATTTTAAGGAGAATTGTGACTTGATTATGAAAACGTTTTAACTGATAAGGATTGAATTTTGAGACTTTAGACTCCAAAGATTAAACATGCTTGAATATCTTTCAAAACTTAATAATAACCACTGGCCCGTACCATTGTTTGAAAATACACTTTTAATTTAATTGAAAATCCTTCTCCCTCAATCAATGACATAAGTTGTTGATCGAGAGATAGATATTTATGACAACTCGTTAAGTTCGTATGATTTTCAAAAATATAGTCCAAGTAATTTTCAAAGCAATTAGTTTTCATTAGATAGTAAGAAATTGTATTTATAGAATCGTAGCATGAGATTTGAAAACCAAATAAAGCATGGCTCGTTTTTCTTTGAAAACGGTTATCGCTAAAATAACAATAAACCACTATTTTTCTCCGCCTTTTTTTTTTTTTTTATGAAAAAAATTTTAAAACAAAACTATATGCATTCGAAGAACATCTATAAACCCGTGACATTCTTTGAATGTCAGCACAAAGTCCGTAGATGATATCGAATACGGAAAAACATGACATAATAACAATATTTTTGGAATTTTTCAAGATTTTCTAATTTTTTAAGGATTTTTTTTTTTTTAAGGGTTTTTCAAGTTTTGTATTTTGCTTTTTGAATAAATATATACAAGAGATAGATGAATAAAGACCTTTACTCCTCGTCCTCCTCTTGAAGACGTTTGAGTGTTTTCGGTTGTAAACTCTTTAGACCAAGACGTGGAAGGATAAACTCAAAACGCTTCTCAGGAAGAGCTTTAGTGAAAATGTTCATAATCGGTATTGAGTCCTCACAAAATAGAGTTCCACCACACCTTTTTCCACTTGTTCCTTGATGAAATGATGTCGAATGTCGATATGCTTTGCTTTGAGTGTTGAACGTTGTTGCATGAGAGAGCAATAGCACTTTATTATCACAAGACAGAGAGGATTTTGTTGAATTCAAAGCCATAGTTAGATAATCGATCTCATCCATAGGATTTGAGCACAACAAGATGACATGGATATGTATTCAGCCTCCTCAGAGGAAATAGAAGTACTCATTTGCTTCTTTGAAGACCAACTCAAGCTTATCACCCAAAACCGAGCACCTCCAGACGCATTTTGACGACAGATCTTGACAACCCGTGATGATCAAAGATCCGCATAGGCGCTTAGTGATATACCGGTGTCCTTCTGCACCATACTCCCATATTGATGGTTCCTCGAGATACCGGAAGACCCGCTTAACTGCTTTCAAGGTGATTTTAGTAGGCTTAGACCGACATCGAGCACACATGCACATAGCGAACAAGATGTTCCGTCTACTAGCCGCGAGGTACATCGTGATCCAATCATACTACGATATTTCGCTTGATCTATCATGATCCTCGAGTGGTCCTCATCCACTTGGTTCGCTCAATCATGGGGGTGTCAATGGTCACTAGAATCAAATCCAAATTTCTTTAACATCTCATTTGCATATTTAGATTGATTAATAAAAATGCCTCCGGACTTTGAAATTTGTAATCCCAAGAAAATGACATTTGTCCCATCATTGACATTTGAAATTTGGAACCCATTTCATTTGAAAATGGTCATATCTATTGGGGTCACGAGGCAAATATGATATCATCAACATATATTTGACGTGAATTAAATGTTTGCCTCGACTTTCTCCGTGAACAACGTTGGATCAATCGCTCCTTTGCTTGAATCCGGTAGATAGAAGAAACTTTGATAGCGTATCCTACCATGCCCTCGAGCTTGATTTAAACCATAAAGAGCCTTCTTCAAACGATAAACATGAGTAGGATGCTCGATTTACAAAGCCTTCGTGTTGGTCAACGAGACTAACCTCTTTAAGATCTCTCATAAGAAATGCGGTTTTAACGTCCATTTGATAAACAACCATGTTCTTGCTAGCAAGATTAGCCAAAAGATTCGATCGCCTCGATACGAGCAACTGGAGCAAAAGATTCCTCAAAGTCTATCCTCTTCTTCACGATAACCTTTAGCCACTAACCTAGCCTTATTTTTCAAAACATCACCATGCTCATCAAGCTTCACTTTGAAGATCCACTTAAGTGCAATGATCATAGCACAACTGAGTCGGTACTAATTCCCATACATCTAATCGATCAAACTCATGAATTTCATCTTGCATGGCATTGAACCAATTGTCTTCATTCATAGCGCTTTAACATCTTTAGGTTCGATCTTTGAGAGTACGGAGTTAAAGAAGCACCATAAGGCATCGTAGTGTCGTTTACAGTGGATACTGGACGAAGGGTTTCCGATGATGTTATCCAATGGGTGATCATGTGTCCATTTTCTAAGATGTTCATGTGGTTGTGGTTGTGGAACCAAGTAGCAGAGTCGATGTCTCCTGATGAAGATGGTTCGATGATGATTCGTGAGCAAATATATTTTCAAATGGAGCATCTTCGGAGTAGCAAAGGGATTAACTTCATCTTGTGAGTCGAAGCATTTCCATGATGTACATTGGATGATTGAAGATTTGTTGATGAAACAAATTGATCGCAGCAGCGCTTGGCTTAATGACATAGAAATCAAGGATTGACTTCATTGACAGAGATAAGCGTACTACGTTGAAGGAGTTGACAATTCAATAGCACTTGGCTCATAGTCTTCATCAAACATAGGATCAAACAATTTCTTCAAATCATCTTCGGATGGAGGTACATATGGAGTTCTGGAGAAGAGTTTGGTACAAGAGATGAACCAATGGGACTGCTTTGAAGTCGGGTCCCGAATTGGATTGTCCAGAGCCATTTGACCGGTCACTCATCAAACGTAACGTGAATAGTTTCCATGATATTTCGGGTCCTCTTGTTGTAGATTCGTATCCTTTTCTCGTTTGGTGCATATCCTACAAAACTCCAATGTCTCGCTTTAGCTCTTAGTTTACCTAAATCTTGACCATCATTCAAAGGATAGCACAAAGCACCAAATACACGTAGGAATGAGAGATTAGGTTTTCATGTGAACAAGTTCATATGGAGTTTTCCATGAACAAGGTGAATCGTGGATCGATTTTGTGTGTAGCATGCAAAGGGCAATGGCTTCACCCCGCAGAAACATTGTAACCTTTGAGTAAATCAAGATTGTTCTTGTGGCTTCCACAAGAGTTCGATTGCTTTTCAACTACACCGCTCGCTGAGGAGATCGTGGAACACTTCTTTGATGACCGATTCTATACTTTCATAAAATTCATTAAGTTGTTTGTTAACAAACCCGCCCATTGTCTGCTCGGATGATTCTCGACGGTTTTGTTAAGACGAACTCGCGCAGTTTGATGAGTTTGATGATGATATCCGAGTTTCATCCTTTGTCCTTAAGAACTTGACCTGTGTGAATCTAGAGTAATCATCAACCACAACTAACACATATTTCTTCCCAAAGATATTCTCGACTCTCATGGGTCCACATAAGTCCATGTGAATTGTATGAAGAACTCTCATAATGTAGTTTGTAGATTTGGGTTTATGGGCATACTTCTTGATTTTTCCCAATTGGCATGCCGAACAAAGATGATCCTTTTCATACTTAAGTCTAGGTAAACCTACAACCAAGTCCTTTCTCGAGAGATCATTAATGGTGCCGAAGTTCAAGTGATTGAGACGATGATGCCATAACCATGACTTTGTTTTGAAGCCTTGACAACAAGCAAATTGGAGAAGACTTCATCATATCATCGATAGAGATGGTGTATAGATTTGAACCACGTGTTCCTCTTAAAAGTTCCTTACCACCAAGTTCTCTAACGAAATGTATGTTTTCTCAAGGCTACTTCTAGATCGTAATCGCAGAATGACCAACAGAGAACAAGTTATGACTGTGACCTTCCACATAATACACTCCGGAGATAACACTTTCACCAACAACATAATCTCTATAGCCCATAATTGCACCGAAATGATCTTTCCGAATCTAATAGCCCCGATGAATTTGCTCACGGTTCATGAGCATGACCGGTTTCAAATATATGCTTGGAATAACTGAGTCCGGGTACCATGAATGATTTGAACGATCCGCAGCTGAACATGCATAAGAATGGATAACGGATAATTGGGATCCTCATTCCATTTGGTTAGTAACAGAATTGGAACACCCACATCGTAAATACAAACATTCATATCGGAAATAGAAGCAATGGAATCATTATGAATAGATGCAAGATTAGTGTCCAGATTGTTCTATTCAAAGTATGTTCCTCTTAAGGGAATATTTCTACCAAGAGGCATCCATTTTTGAAGGCATTGTCGATTAACCTTATGGCCAACAGTATCCATTGATAACCTATCTTACTAAATGTTCTTCCTGTGGGCTTCCACCGCTTTCTAACTTTCTTCGCCTTTGCCTTTTGCCTTCTTAGCATGATATTTTGCATTAACACTATCGACCGGGATATGACAAGATTAGACAAAGCATTCACACCACATTCATGATTAGTAATGTAATTCAAGCGTACATCATTACAAGGTTTTCAAATAGTATCGAGTTCGAATTAATTACAAGACGCTTATGGCTAATACTAGAATCAACACGATTCGCTTTATTCGACTCAAACTTAAAGCTCCTAGGTTGATCTTCTACTTTCTTCCAATGCACATTCTTAGCTTGCAGGTCCTATCATTCCTTGTATTGTCTTGAGACTTTGACCCTTCGCTTTAATGTCACTGCTTTACTCTCGTAGAGGAATGGGAACATTAGTTGGTTTTGCTAATTTATGCATTTCTGTTTAGATGCTTGATCCGAACTATTTGAAGGCACATTAAAGTTCACTCTCTTAACAGAGAAGTGCTGGATTTGAACTCCTAGAGGGCACACTCGAGTTCACATTCTAGCACTAACAGATTTGGGATCCGAACTATTTGAAGGCACATTAAAGTTCACTCTCTTAATGTAGAAGTCCGGGATTTGAACTCCTAGAGGCACACTTGAGTTCACATTCTTAGCACTAACGATTTGGGATCCGAACTATTTGAAGGCACATTAAAGTTCACTCTCTTAACAAAGAGAAGTCTTTGGGATTTGAACTCCTAGAGGGCACACTCGAGTTCACATTCTTAACACTAATGATTTGGAATCAACTACTTGAAGGCATACTAAGGTTCACGCTCATAACATTTGGCATGAATGACTTGCATGTTTGGCACTAGGCATTGAACAAGGTATCAAGGAATTGACTTGCTCACCTAAGGTTTTAGGACATATTGTAATTAAGCATTCTAGAAGTTCTTGAGATCGTTTGGCATATAAGCATGCATGACCAATTGCATTATCAAGTGGTTTCTCTAACTTATCCTCTTCTACAATCTCACGAAGACATTCTAGGTCGTCCTTAAGATATGAGAAATATGTTTGAATTGCCATTGTTATTCCTAAGATGAGGAGGAACATATTTCATAGACAAAGCATATTTATTACGACATGCCCCTTTGAAGCACCATTCTCCCATTGGTCATTGGCATTTTCCCTTTTACCGATCGTTAAGATTCTCAATTTCCTTTGCAACGAGGTTATTTTTCATTATTTTTGTTACTTAGTGACTTTAATTGACTCAAATAACTCATTGAAATGATGTTTAACCTTTTCATTTTCTTCTAGAAAACTTTCATTTTCCTTTTGTAAGGCATTAACCAAGTTTTGAAGATGAAAATTTTGAGAATTCGAGAATCTAAAGGAGGAGGCATTTGGGAGCCACCATATTGTTCTTTTCACCCTTTAATTGAGAGATTTGGGCTTTCAACTTTCGATCGTGTTACTGTTGAGCTTGAATCGTTCGTCACGCTTGTTTAGTTCAAAACGCATCAAACTCGAACATCCGAGGATATCTTGATGTTTGAGGTTTTAACATTTTCTTTAAGATGTTGATATTTTAGTTGCAAGTCAAAATGTTCAACTTCTAGCTTAGAAAAATGTTTTACCAAATTATCATGATCATCCTGCTCAATTTTATCACTTAGTTTAGAGTTTTGATTTCAAGTTCAATGACACGATCATGGGAGACTTTCAACGCAATGATAATTCATGAAATTGAGAAGCAGAATAGAGCAATTAGTAGCAGATAAAACACATCTTGAGAGATACATTCGAGATCGATTCTCATTTAAGGTATGCAAGTTCTTCCTCTCAATTTCATTATATTTTAATGCCCGCTCATAGTCACTAACTTCAATTATCATTGCATCAAATTCTTTTTCCATCCCTTTAATATCCAGATCCATCCCCTTTTAAGACTCTCAAAGTGGTCTTTTAATTATTTAAAGAAAGGCATGATTTCGCTTAAATAACATTATTTTGTTTGTTCAAAACCCTTTCCCCTTTAGTTATCCCAAAGGTGTGATTCTTTTCTTACAAGTTTTCTCAAAATCAACAAATAATTGAAAGATCACATATTGACCGATTAAGGTCTTGCTTTTAGTGGCAATAGTTCTAGGAACTAAATGCATTGGTGTATTGGGAGGATACACAACCGCAGTATTCTCCTAAGGGGAGGCTTTGTTTCAACAATATTTTCAACTTTTGCTTATCTAAGTCCTTTTTCCAAAACACTTGTTCGTGTGTTAACAAAGTTTGAGGCTTAAACTTGTTTAAGGAAATCCAATTTTCCTTTTGTAATCATGGGGTTTGATCATTATGTTATTCTTTTACATTCTGTGATCATCTAGCTTCTTATTCATTTTCTCCTAGATGCATCATCTAATTTTCTATCTTCCTCGGCACTCAACGCAACTAGGTTTCTGCCTAGGTTTGTAGGATATTGATTTCACAAACACACTAAACCATAAGCACAAGTAGGCGATCATATGTTTTAGAGAGAAAGTTAGAGGTTTAGGGAACTTTAGTGAGAGAAAGAAAATTTTATTATGAGCTCCAACTCTACCTTGGAAGGTAGAGAGTATTTATAGTCTTACAATAAAACGCCACACAACGGGTCGTGATCGTGCATACAATGGGTAAAGACCCGTCTGTCCTCCACGGTGTTACTTAACTAAATACTACTTAACTTAAAAGAACTACGACTACGAGCTTAACGATTACATATACTGAGGTGACCGACTTTTAATACCGGAATTTCTAATTCCTAACAATCTCCCTAAGGGAGGTCACCTCAAACATATACTAAAATTACATTGAATACAAACAGATATTACATTAACAATTGTTCTTGCATTCTTGATGTAGTACTTTGTTCAAGCTCGTAGTCATTGATTCCACTCATTGCATGTTTGGTTAATCCAAGTGGAGGTCTTTATCGATCCACGTGATAATAATTTTAAGCCACCTTTGAGATCATCACCAACAAAATCTCGAGACATCCATTGTGGTGTTGGTATTATGTGATGTTGTGACTTTCGGACCGACATGCTCACATTCGGATCATGATATCTTCTCATCGTAGTAGCGAAAGCTTTCGTTGATTCATGATATTGGCGCAGCAGAAAGGTAAGCATGGAGTGAAAATATCGAGTCATTGAAGCACTAATCATGATTTCTTTCGAGATGAATGTGTGTGTGAGCACGCGGCTAAGGATTGACCGCATCATTCGATCACCGCAAACGTAGGGCGACACCGCATACAACAGCTTGGCAATAAAGCGCATGAAAGTGTCTTTGATCACTTTCGCTGAATTGAGGTACACGCCCACGGTTCCCCGCTGATCAAGACATGTACCGCCTGTGATCGTGTATAATTCCTAAGAATTTCCTTGACAGGTTTCGCAATGCTCTAGCTATTCTCAAACCGAACGCCTCAAAGAAGACAACACGGAGTGAGTGAACCAAATAATTTAAGTCCACCGATTGATGAAAAGAGATTTGAAAACAATCGTGTATTACTCAATAGAAATTGTTTTTGCAATACAACGAAGGTTTTATTGAAAATCAATTATCAATCATAAAACACCTTTTGATTTGAAAATTAGTACACGGTCGACGTGCTAAAGAAAAGAGTTTTAAGCACAAAGACCGGTTTTTCAAAGGTATCCGTCAATCCATAACTCGAACCGTGATTGATTCAAGAGATTGAATCGCCCCATTGTTTCTGTTCGCTTGTCACATGGTTGATCTATATAATAGATCTCACATGCCACCCACCGTGAGCTTGTTTGATGTTGGCTCCGTAAGGCTTTCCATCTTCATTGTGAATATGTTTGCATATCACTCGGATGTTCCGCAATACCACAAGGATAATGCGAGGACTCAAGATATAATCTCTTCCACATTGTGTGAAACAGAGTCTTCATTGAAAGTGTCCTAATGAGATTTATAGATGATCTCGTGGCTCTAGACTCAATATGTGCATATTTGGTTCCTGCTCGAGACTGGGAGAGGGTCTCCTCTTCAATATCAACAATCTCTAAGAGAAAGTCAATAGATAATGTCGGTTCCCGTGAGAATGAAACAAGTCCTTTAAGAGGAACTTGAGTGGTTTGAAAGTTGAAGTGCAAGCATCACCGGGTCCATGACGCCTTGTCTTCAATACCGATGTTACCATCAAGAGTATATGAATTGAACCCGTTTCGCCCTAAGGTTGAATATATGGAGGGCTATTTGTTTTCACCCTTTTCTCATTCAATTCTTTTCATTCTTCAACCCTTCAAGCTTACCGAGACATCATAGCAAGAACCTTGTTGGGTTTATTCCAAGATTAGCTCGCCTCATCCGCACCCTTCCCATATCTCATTTTTTCCCTTTATCATCATACCTAAGAACTCTACACTAACTAGTGGATAGTCCCTCGGTAGATCCCTCCTGTTCGGCGGATCATGGGAACAAATACCTAACCTTATCATCCTTATATCACCATACATAAAGTAAAGTTGGTCGGTCTATTTGGTATTGTTCATCCGCCATAGAAACCAATTGAAAACCATTTGAGAATCAATCCGTGTGCTTGTGATATATTATCAAAGCATTTTGCACCGAATTGTTTTTGATATTTTAGAATAAGAGCTCCCTCAACATGTGCATCAAGTGATTGAAATCGCTTTGCACACGGAGGCAAGAGAAAGAGTTAACTTCTTTGAATTCCATTTTCTAAAGATATCAACATCACTTCCTAATCGATCAAGTAGATAAAGCATTTTCGGAAGGATGAGGTTTTCATAAGTTTGCTCCCCTCAATATGTGCATCAAGGTTTGAAAAGATTTTTGCACATACTAGAGGAACATGCACATTGATATAAATTGATCACGCTTCGGATCTTTGTGGTTTAAGATAGATGCTCCCCTCAACATGTGCATGGAAAATTTGAAATCGCTTGTCACATGTGGGAAGGAGAGCTTGTACATCCTTATAAAACCAATTACCGAATTATCGCTTTAAATTAATTTAAATCACAAATTCTCCCCGATCACAATTATCAAATCATTTGAGATTTGTGATCTCAGAGATTTAAAGTGATTTTGAAAGCTTTTAAGGAGAATTGTGACTTGATTATGAAAACGCTTTTAGCTTACAAGAATCGGATATTAAGACTTTAAACTCCATTGGTAAAACATGCATCAATATCTTTTGAAAACAATTGAATGCCAAATAACTTTTAATTTAATTGAAATTATTCTCCCTCAATCAATGACATAGGTTGTTGATTGAGAGATAGATATTTTGACAAATAAGTCCAGATGATTATCAAAAATAGAGACCGAGTTAATTTTTAAAGGCGCTTAGTTTTCAAAGAGATAAATGTTTATAGAATCGAGCATGGAATTTTGAAAATATGATAAAGTATGTCTCTGTTTTCTTTGAAAAGCGGGTTATCGCTCTCGAAATGACAATAAACCATTGTTTCTCTTTCTCCCAAAAATATTTTTTTTTTGATTTTTTTTTTTTTTTTTTTATTATTTTATAAGAATTCGAACAACATCTAAAGTCCCGTGTCATTCTTTGAATGACAAAGACAAAGACCGTAGATATTGTCGAACCGAGAAAAACATAACAAATTGACAATATTTTTGAAGATTTTTCAATTTTTCATATTTTTATGGATTTTGAAGGTTTTATATTTTCCTATTTGATTTTTGAGGGTTTTATAATTTTGTATTTTGTTTTTCGAATAGATATATACAAGAGATAGATGAAGATAGACCTTTACTCCTCGCCTTCCTCCTCAAGACGCTTGAGTGTATTCGTTGAAGGCTTTTCAAGCCAAGACGTGGAAGAATAAACTCAAAACGCTCTCTTGGAAGAGCTTTGGTGAAGATGTCTCGCTAACCGATATTCGGCCCTCACAAAATAGAGTTCCACCACACCTTTTTCCACTTGTTCCCGATGAAATGATGTCGAATGTCGATGTGCTTTGCTCTTGAGTGTTGTACGTTGTTGCATGAGAGAGCAATAGCACTTTTATTATCACAAGATGAGGGATTTTGTTAAATTCAAAGCCATAGTCGATAATGGGATCTCATCCATAGGATTTGAGCACAACAAGATGACATGGCTATGTATTCACCTCAGAGAGGAAATAGAAGTACTCATTTGCTTCTTTGAAGACCAGCTCACAAGCTTATCGCCCAAAACCGAGCACCTCCGCACGCATTTCGACGAGTATCTTGACACCGCATGATCTCGTGATCCGCATATGTCGTTAGTGACATACCGTGTCTTTCGGTACCAAAGTCCCATATTGATGGTTCCTTGAGATACCGAAGACCCGCTTAACCGCTTCAAGGTGCTTTTTAGTAGGCTTAGCTCGGTATCTAGCACACATGCAAACAAATGAACAAGATGTCTCGTCTACTAGTCGTGAGGTACATCGTGATCCAATCATACTACGATATTTTGTTTGGTCTACCATGATCCCCGAGAGGTCCTCATCTAGTTTGGTTCGATCAATCATGGGTGTGTCAACAGGTCACTTGAATCAAATCCAAATTTCTTTAAGATCTCAATTGCATATTTAGATTGATTTATGAAAATGCCTCCGGACTTTGTGAAATTTGTAATCCCAAGAAAATGACATTTGTCCCATCATTGACATTTGAAATTTTGAACTCATTTCATTTGAAAACGGTCACACTTATTGGGGTCACGAGGCAAAATGATATCATCAACATAAATTTGAACATGAATTAAATGTTTGCATCGACTTCCGGTGAACAATGTTGGATCAACTACTCCTTTGTCAATCCGTAGATAGAAGAAACTTTGATAGCGATCATACCATGCCCTGGAGCTTGCTTTAAACCATACAGAGCCTTCTTCAAACGATAAACGTGGTAGGATGCTCGATTCACAAAGCCTTCAGTTGGTCGACATAGACGACTTCTTTAAGATCTCCGCTCGTAAATGCCGCCTTCACGTCCATCCGATAGACTACCATGTTCTTACTAGCAAGATTAGCCAAAAGATTCGATTGCCTCGATTCGAGCAACAGAGCAAAAGATTCTTCAAAGTCTATACCTCCTCTCGACGGTATCCTTTAGCAACTAATCGAGCCTTGTTCTTTAACACATCACCATGCTCATCAAGTTTCACTTTGAAGATCCATTTTAGAGCAATAATCATAGCACAACTGGAGCAGTACTAACTCCCATACATCAAGTCGATCAAACTCATGAATTTCTTCTTGCATGGCATTGAACCACCTATCTTCATTCATGGCGGTTTTAACATCTTTGGTTCGATCTTAGAGAGTACGGAGTTGAAGAAGCACCACAAGGCATCGGTTGCAAGTTGTTTCCGTGTTGATACCGGACGAGAAGGATTTCCAATGATGTTATCTAATGGATGATCATGAGTCCATTTTCTCGAGGTGTTCATGTGGCAGTTGTTGGGGGACCAAGTAGCAGAGTTGATGTCTCCGAAGAAGATGGTTCGATGAAGATTCAGAGCAAATATGTTTTCAAATGGAGCATCTTCGTGAGTAGCAAAGGGATTGTCTTCATCATTGATGCCGAAACTGCTCCATGATGTACATTCAAGATTGATGATTTGTCGATGAGATAGAGTGATCAGCAGCAGCGCTTCTTGACTTAATGATATTGAGATCAAGGATTGACTTCATTCACGTGAATGCGAGCAATTTCTTCGTTGGAATCGCTCGCCATTAGCACTTGGCTCATACTGCTCATCAAACATGGGATCAAACAATTTCTTTAAATCATCTTCGATGGAGGTACATATGGAGTTTCTTGAGAAGAGTTTGGAACAAGGGATGAACCAATGGGACCGATTTGAAGTGCGGTCCCGAATCGATTGTCCAGAGCCGCTTGACCGTCACCATCAAACGTAACGTGAATTGTTTCCATGATATTTCGGGTTCTTTTGTTGTAGATTCGTATCCCTTTTGTTTGGTGCATACCCTACAAATACTCCAATGTCTCGCTTTAGCTCTAAGTTTGCCTAAGTCTTGACCCTCATTAGTTGGATAACACAATGCACCAAACACACGAAGGAAAGAGAGATTAGGTTTTCATGTGGACAAGTTCATATGGAGTTTTTCCATGAACAATGTGAATCGTGGAACGATTTTGTGTGTAGCATGCAAGGGCAATAGCTTCACCCGAGAAACATTGGAACCTTTGAGTAAATCAAGATTGTTCTAGCGGCTTCTACAAGAGTTCGATTTCGCCTTTCAACTACACCGCTCGCTGAGGAGTTCGTGGAACACTTCTTTGATGGTCGATTCCAACGCTTTCATAAAATTCACTAAGTTGTTTGTTAACAAACCCGCCCATTGTCTGCTCGGATAATTCGACGGTTTTGTTAAGTCGAACTCGCAATGCTTGATGAGTTTGATGATGATATCGTGAGTTTCATCCTTTGTCCTTAAGAACTTGACCTGTGAATCTAGAGTAATCATCAACCACAACTAACACATATTTCTTCCCAAAGATATTCTCACTCTCATTGGTCCACATAAATCCATATGAATTGTATGAAGAACTTCAGTGACGAGTTAGTAGGTTTGGGTTTATGGGCATACTTTTGCTTTTTCCCAATTGACATGTCGAACAAAGATGATCCTTTTCATACTTTAGTCTAGGTAAACCTACAACTAAGTCCTTTCTCGAGAGATCATTGATGGTGCCAAGTTCAAGTGATTGAGACGACGATGCCATAACCATGACTTTGTTTTAGAAGCCTTTGACAATAAGCAAATTGGAGAAGACTTCATCATATCTTCGATAGAGATGGTGTAAAGATTTGAACCACGTGAACCTCTTAAAAGTTCCTTACCATCAAGTTCTCTAACAAAACAAGTATGTTTTCAAGGCTACTTAGATCGTAATCACAGAATCGACCAACAGAGAACAAGTTATGACCAAGACCTTCTACATAGTAAACCCCGAGATAACACTTTACCGACAACATAATCTCCATAACCCATAATAGCACCGAAATGATCATTCCCGAATCTAATCGTCTCGATGAATTTGCTCACGGTTCATGAGCCGCGACCGTCGCCAAATATATGTTGGAACAAATGAGTCCGTGTACCACGTAACGATTTGAACGATCCGCAGCTGAACACGCATAAGAGTGGATAATCGATAATTGGGATCCCCATGCAAGAATGGGTTCCATTTGGTTAGAAATAGAAATTGGAACACCCACATCGTAAATAGAAACGTCCATATCGATATTGAAGCAATGGAATCATTATAAATAGATGCAAGATTAGTGTCCAGATTTGCCCTATTCAAAGTATGTCCACTTCTTAAGGGAATAGTTCTACCAAGAGGCATCCATTTTCTAGTGGGCATTGTCTCGATTAACCTTACGGCCAACCGGTATCCATCTATATCCTATCTTACGTAATGTTCTTCCCGGGTTTCCACCGCTTTTCTAACTTTCTTTCGCTTTTGCCTTTTAGCCTTCTTAGCATGATTTTTAGCATTAACAATATTAATCGGACAATTAACATCATTAGGCAAAACATTAACACCACATTCATGATTAGAAATGTAATTCAAGCGACATCAATACAAGGTTTGCAAATAGTATCGAATTCAATTAATTACAAGACGCCTATGGCTAATACTAGAATCAACACGATTCGCTTTATTCGCTCAAACTTAAAGTTCCTAGGTTGGTCTTCTACTCTTTCCAATGCACATTCTTAGCTTGCGAGGTCGTGTCATTCCTTGTATTGTCTTGAGACTTTGACCGCTTGCTTTAATGTCACCGACACTCCTGTAGAGGAATGGGAACATTAGTTGGTTTTGCTACTTTTTGCTTCTCCTGCTTAGATGTGCCGATCCGAACTACATGCAGCACACTAAGGTTCACTTTCTTAACACTAGAAGTGCTGGATTTGTAATTCTAGAAGGCACACAAGAGTTCGCTTTCTTAGCTTTAACAGATCCGAATCAAACTACTTGAAGGCACACTAAGGTTCACATTCAAAACATCGGGCATCGAATGGATATTATACTTGGCACTAGGCATCGAACACGGAATCAAAGGATTAACTCTCTCACCTATGGACTTAGGGCATATTGTGATTAAGCATTCTAGAATTTCTTGAGATCGCTTTGGCATATAAACATGCATGCCCAATTGCATTGTCAAGTGGTTTTTCTAATTTATCCTCTTCAACAATCTCACGAGACATTCTAGACAATCCTTAAGGCATGAGAAATATGTTCGAGTAGCAAGTTTGTTATTCCCGAGATGAGGGGAACATATTTCACGCATGTGGCATATTTACTACTAGAGTGAACCTTTGATACACCATTCTCCCATTGGTCATTGGCATTTTCCCTTTTACCGCTCTTCGATTCTCAATTTCCTTTGCAATGAAGCTATTTGTTCGTTGTTTTTGTTACGAGTAACCTTTATTGATTCAAATAACTCATTGAAATGACGTTTAACCTTTTCATTTTCTTCTAGAAAACTTTCGCTTTCCTTTTTAATGAATTTACTAAGTTTTGAAGATGAAACGCTTGTGAATTCGAGAATCTAAAAGAGGAGGCACTTGGGAACCAAATACATTGTTCTTTTCGCCTTTAATTGAGAGATTTGGGCTTTCAACTTTCTCGATCGTGTTACAATGAGCCCGAACTGCTCATCACGCTTTGTTTAATTGAAAACCGCATCAAACTCGTGGAGCATCCGAGGATGTCTTGATGTTTGAGGTTTTAACATTTTCTTTAAGATGTTGATATTTTAGTTGTAGATCAAAATGATCAACTTCTAGTTTAGAAAAATGTTTCACCAAATTATCATGATCATCCAGCTCAATTTTCTCGCTTAGTTTAGCATTAGTCTTTTCAAGCTCAATGACACGATCATGGGAGACTTTCGAGCAACAGATAATTCATGAAATTGAGAAGCATTAATGGAACAATTTGTAGCAAAGAAAACACATCTTGAGCAATACATTCGAAATCGATTCTCATTCAAGTATGCAAGTTCTTCCTCTCAATCTCATTATATTTTAATGCTCGCTCATAATCACTAACCTCAACTATCATTGCATCAAATTCCTTTTCCATTTTTTAATGTCTCGAATTCATTCCTTTTTAAGACTCTCAAATTGATCTTTTAATTGTTTAAAGAAAGGCATGACTTCGCTTAAATAACATTCTTTGGTTTGCTCAAACCCTTTCTCCTTCGCTATACCAAAGGTGTGATCCTTTTCTTGCAAGTTTTCTCAAAATCAACAAATAGTTGAAAGATAACATATTGACCGATTAAGGTCTTGCTTTTAGTGGCAATAGTTCTAGGGACTAGATGCATTGGTGTGTTGGGAGGATACACAGCTTGCTTTAGGCATTTTCCTAAGGGAGGGTTTGTTTCAACAATATTTTCCGCTTTCGCTTATCTAAGTCTATTTTCCGTAACACTTGTTCGTGTGTCAACAAAGATTGAGGCTTAAACTTGTTAAAGGCAATCCAATTTTCCTTAGAGTAGTTGGGTGCTTTATAGCCGATTCTTTTATCTATGCAAGAAGGGCTCTTAAGTTTTTCATCCAATTTCCTTTTAGTGACATCTTCTAATTGCTTATCTTCTTCAAAGGTTTCTCGGCAACTAGGTTTTTGTCTAGGTTTAAGGATTTCATTCCCATCATAGATTACCTTTTGGGCTTCTTTAGCTTTCTTAACATACTCGTGATCGATTCCTTAATAATGGGGACACTATGTTTGTCGCTAAGACTCTATGCTTATTGATCATGTGAGCAATCGAATGGTGTTACCTTGTACGCATAACTTGTTTTCAAGCTTGTTTTTCAAAGTTTTCGATTAGAAAAGTCTTTCAAAAGTTTTGATTCCTTAGCATTAAATTCTTGCTTAAGCATTTTACATTTTCCTCAAGTTCTTGTTTTGCTTAGCGCTTTAGAAAGCTTTTCTTGTAAGGAATTTAACTCTTGTTTTAATACTTCTTCTTTAAACTTACTTTTTCTAATGATTGTACGATTTGGTCATCCATTTCCTCGCTCACGGTGGTCAACTCAAATTTAGCACGTTGTTCATAAATCGCAACACGCTCTTTATAAGCATTCGCCTCGATGCAATAGAATCATCAGAGCACATGCATTGAATTCATCAAAACATAGTCATTATTGATCGCAGAAGATGCATTACTTGGTACAGTCTCACTTTCACTTTGCATCACATGTTGATCATATGAGACAGTGTTGTTATTGTCCACATCATCAACATCTGATTCATAAGTCTCAAGAGATTGTACTTCATTATGCATCTTTTGCTCATCAACAATATCATATAATTTTAATACCTCAGAGATGAGTTTGTCTTTGGATGGACGAGCTTGTGGTGATGAAGAGACTTTAGGAGAGACCATTGGAGAAATGCTAGCCATGAAGATGGTTTGTGCAAGGGTTCTTCATCAACATCGAGTCGTATGCATCACAATCGCCTACTTGAAAGGCATTCGATGATTATGGCCTGTCTCCTGAATTGGTTGCTCATCCACATCTCGCATCATATGTCTTAGCATTTCTCACCAAGAACAACAACTCCTCTTCATCCAAAGTCGCACCATTATCCCGAGCTTGCACAAGCAACATCTTATCCCCGAAATACTCAAAGATTCGAGGATGTTTTGAGATGTGTAGTTCCTTGCAATGTGTCCTCACCACCACGCTTATAGCATTTGATTGGCTTTTTTGACCCCGATTTCCATTCCTTCCTCTATTCTCGATTTGCAAGATAACCTCTACCACCCCACCTCTTCTTTGTTCATATTGTCGTTTCTTGAACTCGCCGCACCATAACCTTCCCATCTCGATCAAAGCTTGATTATGTAGATTGGAAGCGCTCGATTTCATTGTTGTTGGTGTGTGAAGAGAGTTCATGTTTTGACTAATCAAGAGCTAGTTGATTAATGAAGTTTCCATGTGTGCATCAAGATCGCTTGTTTGAACATAGGATCGTGAATGAGTTTATGATTACCATTACCCATAGGTATGACTTGTGAGGCTTTGGTTGTGATTCGATGTTTGAGTAGAAAGTCGTTGAATCATTCGATGAGCTTGTCTCTCCTCGGTTGGTTTTGAACCGATCAAGAATCCTTTTTCAAACATGGCATGTCTCTCATTTTGAAGAAGGAAGGCATAGAGTTGCTCATAGTTTGTATTCTTCAAACCTTTGGTAAGCTTCACGTATAACGAACTTGTGCCATTCTCGATTCATATTGTTCACAAACTTTGAGTTCAAATTGAATGTTCGGCATTGTCATCTTAATATTTCTCATATCATTCACAAGCTTGTGAAACCTCACATAGTACTCATAGACACTCTCATCCGGTTTCATCTTGAAGTGCTCAAATTCATCATACAACCGTGATTCTCGATCTTCAACAGCTAGCTCGTAACCGAGAGAAGCATCTTGACATTATCCCATACGCCTTTTGCTTCGTGTTGTGATTGATAAGCTTGTAGATGTCTTTGAAGACCTTGAAGAATAATATTTGAAGCCCGATATCAAGATCGAATCTCTTTTCTCCTTATCATTGAGCTCATCATACATCTTAGGTCTATCCATTCCATAGATCATTGTTCCATCTTCACCAGATCAATTATGTCTCTAGTAGTCTCAACTAGATAAGGTCCTTCATCAATGGATTTGAGAATGTTGACCCCATTTTCCTTTCCAAGACAAGATAACTGACACGTTGAGCCCAAGAGTCGTAGTCGGCCTCACAAGCATCGGTGGACGAGTATCCGAGCCACCGCTTGAACATCCTCGGCAACAAAGGGAAATGATTGTAGGAACGCTGGAAGACATGTTAATGATTAAACGGATTTTAAAACTCTATGATTAAACCGGAAATAGATTCTTTCACGGATTTTACCAATCAAGAGAAAACCGTATTCAAAGGAAATCACCCAAGTCGCTAGGAAAAACAAAGAACCAAGTCGCTAAGTGCTAAGTCGCTAGAGTTCCAAGTCGCTATATAACAACTCGCTACAAACCAAGTCGTTAACAAAATTTTGGCAACAATTGCTAAGCACCAAGTCGCTAAATATTCAAGTCGCTAAATAGCAACTCGCTAGGTACCAACTCGCTAACACCAAGTCGCTAACAATATAAAGTACAAGTCGCTAACTTAAACCAAGTCGCTACTCGTAGTGGGAATCCACTAATCAGTATTTTTGTCGGCTTGTCTCAATAGACAAGTCGCTAGCTCAACTCGCTAAGGCTTAAACAACAACTCGCTACCAAATAACAAAGCAAGTCGCTACCAAGAAAATTTATCCGAGGCTCAAGTCGCTAGCAAGAAAAACACAAAAACACCACTTTTCAATCCAAAAACAACCCAACCACAATGATTCAAACCTTCAAAATCAAAACCTAAACACTTGAGATGATTCTAAACACAAAAGTACTATCAAAATCCAAACTTTAACACTAGAAATCACCCAAATGATGCAAAAACCACTAAACTTTTTCAAACTCTAAAACCACCTAAAAACCACTAGAAATCCAAAGATATGTAAGAGATGATCAAACCATGGCTCTTGATACCAATTGTAGGATATTGATTTCACAAACACACTAAACCATAAGCACAAGTAGGCGATCATATGTTTTAGAGAGAAAGTTAGAGGTTTAGGAACTTTAGTGAGAGAAAGAAAATTTTATTATGAGCTCCAACTCTCTACCTTGGAAGGTAGAGAGTATTTATAGTCTTACAATAAAACGCCACACAACGGGTCATGGATCGTGCATACAGGGGTAAAGACCCGTCTGTCCTCCACGGTGTTACTTAACTAAATACTACTTAACTTAAAAGAACTACGACTACGAGCTTTCTAACGATTACATATACTTGAGGTGACCGACTTTTAATACCGGAATTTCTAATTCCTAACACATATTGATCATATGGGACAACATTGATATTACCCATATTTTCAATATTTGATTCAATAGTTTCGCTTGTTTGTACTTTGTCATGCATCTTTGCACATCAAGATCATCGTGATAGTTTTAATACCTCCGAGATGAGTTTGTCTTTGATGGGCCACTTGTGGTGAAGATGAGACCTTAGGAGAAACCATTGGAGAAATGCTAGCCATAAAAATTATGTGTGTAGTAGGTCCATCATCCACATCGAGTCGTATGCATCACAATCGCCGACTTGAAAGGCATTCGATGATTGTGACCTATCTCCGAATTGGTCGCTCATCCACATCTCGCATCATAGGTCTTGGCATTGCCTCAAGAAGAAACAACAACCTCTTCATCCAAAGCAAAGACCATTATCCCGAGCTTGTACAAGCAAGATCTTATCTCTCAAGTATTTTGCATTCGTGGACGCTGGAGATGTGCGCCTCCTAGCAATGTGTCCTTCACCACCACAGCTTGTAGCATTTGATTGGTTTAGCTTGTCCTTGATTTCCATTCCTTCCCGATTCGATTTGCTACATATCCTCTACCAGCTCCACCTCTTCCTTGTTCGTGTCGCCTTTCTTGAACCGGGCCGCACCATAACCTTCCCATCTCCGACAAAGGGCTTGATTGTGGGATTGGATGCGCTATGAGATTGTTGTTGGTGTGGAAGAGAGTTCATGTTTTGACTAATCAGAGAGCCAGCTTGATTAATGAAGTTTCCCACGTGCATCAAAGATCGCCTTGTTTGAACATAGGATCGAATGAGTTTGTGATTACCATTACCCATAGGTATGACTTGAGATGCCTTGGTGGTAATACCAACATTGGTGTAGAAAGTCGAGAATCATTAGTGAGCTTGATTCTCCCCGATTAGTTTTGAACCGCTTCAAGAATCCTTTTCTCAAACATAGCATGCCTCTCATTCTCAAGGAAAGCATATAGTTGCTCATAGTTAGTATTCTTCAATCCTTTGGTTAGCTTCACAGAGGTGACAAACTTGTGCCATTCGGGATTCATGTTGTTCACAAACTTTGAGTTCACCGAATGTTTGGCATGGTCATTTTGATGTTCCTCATATCGCTCACAAGCTTATGGAATCTCACATAGTACTATAGACACTCTCATCCGGGTCTCATCTTGAAGTGCTCAAAGTCATCATATAGTTGTGATTCTCTCGCCTTCAATAGTTAATTCGTAACCCGAGAAAGCATCTTGACATTATCCCACACCGCCTTGGCTTCGTGTTGTGATTGATCGCCTTGTAGATATCCTTTGGAAGACCTTGAAGTATGATGTTGAAGCCCCGATATCAAGATCGAATATCTTTTCTCCTTATCATCGAGCTCATCATATGTCTTTGGTCCGCTATTCCATATATCATTGTTCCATCTGCAATCGTATCAATTAAGTCTCTAGTAGTCTCAACCCGATAAGGTCCTTCATCGATTGACTTGAGAATGTTGACCCCATTTTCCTTTCCAAGATAGTACACCGATTCTTTAAGCCCATGAATCATAATCGCTCACAAGCATAGGTGGACGAGTATCTCGACCGCCGCTTGAACGCCCTTGGCTACGGAAGAAAAAATAGTAGGAACGATGTTTACCATGATAACAAGTTCTACGGATTTTACAATTCTTTGATTAAACCGGAAATTGATTCTTTCACTGGATTTTACTAAACCAAAAGAACAACCGTAAGAATATATCACGAAGAAGTGACAAGTAGCAAAACACACAACTCGCTTAGTTATCAACTCGCTAAACAACCAACTCGCCAAGGAGACAACTCGCTAAGGAATCAACTCGCTAAATAGCTAAGTCGCATTAGCATCAACTCGCAACACCACAACACGCTTAATGGAACAAGTCGCTAAATAGCTAACTTGCTTTAGTATCAACTCGCAAGACACACAACTCGCTTAGAACCCAAGTCGATGAAACCAACTCGCTAAATAGCCAAGTCGCATATACTAACTCAGATACATAAACAAAGCAACTCGCTTTGAAGAAAACAAGTCCGAGACTCAACTCGCTTCGTCTCTATCTTCACAACAACCACTTTATCAATCAAAACAACCAAACCACAATGATTTAAGCCTTCCAATTCAAAACATAAACACATATGATGATCCTAAACACAAAAGTACAAGCAAAATTCAAACTTTAACACTTGAATTTGTCCAGTGAATCCAACTCTTCTAAACACTTAATACCCAAAAACCTTATGAAATCCACCAAAACAAAGAGCATGAAAGATGAGTGATCAAACCATGGCTCTTGATACCAATTGTAAGATATAGGATTTCATAAACACACTAAACCATAATCCAAGTTGGCGATAAAAGTGTTAGAGAGAGAAAGTTCTAGAGAGAAATGGAAGAGAGTTGGGAACTATGTGAAACAAAGAAAATAGTATTGAGCCCAACCTCTACCTTGGGAGGTAGAGGGTATTTATAGTGTCTTACAAATAAACGCCACCTACGGGTCAGGTGGATCGTGCATACAAGGGTAAAGACCCGTCTGTCCTCCACGGTGTTACTTAACAAACTACTAACTAACATATCATAACTACGACTACGAGCTTATTGAATGCTTATACTTGAGGTGACCGACTCTTTAACGATCGAATTTTCTAATTCCTAACAAGAAGCACCATAAGGCATCGCTTGCAAGTTGTTTACGAGTGGATACCGGACGAGAGGGTTTCCAATGATGTTGTCCAATGGATGATCATGTGTCCATTTTCTAAGGTGTTCATGTGGTTGTTGTTGAGGAACTAAAGTAGCGTAGTCGCTTTTCTCCCGATGAAGATGGATCCATGATGGTTCAAGAGCAAATATGTTCTCAAAGGGGCATCTTCAGAGTAGCAAAGGATTATCTCCATCATAGGTGCCGACACAATTCCATGATGCACACTCGATGATTGATGATTTGTTGATGAGAGAGTGATCAAAGAAGAGCGCTTCTTAACTTAATGCCATAGAAACCGAAGGGTTGACTTCATTGACAGGATAGAGCAACTGCTGATGGAATTGATGATCATTAGCAATTGGCTCATAGTGTTCATCAAACATTGGATCAAACAATTTCTTCAAATCATCTTCTCAAGGAGGTACATAAGGAGTTGCTGGTGAGAGATTTTGTACAAGAGACGAACCAATATGACTACTTAATGAAGGTTGTGATGCGGTCCGTAACTTGATTGTCTTGGAGCCATTTGCCCGGACAAATTTCATCGAACGTGACGTGAATAGTTTCCATGATATTTCGAGTTCGTTTGTGGTAGATTCGTAACCCTTCTTGTTTGATGCATAACCTACAAAACTCCAATGTCCGCCTTTAGCTCTTAATTTACCTAAATCTTTTCCGTCATTCGTTGGATAGCACAAACCACCGAACACACGAAGGTAGGAGAGATCGGTTTTCGCTTATGGATAAGTTCGTATGAGTTTTTTCATGAGAGTGTGTATAAGGGAACGATTTTGGGTGTAGCAAGTAGTGGCAATGGCTTCACCCCAAAGAAACATTGAACCTTTGAATAAATTAGCATTGTTCTTGCGGCTTCCACAAGAGTTCGATTTCATCTTTCAACTACACCGCTCGCTGAGGAGTTCGAGGAACACTTCTTTGATGACCGATTCCAACACTTTCATAAAATTGACTTAGGTCTTTGTTAACAAACTCGTGCCATTGTCTGCTCGAACTATTCTAACAAAGATTGTTGAGTCGAACTCGGCTACTTGATAAGTTTGATGATGACATCCGAGTTTCATCCTTTGTCCTCAAAAACTTTACCCAAGTAAATCGAGAGTAGTCATCCACAACGACTAAAATATATTTCTTCCCATCTATCGTTTGCACTCTCATTGGTCCGCATAAATCCATATGAAGGGTAAGAAGAAATTCCATTACTGAGTTTGTGGGCATATTTCTTGCTTTTTCCCAATTGGCATGCCGAACAAAGATGATCTTTTTCATACTTTAACTGGGTAAGCCTCTTTACAAGATCCTTTCGAAAGATTATTAATGGTTCAAGTTCAAGTGATTGAGACGACGATGCCATAACCATGATTTTGTTTTTGATGCCTTTGACAACAAGCGATTGGAGAAGACTTCATCATGTCTTCGATAGAGATGGTGTATACATTTGAACCACGAGTTCCTCTTAACAGCCCACACCATCAAGTTCTCTAACGAAACAAGTATGTTTTCTAAATGCCACTTCTAGATCGGAATCACGCAATGACCAACGAAACAAGTTATGACCAAGACCTTCAACATAATATACCCCGGAGATTACACTTTGCCAACAACATAGTCTCCATAACCCATAATTGCTCCAAAATGGTCGCTCCCGAATCTAACTTGTCCCGATGAATTTACTCACGGTTCATGAGCCGCGAGCGATCTCCAAATATATGCTTGGAACAACCGAGTCCAGTACCACGTAACGATTTGAGCGATCTACGCTGAACAAAGACAAGAATGGATAATCGGATAATTGGGATCCCCATGAAAGAATGGGTTCCATTCGTTAGTAAAGTGATTGGAACACCCACATCGTAAGTGGAAACAATGGAATCATCGTGATAGATGCGTGCTAGTGTCCGTATTTGACCTATTCAAAGTATGTTCACTTCTTAAGGAATAGTTCTACCAAGAGGCATCCATTTTCTAATGGGCATTGACTTGAAATTTTAGGGCACAACTCATTAAGATTAAACTTGTGGCCAGTAGGTATCCATTGATAACCTATGTTACTAAATTTCCTTCATGTGTGTTTCCAATGTTTTCTAACCTTCTTTCTCCACTGCTTTCTAGCCTTCTTAACATGTTTTATGGCATTAACAATCTTAACAGGACATTTAACAGCATTAATCAAATCATTCACACCACATTCATGATTAGTAATGTAAACCAAGCAATCATCATTACATGTTTTACCAAAAGTAGCGTAATTGAATTAATTACAAGACGCTTATAGCTAATACTAGAATCAACACGATTCGCTTTATTCAACTCAATCTTAGTGTTCCTAGGGTGGTCTTATACTATCTTCCAATGCACATTCTTAGCTTGCGAGGTCCTATCTTGCTTTGTATTGCCTGGAGGCTTTGACCCGCTTGCTTTAATGTCACCGATTACTCCTGAGAGGAATTATGGAACATTAGTTGGTTGGGCTACCTTTTGCATTCTTGAACTAGAAGTGTGGATCCGAACTACTTGAAGGCACATTAAAATTCGCTTTATTAATGTCATAGAATGGTTTGTATACTTAGCACTAGGCATGGAACAAGTCATCACAGCTTTATCTTTCGCACCTAACGATTTAGGAAATGTTGCTATTAAACATTCTAACATCTCCTGAGATCGTTTGGCCTGAATGCAAGCAAACCTAATTTTACTATCAAGTGGCTTATTTATGAAGTCCTCTTCTACAATCTTACGGAGACATTCAAGACTATCCTTAAGGCGAGCAAGATAATTATGAAATACAAGTTCATTATTCCTAATATGAGGAGGAATGTATTTAACAAATACAGATATTTAGAGTCTCAGATGACTTTGATGCAACATTCTCATTGAAGACAAGTGGCATTTTCCGCTTTTCCCGACTCTCATTCTCGATTTCCTTTTGTAAAGACGTTATTTTTTCGTTATTCTTGTCACGAGTGACTTTCATTGAATCATATAACTCTTTAAAGTGTCGCTTAACTTTTCATTTTCTTCTAGAAAACTCTCATTTTCCTTTTGTAAAACATTAACCAAGTTTTGAAGATGAAAAGTTTGAGAACACCGAGAATCTAAAGGAGGAGGCATTTGGGAGCCACCACATTGTTCTTTTCACCCTTTAATTGTGAAATTTGGGCTTTCAACTTTCTCGATCGTGTTACAATGAGCTTGAATTTGTTCACACGCTTGTTTATTTGAAAACCGCATCAAACTCGAATATTTGAGGATGTTTTGATGTTTGAGGTTTTGACATTTTCTTTGAGATGTTGATATTTTAGTTGCATCAAAATGTTGAACTTCTAGCTTAGAAAGATGTTTTACTAAATTATTGTGATCATCCCGATCAATTTTCTCATTTAGTTATGAGTTTTGTTTTCAAGCTCAATGACACGATCATGGGAAACTTTCAAAGCAACAGATAATTCATGGAATTGAGATGCAATAATAGAATACTTAGTCACAAGATAAAACACATCTTGAGCAACACAACTCGAAATTAAGTTCTCATTTAAGATATGCAAGTTCTTCCTTTCAACTTCATTATATTTGAGTTCCTGCTCATAATCATTGACCTCAACTATCATTGCATCAAATTCCTTTTCCATTTCTTTAATATCCGAGTTTATTCCTTTTGAAGACTCTCAAATTGACCTTTAATTGTTTGAAGAAAGTCATGACCTTAGTTAAATAACATTCTTTAGTTTGCTCAAACCCCTTTCCCTTCAAGAATCCCAATGGTGTGATCCTTTTCACATCGCTTTCAAAATCAACAAATAGTTGATAAACAACATACAGTGATTAAGGTCTTGCTATTAGTGGAAATAGTTCTAGGAACTAAATGCATTGGTGTATTTGGAGGATACATGAGTCGCAGTGCATTTTCCTAAGGGAGTGTTTGTTTCAACAAGTTCTTTAGCTTTTGCTTATCCATATCTTTCTTCCAAAAATTTGTTCGGGGTTAATTGAGTTTGAGGCTTAAACATGTTCGTGGAGATCCAATTTTCTTTAGTGTAATCATGGGTTTGAATGTTATGTTTTGCTTTTACACTCGTGATCTTTAAGCTTCATATCCATTTTCTCCCTATTGACTTCTTCAAATTGCATATCTTCCTCAAAGGCACTTAGCGCAGCTAGGTTTCCGCCTAGGCTTAAGGATTTCATTACCATCATATATTACCTTCGAGCCTCTCTAGATATTTTACCATACTTAGGATTGGGTTTCTCAATGAGGGAATACTATGCTTATCGCTAAGACTCTATGCTTAGTGATCATGCGAGCAAATCAATGGTATTCCTTGTACGCATAACTTATTTTCAAGCTTGTTTTTCAAAGTTTTTAGATTAGAAAAGTCATTCAAAAGTTTTGATTCCTTAGCAATAAATTCTTGTTTAAGCACTTTAACATTATCTTGAAGCTCTTGCTTTTGCTTAATGCTTTAGAAAGCTTTTCTTGTAAGAAGTTTAACTCTTGTTTTAACACTTCTTCTCTAAAATTACTTTTTCTAATAATTGTACGCATTTGGTCATCCATTTCCCGCTCACGGTAGTTAACTCAAATTTAGCACGTTGTTCATAAATAGAAACTTGTTCTTTATAGGCATTCGCCTCGTATATACAGTAATCATCGAGCACATGCAGTGTATTCATCAAAACATAGTCATAATTGACCGCAGAAGATGCATCACTTGGTATAATCTCACTTTCACTTTGCGTCACATATTGATCATATGAGACAATATTGTCATACCCTCATTATCAATATCCGATTCATAAGTTTCAAGAGATTGTACTTCATTATGAATCTTTTGCTCATCAACTTCATCGATAGTTTTAATACCTCCAAATGATTGATTCTTTAGATGGACCAAATTGTGGTGATGAGACCTTGGAGAGACCATTGGTGAAATGCAAGCCATGAAGATTGTCTCGGGCGAGGTTCATCATCGACGCCGAGTCAAATGCATCACAAATGCCTACTTGAAAGGCATTTTGATGATTGTGACCTATTTCCTAATTGGTCGCTCATCAACATCAAGATAATAAGTTTTGGCATTTCTCAAGAAGAAACAACAACCCTCTTCATCCAAAGTCGCCCATTATCCCGAGCTTGCACAAGCAACATCTTATCTCAAGTATTCTCGCATTCTCGTGGACGCTTGGAGATGTGCGCCTCGCAATATGTCCTCACCACCACAGCTTGTAACATTTGATTGGCTTTGCTTGTCCTTGATTTACATTTCTTCCACGATTCTCGATTAGCCACATACCTCCACCAACTACACCTCTTCCTTGTTCATACCGCCTTCCTTGAACTCGGGTTGCACCATAACCTTCCCATCTCCGATAAGAGCTTGATTCGTGGGTTGGATGTTGTTCGAGGTTATTGTTGGTGTGTGAGGGAATTCGATTTTGACCCACCATGAGATAGTTGATTGATGAAGTTTTCCATGAATGTGTTTGAATCAGGAGGCTTGTATGATGGATCTGGAATGAGTTTGTAGTTACCATTTCCCGTTGGTATGACTTGAGAAGCTTTGGTGGTAATTCCAATATTGGTGTAGAAGGTTGTTGAATCATTTGATGAGCTTGATTCTCCTTGTTTAGATTTGAACTGTTCAAGAATCCTTCGTTCAAACATAGCATCTCTCATTCTGAAGAAGGAAGGCATACAGCTGCTCATAGTTGGTGTTCTTTAATCCTTTGTTAGCTTCACGTAGGTGACAAATTTGTGCCATTCGGATTCATGTTGTTCACAAACTTTGAGTTCAAATTTGAATATTTGGCATGGTCATTTTGATATTCCTCATATCATTCACAAGCTTGTGGAATCTCACGTAATATTCATAGACACTTTCTTCTAGTTTCATCTTAAAGTGCTCAAATTCATCATACAGCTTGTGATTATCTCGCCTTCCTTAATTAATTCGTAACCCGAGAGAAGCATCTTGATGTTATCCCAAACCGCCTTGGCTTCAAAGTGTTGTGATTGATAATCTTGTAGATATCTTTTGGAAGACCTTGAAGTATAATGTTCAAGCCCCGATATCAAGATCGAATCTCTTTTTCTCCTTATCACCGAGCTCATCATACGCCTTTGGTCCGTCCAATCCAAAGATCATTGTTCCATCTCAGAAGATTTAGTATGTCTCTAGTTGTCTCAACTTGATAAGGTCCTTCATCAATTGACTTGAGAATGTTGACTCCATTTTCCTTTCCAAGACAATACAACCTAATTCGCTGAGCCCATGAGTCATAGTCGCCTCTGCAAGCATGGGTGGACGAGTATCTCAACCAGCTTGCTTGAACGTCTCGCCTATAGTAGAGATGATTATAAACCACCTTGTTAGGACCTCCATAGTCATCACTCTCATCCTAAACTTTCAGCCCTTGCAACCTCTTAAAATCATCTCATCATGAGAAAAACCCCAAGTAGTAACTTATCCACCAAAGAACCACCCATGAAAAAGGCTCATGTTATACACGAAATGTCCTCAACTGAATCATCTCCCGTCAAACCAACAAATGAGAGAATCCTTCATCATCCAATCAAACCAATTCCTAAAAAGATAGTACCCACAAAACTACCTATGCCTAACACCACCATACCTCCTAGGCCAAACAATATCATCTCCATTAAACCATCACCATTGGTTCCTAGAAATATTTCATTTACTTCACCACTATCATCACCACACCTCTACAATTTAGAGGACTTGCCTCCTAGGCCGCCTCATCCACTTCCGCGACAACATTCTCCTCATTAGAGGAATAATGGTTCAAAATCAAGGTGTTGAGTCAACACTTGCTCCGCCCTTTTCGCTGCCTCCATCATATAATTCTATTTGGATTATGAGAAATTATCAAAGTCAACCACCCGACCATATGGAAGTTGACACTTTTTACCACCACCATCATTCTTGGTCGAGGCATTCTCAAATGCACCTCCACCAATTCCTTCATCGCTTGAAGCTCCACAAGCCGCTTCACTTGATCCTTCGCATCAAGCCATCTCATTTCATCCACCACCACTACTCCAGCCATGACAAAGATTGCTATCATTGTCAACATGTTGAAAGTTTGATACATGAAGCACGAGAAGACCAACGTTTATGTTCTATCATCTCCTCGAACGTTTCGACGAGATCAAACCTAAACAAAACTTGAGCTAGAAGAATTTTAGTGGTGTCCTAGCATCAAGCGTTAGTTGGTCTAGATATTCCTAGTCATGTATTGTCTATTTTCTTATTTTTAGAGTCATAACTCTTGTTTTATTAAATGAAATTACATGCTACTTGTTATTTTGTTGAGCATATGATTACTTTGTGTTCATATCTCATTTCTATTTTCTTATTTTTAGATTCGCTCCTGTTACTTGCTTTCTATTTTTTTCTTTCATGTGTTTTTCCTAAAACAATGTGTTAGTTTCCTTCAAGCTCTTTTGTTTCGACAAAAAGGGGAGAAGAAAGTAAAACTACAAATTCAAACTTTTACAATTTTAGTTTTTCCTTAAAATACTTTATGTTTTGTCATCAACAAAAGGGGAGATTGTTAATACAAATAAGTCGTAAAAACGCTTATTTATATTTTACGATCTTCTAATGTTTTGTCGATAACAAACGAAAATCATTTTAACGAAACAAATAATATACGTAAATGGTTTGAACTAATAGTTTCTAACATATTCACATTTTCACAAAAACACTAAAACAAGTATAAGTGATTTTATGATTTAATATTACATATGTACAACAACTAGTGTTTACATATTTGGGTAAAATATACACATAACTAGTATGTAGTATATTGGGTAATATAAATGGGTAGAAACTTAAGTATTTGACCCATTGACCAAATACATTGAATGTACTTGGGTAAAAACAAGTATATACTAAATGGGTAAAAACTAGCAAATGGTATTGACCCATAACCCATGGTTTTATATACACCACTTGACCAAGTTCATTGTATACTAGCAAATGGTATTGACCCATAACCCATGGTTTTATATATACCACTTGACCAAGCTCATTGTATCTTTAAGATACATTGTATCTAGAAAGAAAACCATGGATCAACCCATAACCAAAAATACCCATGGGCAAAGAGAGCTGCTCCACGGATCCCTAGCTTTGTGCTAGCCGATCCCAGTGGAAGGGATCCGTGATCCGGGAAACAGAGAGAATTTTCTCTATAAATAGAGGGCCATTTCTTCTTTTCTATTTATCCCTTTACACACATACTTCCCCAAGTATTCTAACCTCTAACCTCGATCCAAGAGATCTATGTAGTCTTTGTCTTTGTTTTGTGTGATCTTCTAGGTTCCTCTTAAAGGAAAGATCACCACTTCTTGAAGACGCAAGCTCAAGTCCATGAGTTGCCATGTTTCATCATCATCAAGACAACGAAGGTTCTCTTGTTGATAGATCTACCTTCTCCATAAATGTCGGGTCAAGGCATTAGTGAAGAATGCCGAAAGTGTCAAGATGAAAGCATTAGTGAAAGGTGCTCATCATCCGTGTCAAAGCATTAGTGAAGAATGCTAAATGTGTCAAGACGAAGGCATTAGTGAAGGGTGCCAAGCGTTGTGTCAAAGGCATTAGTGAAGGATGCCGATGAATCAAATCAAGTAGCATTTGGGAAGAATGCTTAGGTCGTATAATCGATGAGGTGCATCGTTATACATATAAGTATTTGTTTATTTACAAGGATGGTGATATCCTTGATGGTGTTGTAACAAGGAGTAGATCTCCTCGATAATAGGTGTTGTGTCGCGAAGGTAGTAGTTCCTCCATAGTAATGGAACTAGGTGCTTAGCCTAGTACCCAATAAAGGGTAGGCGACGTTGTGATAGGATTAGTTCTCCTAAGGTGTGAAAGAACTCGTGGTTAGCCTAGCACCGTATAAAGGGTAGGCGACGTTGTGTTAGGCGTGGTTCGCTTTGGTGTGAAAGAACTAGGTATTTAGCTTTGTACCGAAAAAGGTTGCGACGCAGAAGGCTTCTCCGCCATAAGGAGTTGGTGTAGTGTTTACGAACTCTCGAGTAGGTGACTCGGGAGTGGAGTAGGGCATGGAAGGTGTCCTTGTAGCCGAACCACTATAAATACTTGTGTCGTGGTGATGCGCTTTACTCTTTATCTTTCATTATACGCTTACATATCTATCTATCAACGTCCAACATAAACAACCAAATAGATTGACATAAGTCGATCTAAATGTTTAAAAGGAAGTTTTAAACTGACAAAACTATTCAACCCCCCCCCCTTCTAGTTTTCCACAAAGTACACTCAAAATTCAAACTTTAACACAAGAAATGATCTAAATGATGCAAAAACCACTAAACTTTTTCAAACCCAAAAACCATGTAAAACCACTAGAAATCCAAGGATATGTAAAAGAGATGATCAAACCATGGCTCTTGATACCATTTGTAACATATTGGATTTCACAAATACATCAAACCATGATCAATATGAGGCGTATAATATTAGGTTTTACAGAGAGAAAGAGTTAGAGGTTTCGGAACTTAGTGAGAGAAAGTGAAAATGTTATTATGAGCTCCAAACCTCTACCTTGGGAGGTAGAGGGTATTTATAGTCTTACATAAAATGCCACCTACGGGTCATGGATCGTGCATACAAAGGGTAAAGACCGTCATCATCTTGATGAGTGTGTAAATACTCATCATTTTTGTATAATTTAGATCGCAAAACATCCGAAACACCTTAAATGCATCCAAATGATAAAAATATCACAAATAAGTGTTTTATGTGTTTAAATGCAAAATATCAAAATATGGTGAAAACGATCAAGTTTGCATAATTGGCGCTTTAGTCCCCAAGTTTCAAAAGTTGTCAAAAAAGTCCCTCGTAAATCCAAATAAAGAAAAATATCATTTTAAGTCCTTAGGGATTCAAAAGTTGTCAAAATTGGTCCTTGAGATTCAAATTTACAAAATTACAACTTTAGTCCCCGAACTTTGAAATTGGCAAAATAGTCCTTTGAAAATGTGAAATGTCAAAATAGTCCTTGCACTATTAAAGTTTGTCAAATCCAGTCCTTATGGTAACTTTGCTTAATTGGCGAGAGTGGTCCTTGAGATTTCGATTTACAATATTAGTCCTTGTCAAATTAGCCTAACTAGCCTTGTCAAACTCATATTGACCCCCACAAAAAACCAAAGGACCTTCCCTTGGACTCCCAATATTAGCCTTTTGACCCCTTGGTCAAAATAAGTCAAATAACAGATAAGGCGCCCCCACTGTTCACCTTTCCCCAACCTCTTCCCCACTTGCCTGCAAGCCACCTCTCCTCCCATCACCTCACCTTTTCCCCTTTCCTCCACCCCTCATCATCACTAGCCACCCACAATTAATGCCACCCCCCCCCCTACTTGCCTGTTTCAGAGCCTACAAGTCAAATTCAGTTTTCCCGCCAAAAAAGTGAAAAGGCTCAAAACCCTCCCATTGGTTCTCAATCGAGGCGGATTGCATCGTAAGGCCACGTGAGCTCAATTGGTGCATAAAAGAAGAAGAAAGACAGTAGAAGGTGAGTTAGCTTTTAAAATTTCTTGTATGTCGCTTTTAATCTTATAATGTTTTAAATAGTTCTTAATTGTATTTTCCAGCTTATTTTTGTATCAAACAAAGTTAATTAAGTGTATTGCAACTTATTTCAAGCATCAATTCAAGTTCTAGTTCATGTTTCATGTTTTATGTAAACCTGTTGAAAATTGCAATTTCAAACTCTTATGTATAAGCTTCAATAAGCTTATTTGTAAGCTCAAATAGGTTTACTTAAGCTACTATAGCTTTTTGATAAGTTTAGAATCCATTTTCAAGCAACTTTGAACTGGTCAACAAAAGTCAAAGTAAGAGCAAAATTGATGCAGATGGTAATGTGGTGATGCGATATGGAAATGGGTTGGTTTTAAGTTCAATGGGTTGGTTTTGATAGATTAGTAGTTCATGAGTTCATTCGAGCCATTGTTGCTAAAATTCCACTTGTAAGTGATTTTCACTAGTTATAGCTTAATCTATTTCAAGAATCACGCTTAGTTAAAACTTGTTTAAATAGTAGTGTTTAAGTTATTTTAACTCGCTTGATCATAATCATGTGCTAATTCAATAGTTTATTCAGTTTCCTAGTTCAAAAGAGTAGTTAAAGGGGTGTTTGGTTTTGCTTATAACACTGTGTTATAGGTTGGTATAACTGTTGTTCTTATTTGGTTCTAGTCTCATTAGGTTCTAACAACTCAGACATGCAACAAAATTTAGTCCTTGTTTTGTGAAAAGTCAAAATTATTGTTGATCACACTTAGAAAGTTAACTTTTTGATTTTCAGAATCTATGCTCATGATTTCTTGGTCATAAGTTGTTATAATAGCTTAACATAGTCTTATTATAGCTTAATACAACTAATTCAGTCCATAGAATCAATCAGAAGTTCAAAAAGGTCAAACTTTCATTTGTTCAAAAAGGTCAAACATGTCCTGTGCACCAGTCACCTATCTAGTTTCATAAGCTCTCCCAGAGCTTATTAATTAGCATAAGCTTGTGTAATTTGACTCTTTGGAAAGATTTCCTAGCTGGCTTGATAGTCCAAGCTTAATTTTCTAAATTACAGCTTATTTGATAAGCCTGCAATAAGCTTCTTGTTCTGTCCATTTCCTAGTTTATAGATTAGCCAGTGTTCATCAGTTTTTAAAAAGCTTCTCATAAGCTCATTGTTGTACACCAATCTTTGTAATCTAGTTTTTTTGATAGCTTATCTGTTCTACTAGGCAATCCAAGTTTTTGTTTTTAGTTTTTAGCTTATCTTAGTGCTTAAAAATTAGCTAGAAGTTGTATAGAAAACCAAAGAGAGTACTGTGTAACAGTGTAACTGTGTGCTTATTTAAAGCTTATTCAATGCTTATTTTTTAAGTGTTTGTGCTCTTTCAGTTTTCATACTAGCTTATTATCGCCTTTTGCTTATTCTCATTTTCATTTTGCTTATTTTCTAGCTTATAAGCCATTTGGCATTAAACTTTTGCTTATTTCTCTTTATGGCTTATCGTTGAGAATATAAGCTCAAATTGAGCTTATTAGTCATTTTCATAAAGTCACAGCTTGTGAAAAGTGCTTATCTCATTGGTCTTAACAAGTTTGTAAAAGAAAATCGAAAAAAAATAATTAGCAAAAGGGGTAGGCAGCTCGAACTCGAGACCTCCCCTTTGTGAGAGTGACAAGAGGGGTACCTGGAACCATTGCGCTTGGGACTTTTTCTCGTTATTTCTTGCACGCTTAATCTCTTATATACATATCGCCGCTTTAGCTTATTTAGTTTCTTAGCTTATTTGTAGCTTATTCAAGTAGCTTTTCAAGTTTTTTATTTTCATAAATCTTTAATAGTATAAAGTATTTTACAAAAGTTTCGATTTTTCTAATTAGTTTTAGTATTTTTAATCATTTAATTAGTATTTTATAGTAATTAATTCATAATAAAAATATAAAAGTCTAAAAATACAAATCTTTTTCTAAAATTTTCTTTTGTCATATAGTACGTAATAAAATTAGTTTTACACTCGTAGGCCTTTTATTTCATAAATTTTACGCTTTGTCTTATGCCCCAACAGAATTTTTGCAAATAACGACGCTTTCCATTTTAAGTAACGTTTTTAGATAATTTGAGTTTACGCTTTAGTTAATATAGTTTATTTGAGTTATTTTATTTTTAAAATCACAAAACATCATTGTAAAAATAGTGATAGCGTTTATTTAATAGATTTTAACTCTTTATTTCTTTTAATTTGCATTTAAGTCAGAATTTACAAATCTTTTCTTTAGGTAATTATCCATCCAAAACCCACCGATCACTATCCTTAGTGATCATTCTATCATCTGATTGTGTTTAACACCACCAACCTCCGTGGGACTTAACGACCCGGAATCCACCGATTCTCCTCGATCTTAAAATTGCATTGCGTGAACTGCTTGAGTTTCTTACGCTTGGTCATTCACAAGTGGCTAGCTTGCGTGAGATAACTTGACGGTTTTGCACCGATCAAATTCTGCGCCGCCGGGAGGTCGTAAGCGTGTTCTAAGCATTTTCGCATCTGCACTTGCACATATACCACGCTTTGTAAAAGTTTTCAGAAGTTATAACAAAATCAAAAGTTCATTAACACTTTTCCTAAAGTGTTAAAACACCAAACAAAATATAAAACAACAAAACAATCGAACGCTTTCTATCTTGTGTTTCTTTTAAGGTGATTCTTAAAGAAATACGATTTGGTTAAACGAGACGATACCAAAAATATTGTCCAAAAGTTTTAAACCCATCAAGACAAATCAGACTTCACGCCTTTTCGGATACTTAATATACATAAAAATCAACCATCAAGAAATCAAGGCAAGGCACTACCTAACTGGGGTGCGACCATAATAAGTTCCTGACATCGATTTAAAACTTGCCTTTGTGTCACTTGTGATTTGGTGTACCTTTTTCAAAGAAGCCATTTCATTTGTGATTATTGGTTAAGTTCACTTGTCGCTTTGCCTCGCATTTGTTTTGAAAACTGATTTTTATACTTAGTGCATGCGCACTGCTCTTCCAGCTTCTACAAGTCCATTGTCGAACTTGAAAGATTCCTCAAGACGTAGAGGACGTTTCTACCCTTCACCGTGACCGAGGAACGCCTACCACCACCACCACCGCCAGAATGGCGTAAGACAAGCCAATGAATGAGCTTCTCCAAGCACCCATCGAGGGTTACGGAGATGCCATTGTTGTCCCAAACATCGTGGTCGACACTTTTGAGCTCAAAACCGGGTTACTTAACTGCAACCCAAAGCCAATTCTATGGTTTTGAGCGGGATGATCCTCATGCACACATTCGATGGTTTAACAAGATTGCATCTACCATCAAGTATAAGAATGTCCCACATGAAGCTATCAAGCTTCTTCCCTCATTTTCTGTAGGACAAGCCCGAATTGGCTTGAGAAACAACCCCTCGCTCCATCGAGACATGGGAAGATCTTGTCACAAAGTTTGTGAACGAATTCTATCCTCCATCCCGAACCACAAGTCTTAAGAATGAGATAATGAAATTTTCTCGTAGATTTGATGAATCATTCGGGAGGCATGGGATCGTTATAAAGACTTGCTCCGCAAGTGTCCGCATCATGGTTTTACCGAGTTAATGCAAATGGATACTTTCTACAATGGTCTCGAACCGCACCAATCAAGACTCTCTCGAATGCCTCCGCTGAGGTAATTTCTTGAGCAAGACCACTAAAGAAGCCTTGCAAATCATTGAAAACAAGTCTCAGTCCGCCCTTTCCGCACAAAGACATATCATAATCGAGTCTAATGTCGACCTTCTATTTCATCTCCGTGAGTACATCTAGCACCGATGCTAAGATTGACAAACTCACGGATATTGTTCAAAGCTTTGGTTCTTGCTAACTAAAGAAAGTCACTTTCACACAAGCACCATCATATGGTGAAGTGAAGAAAGTTGAAGTTTGTGTTACTGTGGTGGTCCTCATGCATACTACAACCAGATCGCCACCGATGGTAGTCCGTTTGAAGCTAATGCTATAGCCGGTACTTCAAATCAAGGAGGTAATCAATACCGCCCTCATAATGAACCAAACTACCGTGCTAACACTTATCGTGCACCACCGGTTTCAACCGAATCCTAACCGAATCGAACCAACCAAGAATGAACCAAGGTTATCAAAACCAAGGTAACTTCTATTCCGGTCCCAACCAAGGTTTCCAACAACAAGGAAATCTTAATCAAAACACTTACAACCGAGGGAATCAATTTCAGGGAATATGAACCCTAATCAAGGGAATTCGCTATAACCGTAACATACGGCCTCAAATTATCCCTCCACCTCCTCCCCGTGTCAACATCCGATGAGCTTTAAAGCAATTCATGAAGACTCAAGAGGAGACAAACAGTTGTTGGTCACCGATCACTGAATTAAAGAAGTCTTTAAATGATCGACCGGCTCTGTGTACTCTACCTAGCAACACGATCGCTAATCCGAGGGGCGATGCAAAGGCGATCACGACCGTAAGTGGTACTTCATATGATGGACCCGCTTGCTCCTACTACCTCTTCTTCTTCTCTCCGAAGGTAGTGGAAAGTGAACCCGAGGCAACAAAGGACAAGGAACTTCCTACTAATAACTAAGTACCAACACTGTCCATCCTCGGGTTGTCCGAAACCAAAATCCAATCCAGGAGTTGTTTTTGAACCTCCCGTAGCTCCCATTGAAAAATCCAAATCTTCTATTCCTTACCCATCACGCTTACATGAGCAAAGCTCCGCCGAAAAGCCGGTCATCAAATGGAAAAATTCTTTCAAATTTTCCAAGAACTTCATTTGACATAAGCTTCATGGATGCTATCATGTTGATGCCCAAGTTTGCATCAACTCTCAAACATATGTTAAGCAACAAGGAAAAGTCGTTTGAAATGGCTAAAACTCCTCTCAACGAGAACCGCCTGCAGTTATCTTGAAGAAGCTTCCGAGAGCTTGGAGATCCCGGAAAGTTCCTCTACCTTGTGTATTTCGTGAATGGTTGAATGCTTTGCCTTAGCGCATCTTGGTGCAAGCATAAACCGATGCCTCATTCAAGATGGAAGAAACTTTCTTCCGGATCTTACTCCTACATGCATGACTCTCGAGCTTGCAGATCGATAATATCCCGTCCTCTTGGAATTGCCGAGGACGATTTGGAAAGTAGGAAGTTCCATTTTCCACCGACTTTGTAGTTGTTGATTTCGATGTCGATCCACGGGTTCCTCTCATTGTTGGAAGAGGATTCCGAGAACGGGTCGTGCTCTCATTGATGTATTTGAGCAAGAAATCACATTACGTGTTGGTAATGAAGTCACACCTTTAACCTTGATCAAACTTCGAGGTACTGCAAACTATGATTCCGAGTCTGTTAACCGAATAGATATCATTGATGTTGCTTCAAGAGTACTCAAGAAGTTCTTGGTTATTCTCATAATTCGTGAGTGGGAATCCCACCACATCTTCTCACCTATCATAGCCAATTTACTCCTTCTCTCACTCCGCTTGAGGAAGCGACTTCATCTTGGAAGAGATTGAAGCATACTTGGCTAGTGATTCTGCTCCATGGGAAATTGATCACGCCCAATTGACATCGAGGGGACATACTTCTCATTGAGAAAATGCTTAAAGATGATCATTCATCAACCCCTCACATCGTTGATGCATTCCGTAAGAGATTAATCACCATGAGATTAATCCGAGGAGATATTCTTACTCGAGAAGTTGTTAAATCAGACACTCTCCTCCACTCCCTCCCGCCAACCTTCATAACAAGGAAGTCAAGTCATTGAGAAAACTCAAGAATTTCAAGTCGAACTTAAGGACTTACCACCTCATCTCGAGTATGCATTTTTGAGGGTGATGATAAATTACCCGTCATTATTGCTCGAGATTTGAGTAAAGATGAAAAGATCGCTCTCATAAAGGTCTTGAAGTCACACAAGCAAGCAATTGCTTGAAACTCTCCGACATTAAGGGTATCAACCCCGAGTTTTGTACTCACAAAATCTTAATGGAGGATGACTTCAAACCAAGAATCAACATCGAGAAGAGTAAATCCAAAATCCATGATGTTATCAAACAAGAGGTTATCAAACTTCTTGATGCAGGATTGATTTACCCTATCTCGAGATAGCCCTTAGGTTAGCCCGATTCACCGTGTTCCAAAAAGGGTGGCATAACCGTTGTCACGAATGAAGAAAACGAGTTATTTCCAACTCGATTGGTTACGGATGGCGGTCTCGTATTGACTATCATAAGTTGAATGACGCCACCAGAAAGACCATTTTCCTCTACCCTTCATGGACCGATGCTTGAGAGATTAGCGTGGAATGAGTACTATTGTTTCCTTGATGGTTTCTCGGTTACTTTCAGATCCCCATTGATCCACAGGGATCGTGAGAAGACCACATTCACCGCCTGCACGGAACTTTTGCCTACAAACGATGCCTTTTGGCTTATGTAACGCCTCCAGCACGCTCCAACGATGTATGATGGCCATATTCCACGACATGATCGGGAAACAATGGAGGTGTTTATGGATGACTTCTCACCATCGGGGATTCATTTCAGACTTGTCTCCCATTTAGACAAAATGCTTAAAAGGTGCGAAGACACCAATCTCTGCCTAAATTGGGAGAAGAGCCACTTTATGGTCAAAGAAGGCATAGTCCTTGGCCATAAGATTTCAAAAACGGATTGAGGTCGATAGAGCAAAAGTTGATGTAATTGCTAAACTACCTCATCCTACTACCGCCAAAGGTATTAGGAGTTTCCTTGGTCATGCCGCGTTCATCGAGATTCATACAGATTTTTCTAAAATCGCCGCCTATGACCCATCTTCTTGAAAAAGAAGCTCCTTTTATCTTCTCTCCGAGTGCGCCGAAGCTTTTGAAACACTAAAGAAAAAGCTTACTAAGCACCCATTCTAGTTGCCCCGATCGATTTACCCTTTGAGCTCATGTGCGATGCAAGTGATTTTGCTATCGGTGCGCCTTGGGGCAACGAAAACAAAGCATTTTCAGCCTATACACTACGCAAGTAAGACTATGATCAAGCTCAAACCCATTACACCACTACGTAAAAGAATTATTAGTCGTGTGTATGCTGAGAAATTTCGCCCCACCTCATCTTGACCAAATCGTGGTGTATACGGATCACTCTATTTAAATATCTCTTTGCAAAACAAGATGCAAAGCCGAGATTGCTCCGCTGGGTTCTCCTCCTCCGTGAATTTGATATCATTATACGTGATAAAAAGGAGCCGAGAACCTAGTCACGATCATCTATCCCGATTAGAGAACCTCACCAGACGTGTTCGAGAAAAGGAAATAAATGAAACATTTCCTCTCGAGACACTCAATGCGGTTTCTTTTCGTGGAGACTCTACTACCCCATGGTTTGTCGACCTCGCAAATTACCATGCGGGTAACTTCATAGTGAAAGGATGTCGTCCCAACAAGAACAAATTCTTCAAGGATGTAAAACATTACTCGGGACGAACCCCTACTTGTTTAAAATTTGCGCGATCAAGTCATCAGCGATGTGTATATGGTCGAAGCTATTGACATTCTCAAAGCTTGCCATGTCGGACCCATGGGGACATCATAGCACCAACTACACCGCCAAGAAGGTGTTTGATTCCGGATTCTATTGGCCCACGATCTATAAGGATGCTCACGACTGTTAAAGCCCGCGACGCTTGTCAACGCCACGGAATATCTCACAAAGGAATGAAATGCCACAAACGCCATTCAAGTGTGTGAGATCTTTGACATCCGGGGCATTGACTTTATGGGGCCATTTCCTTCTTCTCGCGGTAATAAGTACATACTCGTGGTCGCTGACTATCTCGTCAAAATGGGTCAAGCTAAGGCTTTGCATACCAATGATGCCCGAGTTGTTGTGAAATTCTTAAAATCTTGTTTGCTAGGTTTGGAACCCACGAGCCATAATCGGTGATCGTGGTACGATTTCGCAATGACCGCTTGAAAGAGTCATGCGTAAGTATGGTGTAACTCACCGCCTCTCATCGCTGCACCACCCCAAACTAGTGGGCAAGTGGAAGTTTCTAACCGGGATCAAAGAATTCGGAGAGGACGGTTGGCTAAAACCGTGCCTCTTGGTCGGATAAGCTAGATGACGACTGGCCTTCCGTCACAAATTTACAAAACACCCATCTGTGTACTCCATACAAGCCGGTGTACGGAAGGCGTGTCATCTAACCGTTGAGCTAGAGCACAAGGCATACCGGGCCTTGAAACATGCCAACTTTGATATTCAGACAACCGGTGATCACAGTAAAAGTTCAAATGAATGAATTAAATGAACTCCGTGATCAAGCATACGAGAACTCTTTGATCTATAAAGAAAAGACAAAGAAGATTCATGACTCTAAGATCAAAACCGCTTTTCAACATTGGTGATCGAGTCCTTCTTTTTAATTCAAGATTGAAGATTTTCTGAAAGCTTAAATCCTACCGGTCCGGACCATTCACCATCACTAAAGTATATCCTTATGGCACCATTGAGTTATCTCAACCCGATGGTCCAAACTTTAAAGTGAATGGTCATCGGTCAAGCATTACTTGAGAGGACATTCCCCGCGATTGTCCCGGATCTTCAAACTTTCCCCATGAACCAATGAATGCGGGATCGAGTCAAGCTAGCGACTCGGGTATCAAAAACAAGAGCATGTTACACGGGTTTTCACCCATGTGTACCACCCTAGTGTGGGGAGTTGCCCCACATGTTGCGTATAAAAAAAAAAAAAAAAAAAAAAAAAAATCCTTACAAATAATGGCCTTAGTATTCCCCTTTACGTTTCTATGTTTCTAAGATAACCGCTTGTACTTTGAATATTGAGGGCAATATTCATTTCTAAGTGTGGGGAATTCTCACGAATTTTATCATGTAATTATACCGCCCAATTCCTCTGCTTTTGGCCAAAATTTTTTTTTTTGGAGTAAGTGTTTTACACTTACTCATTTGGTTATCATCCGCTTTGTCTAATAAACAAAAGGATTGGCTAATCCAGAGCAAACGGCTCTTGGTAAAGATATCTCAAATCCGTTGACGCTTGCAATTTGCCCAAAATTGTATGGTATTCACCACCATATCCAAAAAGTGAAGAGTCACTAGCCCGCAAGTTTATGGCTTGTGGTAAAGGCGCTTGAAAACCATAATTGGTAATCAACTCACCAAAGATATTTTATCTAAGAGTTATTAGTCCGTATAAACGGCTTCGTAAAGACAAATCAAACTGCTGAAGTCGGTGATTTGCTCAAAATCATTCGGTTATCTGTACCAAGGTTCTTACTTGAACTCGAAACATTTGGCTACTCCGAAGTAATGGCTTTTGGTAAAGAGATTCAACCATTAATTTTTCTCAAATCATTGCTAGGACTAGCAATATCTTAGTGCGGGGATTGATGAGTGTGTAAATACTCATCATTTTTGTACAATTTAGATCGCAAAACATCCGAAAACACTTTAAATGCATCCAAATGATAAAAATATCACAAATAAGTGTTTTATGTGTTTTAAATGCAAAATATCAAAATATGGTGAAAAACGATCAAGTTTGCATAATTGGCGCTTTAGTCCCCAAGTTTCAAAAGTTGTCAAAACAGTCCTCGTAAATCCAAATAAAGAAAAATATCATTTTAAGTCCTTAGGGATTCAAAAGTTGTCAAAATTGGTCCTTGAGATTCAAATTTACAAAATTACAACTTTAGTCCCTGAACTTTGGAAATTGGCAAAAATAGTCCTTTGAAAATGTGAAAATGTCAAAAATAGTCCTTGCACTATTAAAGTTTGTCAAATCCAGTCCTTATGGTAACTTTGCTTAATTGGCGTGAGTGGTCCTCGAGATTTCGGATTTACAATATTAGTCCTCAAAATTAAATTAACTAGCCTTGTCAAAACTCATATTGACCCCCGTCAAAACCAAATGACCTTCCCTTTTGACTCCAGGTATTAGCCTTTTGACCCTTGGTCAAAATAAGTCAACAATGTATAAGGCGCCCCCATCTGCTCACCTTTCCCCAACCTCTTCCCCACTCGCCTGCAAGCCACCTCTCCTCCCATCACCTCACCTTTTCCCCTTTCCTCCACCCCTCATCATCACTAGCCACCCACAATTAATGCCACCCCCCCTACTTGCCTGTTTCAGAGCCTACAAGTCAAATTCAGTTTTCCCGCCAAAAAAGTGAAAAGGCTCAAAACCCTCCCATTGGTTCTCAATTGAGGTGGGATTGCATCAGAAGGCCACGTGGAGCTCAATTGGTGCATAAAAGAAGAAGAAAGACAGAGTAGAAGGCGGTAGTTAGCTTTTAAAATTTCTTATATGTCGTTTTAATCTTATAATGTTTTAAATAGTTCTTAATTGTATTTTCCAGTTATTTTTGTATCAAACAAAGTTAATTAAGTGTATTGCAACTTATTTCAAGCATCAATTCAAGTTCTAGTTCATGTTTCATGTTTTATGTAAACTGTTGAAAATTGCAATTTCAAACTCTTATGTATAAGCTTCAATAAGCTTATTTGTAAGCTCAAATAGGTTTACTTAAGCTACTATAGCTTTTTGATGTTTAGAATCCATTTTCAAGCAACTTTGGAATCGGTCAACAAAAGTCAAAGTAAGAGCAAAATTGATGCGATGGTAATGTGGTGATGCGATATGGAAATGGGTTGGTTTTAAGTTCAATGGGTTGGTTTTGATAGATTAGTAGTTCATGAGTTCGCCTCGAGCCATTGTTGCTAAAATTCCACTTGTAAGTGATTTTCACTAGTTATAGCTTAATCTATTTCAAGAATCACGCTTAGTTAAAACTTGTTTAAATAGTAGTGTTTAAGTTATTTTAACTCATTGATCATAATCATGTGCTAATTCAATAGTTTATTCGGCTTCCTAGTTCAAAAGAGTAGTTAAAGGGTGTTTGGTTTTGCTTATAACACTGTGTTATAGGTTGGTATAACTGTTGTTCTTATTTGGTTCTAGTCTCATTAGGTTCTAACAACTCAGACATGCAACAAAATTTAGTCCTTGTTTTGTGAAAAGTCAAAATTATTGTTGATCACACTTAGAAAGTTAACTGTTTGATTTTCAGAATCTATGCTCATGATTTCTTGGTCATAAGTTGTTATAATAGCTTAACATAGTCTTATTATAGCTTAATACAACTAATTCAGTCCATAGAATCAATCAGAAGTTCAAAAAGGTCAAACTTTCATTTGTTCAAAAAGGTCAAACATGTCCTGTGCACCAGTCACCTATCTAGTTTCATAAGCTCTCCCAGAGCTTATTAATTAGCATAAGCTTGTGTAATTTGACTCTTTGAAAGATTTCCTAGTCGGCTCGATAGTCCAAGCTTAATTTTCTAAATTACGCTTATTTGATAAGCTCGCAATAAGCTTTTGTTCTCATCCATTTCTAGTTTATAGATTAGCCAAGTTGTTCATCGCTTTTAAAAGCTTCTCATAAGCTCATTGTTGTACACCAATCTTGTAATCTAGTTTTTTATAGCTTATCTGCTCTACTAGGCAATCCAAGTTTTTGTTTTAGTTTTAGCTTATCTTAGTGCTTAAAAATTAGCTAGAAGTTGTATAGAAAACCAAAGAGAGTACTGTAATGTTGTAATCACAGGCTTATTTAAAGCTTATTCAAGGCTTATTTTTAAGTGTTTGTGCTCTTCGCCATACTAGCTTATTATCGCCTTTTGCTTATTCTCATTTTCATTTTGCTTATTTTCTAGCTTATAAGCCATTTGGCATTAAACTTTTGCTTATTTCTCTTTTATGGCTTATCATTGAGAATATAAGCTCAAATTGAGCTTATTAGTCATTTTCATAAGAAGTCACAGCTAGAAAAGTGCTTATCTCATTGGTCTTAACAAGTTTGTAAAAAGAAAAATCGAAAAAAAAAATAATTAGCAAAAAGGGGTAGGCAGGCTCGAACCTGAGACCTCCCCCTTTGTGAGAGTGACAAGAGGGGTACCTGGAACCATTGCGCCCTTGGGACTTTTTCTGTTATTTCCTTGCACGTTTAATCTCTTATATACATATTGGCCAGTTTAGCTTATTTAGTTTCTTAGCTTATTTGTAGCTTATTCGAAGTAGCTTTTTCAAGTTTTTTATTTTTCATAAATCTTTAATAGTATAAAGTATTTTTACAAAAAGTTTCAGATTTTTCTAATTAGTTTTAGTATTTTTAATCATTTAATTAGTATTTTATAGTAATTAATTCATAATAAAAAATATAAAAGTCTAAAAAATACAAATCTTTTTTCTAAAATTTTCTTTTGTCATATAGTACGTAATAAAATTAGTTTTACACTGTGAGGCCTTTATTTCATAAATTTTACGTTTTGTCTTATGCCCAAACAGAATTTTGCAAATAACGACGCTTCCATTTTAAGTAACGTTTTTAGATAATTTGAGTTTACGCTTTAGTTAATATAGTTTATTTGAGTTATTTTATTTTTAAAATCACAAAACATCATTGTAAAAATAGTGATAGCGCTTATTTAATAGATTTTAACTCTTTATTTCTTTTAATTTGCATTTAAGTCATTGTAATTTACAAATCTTTTCTTTAGGTAATTATCCATCCAAACCTTCGATCACTATCCTTAGTGATCATTCTATCATCTCGATTGTGTTTAACACCACCAACCTCCGGGACTTAACGACCGGGAATCCACCAGATTCTCCGATCTTAAAATTGCATTGGTGTGTGAACTGCTTTGAGTTTCTTACGCTTTCATCATTCACAAGTTAGCTTACGTGAGATAACTTGACGGTTTTGCACCGACGGTCCTCCACGGTGTTACTTAACTAAATACTACTTAACATTAAATAACTACGACTACGAGCTTTCAAACGATTACATATACTTGAGGTGACCGACACTTTAATAACTGGATTTACTAAATCCTAACATTTTGTGTTTGCAAAAAGTGCTTATTTCTATCCTATACTTAATTTGAAAAAAAAAATAAAACCAAAAAGTGGCAAGACGAGGGATTAAACCCTGGTCTCCACACTCACAACCCCAACACACCATCACTTTACCATCTGCCCTCTTAAGTGTTGCGTGCTAGTTTTTACATTATCAATTATTTAATGACTCATTTGACAGTTTAGCTTACTTACTTTAGTGCTATTTTAACAGCTTATTTCAAAAAGCAATTCCACCTTTTTTATTTTTCTTACATTTAGTTTAATTCAAAGTACTTTCTGTGAATTTTCCAGATTTTTCCAATTGTAATTAGTATTTTTATAATTTAATTAGAGTAATTTAGTTTTTAGTTCATAAAAAATTATTTAAAAGTCAAAAAAATACCCAGCTTTCTTCTAAAATCATTTTTTGTCGTTTAGAACGTAGGAAAAATAGATTTGCACCCGTAGGCTTTAAATTGCAAAATCTTTACTTTTAGGGCTCGGGACGTTCCCGGTTTTGCTCGTTTTTTTAGTTTTAGTGCCTTAGGACGTAATTTAGCATCGTTTTATTATTTCTTATGTTTATTAGTTGTTAAATTAGTATTTATCTTAGTTTACTTGCCTTATTTACTTTCCCGTGCTTTAAAATTTAGAAAACCAAAACAAAAAACGAAAAATCCCGATCATTCAAGCATTTTAATAACAAACCTCAACCGAAATCATCGATTTACACATCGTTGGGAAATGACCCGGGTAATCACTAGCCCGGTATCATATATCGTATATTTGCGGAATTTGCGTGTTAGCCTTTTTCCTAAAGGGTTGATTCGTCGATTCACGCGTATCACGTGCATTTGATATTTTTATATTACATTTGATTATTTGACCCCTAAAAAGGGCCGATATCACCGACAGACGCAAACCGACCTTAACTCGGCCTGACTCTGTTTGGTTTTCACCTTGTCGGGACTCGGGTGGCCTGAGTCTGGATTACCCGAGATAACACAAAGAAAACCATACAAACCGGTTTCGTTTTGGGACTCGGGTCGGGTATCGAGATTACCCGAACTAGATTCGGGTCGGGATTCGGTTAGGATTTTCAGCCTTGTCGGTTTCGAGATGGGTCGGGATCGGGTCGGTTTTGGCCCGATGCTCTGCCCTACTTTTAGACCAAACCCGAGACTTTTTCAAAATGTGGACTGAAAATTAAATACCCGGTAAAGCACGAGGACAAAAAAATGTAGTTAACTCTAGTTTAAATGAATTCGCCAAATTTATTAATTTTTTTAGTTATAGATTTATAAAAGAGATGGGATTTAATTTTCTAAAAAATAAAAAACGCGTTCATATGATATTGTTTTTTATTCTCAAGAAAATAATGGGCATACAAGAAAAACAAGGAAAAAAAATTATGTCCTTATTAAAGTGGGAAATGCAAATTTTATGTTTTATAAAAAATTTGATGATAAACATTGATTTGAATGCAATCTTTATTTTTTTTGTTTTATACAAAATATTTTGTGAAAAACAAGAATGCTTCTTTTTCAACTAAACTCACCATTTTCTTCTCTCTTATCTTTGATATATGTATCATTCACTATGAGGTTTGGTCGCGTAATGCGACGAATTAAGTGGGTCGCCACATCGCCTTTCTCTCTCCGACGACCGACGACGACCTAATGCCACACAATGCATGACCCGAGATTTTATTTATTTTATTTTTTTCAAATATTTTTAAAACAAAATTAAACTTCATTAATAAAAATACTTAACAATACAACAATAATTAAAACTTAAACTAATAAACGTAGACGTTATCGATACTTATTAAAAATAACTCGTAAGACATAATTATCAAAATGTGTTTGAAAGTGTTTATGAGAAGTTGTTTGAAATTGTGTGTTTAAAACGTGTTTGAGTTTGGTATTTATAATGTTGAAAAGCCAGAAAGTTTTGGAAAATGGGAAAGATTTGGGTTGAGACTGGTTTGTCTCCTCAACCGAGTTGCATGTTCTTCTCTCCTCAACCGACGACAACCCAAATGCCCACAATGGGAGAACCTTGCTCGACCTTGTGCTTCAACCGACGACAACCGGCCCTTCTGTGGCCAGCCTGACATTTGGCTCTAAAGTCACTATGCTATTGTCAGTCAACTTGAAATATACACCAACCAATTATTCTTGTTTAAAGTTGATGTAATATAACAGTTTCAAGAAAAATGGGATCTCACATTTTGTTTTTTAACAATTTAGAACTATATGAATCAAAAAAATCCAATTGAGATTACACATGTGAGGTTCTAATAAGTATTAATAAGCAATTACAACTAGTGAAAAGTGACCATAACCCATAAAAGCATGACCATGAAACATGCAAATTGTGACATAAAATATTTGTCTCTATGTGTTAGTGGAATGGTTGCCAATTTGGATATTTCATCTTTTAGAGTTTCTTAGAAAATCAACATTCTTGAAAAAATATAATAAACTTATTTCTTGTTTTACATGTAAAAATTTAACTTTATGATTATTCAAGCTTATTTCTTTTTAACCGATACATGTTTCACATGTTCAAATAAAACTGAGACCCACACACAATGCAATTTAATTTGCCTAAAAAATATCATAAGGTCCCTATATGTAAATGTTGTGGGTTAACATTTCATAAAATTTATTGGTTTGATCTTTGGAAGGTCGTTGTTCAAACATATCGGTCCATCCACGAGCCAAGCCACCATAAATACTTCGATCACAATAATTGAAGACTTTTTAAGTCATGGTTGATATGTTTTAGAAAATATATATATTCACTTAGATTCGTAGAAATGTATGACGACAAGTATAATATTTTTCATGTCAAAATCAATACATTATCTCGTTATGAGAGGATTAAAGAAAATAGACAAAATGAAACATTTTTCATGTCAACATATTGTTTTTGGGAATGGATGTGCGAATCGATCAGTATTGTTGATTATCAGTGTTTTTCAAAAAAAGAGTTTTTGATAAATAAATAAAAAAGTTAACGCATGATCATGTTATGAGAGGGATAAAAAAAATTACTCATGGTGTAGCAAATTTAGGTCACAAATAATATTTGATTTTAATGTGTTACTCTATACAAAACATCGAATACAATATTTCCTTTTTATTTGTTTATGAGTAAATTGTATAAACCGTCCATGCGGTATGTCAAAATTCGCATACGCAATGTTTACCTTTTCGAAAATGTATTGTCATATTTGTGAAAACCTTTGGTGGAGATATCGTTTATGTACAAAAGTTAAATAACTAAAATACATTTTCTTTCAATCAATTCAGACTTTGTCATTTCATTATGAGACATATTTAGTCATTTTGCTTTGAGGCATAAACGATATCCGCATTAAAAGTTTCTCACATAAATAATACCTGCATTTCTTAAAAAGTAAGAATTGCATGTGCAATTTGAACATACCTCACATACGGTTTTAGCAATTTACTCTTTGTTTCAAGAAAATTTGGTTCGTCCATCACCTTTTGTCTTGTATACAGTCGTGCGTATCTATACTACTTATAATGCATGCATATATATTCATTAAACTTACGGTGCTTAAAATTGAAGTAATGTTAAAAGACTATTATATCCTTGATTGAAATGGAAACATCATCTACAACTCATTTAATATTTTAAATATTGTTTATTCCCTAAATTATCATTTTTTGTTTTCAATCCATAAACTTTTTTCTCGCAATAACTACAAATTAAATCTGTAAGTTTTGCATCAAGGGTCAAACCAGAATCACGATTTCCTCAAATATAATTATTTTTAACTATATACCGTCATTTTGCGCGAGTATTCGTTTATTATTCTATTAATTTGCTTTTTCATAGATGACAAATTATCTGAATAAGCACACGTCGAAGTTTTAAAATACACTTTTGTCTGTTTAGTCATATGAATTCGAATGTTGCATCTAGATGGCAAAGTACCATAATAACTGAATAAGCACAATTACACATTTTTAAATGCATTTTTGTTATGTCGATATCAAATGTGCTAAGATATTCAAATATTTGAGTAGGTGGGAAATAAAGACCTGGAAATGACAACCAAATGTAGAATGATAAGTCAATATCGAAGATGAGCGTTTGTGGATGCTTTTAAACTTGGGATAATTGCACTTAGTCGGTTATTTCCGGTCTCATAACTAAAGTTTGCTGTTGATTTTTGAAGTTTTTTATTTTTAATTTTGACTTTAAATATCTTTATTTTTGTTATATATTACTTGATGCAAAATATATAATTGGATTGAGTTTTAAATGTGTTTTTCATTGATATAATTTTTATCAAGTATTATATAATACATACAAATATATAAGGTCAAAGTTACAAAATAAAGACTTAAAAAATTAACAATAGACTATAATTTTGAGACGAAATGAGTAGTACATAAATACGGAGTATTAGAATAAGAATATATATAACCGAAAGCTAAGGTATGTAAAACTCTAAATAATGAGGTTATGTGGTGTTTGTTTTCGACTTAATTGACTTAATATGAATAAAATTGAATCTATTAAGTCATATGAAAAATAGTAAAAGATGAATTAAAATATTAATTAATAAACTCGAAGATGCCCGTGATTTTCATCCGTTAATTGTATAACGACTTAATAGAATATTTTAACAAATAGTCGCTTAAATTAAACTATTATCTTAGTGCATCTCAGGCTTTTTTTTTTTTTTCAACTTCCCTTTTACTTATACATCTAAAAACACTTTTTCCAGTAAATTAAGCCAAAATCTCATTTTTAAACATATCATACCTAATTAAAGCACAAACTTAACACAAAACTCAATTAAAAAAAAAGACAAGATTCTTCATTTGGCGCAAGCCAAATATTTGACGTGTGGTTTGGCGGGGAATACCCGGTGCAATGGTTTGTCTTAACGCAAGGGCTACGTCAACTTAGCGAGGATGCCAAGTGACTGCAGCCAATGCTCCAAGGACTTAACACGATTATCATATGATAAAGTAATAGTCCTTTTAAAAAGGATAAATAGATGAGCCCTTTATGAAAGTAATTCGAGGAGACAAAGTTTTTACACAGATATACGCGACTTAATTAAGATATTCACGCGACCGATTCTGATTTTTTTTCTGACAACCAACAACTCCTGTAAAAAAATAAGATGATTTACTACTAGGTCACTATGATTGAACGACTTAGTCTAGGTAAGATGGTATATATAGGACCTAAGCTTGGTCCGATTAACCATGATCATGCGACATGTCTTGTCTCCCTAACGTATAAAATGTAGTTTGTAAAAATAATGCTTGACATAGGATTCACGGACAACCGATGATGATCTTGATTATACGATCATAGATTCTTAGTTATAGATGATAGTGTCTAGCGTCTAGCATAAAAGATTATAGTAAATTGCAAAATCCTTCTCCGTGTTTCGGTCAAATTGTAGGTGTACTCCTTACAACTTTGAAAATGCAAACCGCCGACAAGAAACTTTAGTGTGCAATTATTGTCACTAACAAGGATTGCGTTATTAGTATATTTATTATTGATCTAGGCTCACTGTTTGTATTAGGAGACCTAGCCTATTCTATAGTGTTATTTTTATTGTACTGTGTCTGTAGAAACGTAGAAGGGGGAATACGTTTCTATTTAAAATCTAAAGTCTTTCGTATCAAGTTTTTGATCAAGCGTGGCTAAATATGAATAGTGGTTATTAACAGTTATAACAACTATGTTTATTTATATCCAACTTACAGAAGCAATTAGACAGATAAAAATAAGAGAAGAGACAAACATCAGAAATACTGGGACGGTCCTTTATATATAAGAGATCGTCGAGTGTTTAAGGGACAGGCGGCAATGGGGTTTTTGAGACTGGTGATAAAATGTGTATTTGCATTTTTTTTAAGTTATCGCGGTTTATGTTACATGTATAATCATTGTATAAGCAACAAGCCACACAAACACAAACTCAATGCAAGTGTAAATATAAAATGATAAATGCAAGAATGAAATGTAAAGAGATAAGTAGAGAAAACGCAAACCAGGCACGATGATTTATAGTGGTTCGGTCACGAAGCACCTCTTCACCCTACTCCACTCCCCGAGTACCCAACTCGAGAGTTACTTCACTAATCAACAAACTCACTTCTCGGCGGAGAAAACCATACACCGTAGCTTACACCGATTCACGATACTAAGCTAAATGTCGAGTTCTAATCTTGGCTAGAACCAATCCACACACACTTCACTGACGTATACACCGTCCAAATCAACACACATTGTCCTTAAATCAACACACTTCACTGTTCGCCGTTTTCAGAAGAAGACAAACATTTTTCGCTAAAAAACAAAGAATATGGAGAGCAAAATGCTTGCTCGCCCCATGTTTTGCTCGTTCAAATGTTTTGCTCGCTTAGTCGATTTTGATAAATTCTTTTAAAAGTGTTTATTTTAGTAATAGTTTATATAAAGTGTTCGTTTAAAAAAAATGACACTAAGAGCACTCTCAATGGTTAACACCGGACCGGTGTTATTCCGGTGTTAACCATTGGGAGACCGATGTTATTTCGGTGTTAAACCACCCATGTTAACCCCTCAACGCCATGCTATTTTTTTTTATTTTTATTTTTTTTTCTTTTCATTTCGCCCTTAAACGAGGGTAATTAGAAATCGTAGTGAAGTTAAAGCTTTAACTCGACATGTTATCGTCATGCCATTTTTGCCGACGTTGCGCGAACGTTAAAGTTCGACGCGACGCCACGCTAGACACATTAAAGTTTAACTTACGTTATTGTTGCACGCCTAACTAATCGCCTACTTAACTTTGTCCTTAATTCATCCATTCATCGTGACTATCTTTTTAACAACCTACATGTCATTGTAGGTTTAATGTTGACATGACTATACAAGTTCATCTTGGCAAGCACAAGGGGAGGCGGAAAGCTAGACGCAATAATATTCATATATTTTTATGAACATTTTACAATTAAGTTAAATGAAAGTAAAATTTGCTGATTTAGTAAAAACAAAGTAAAGTTTTGGCCTTTTAGTAGTACGTAAGTAGCTCATTTAGTACGATGTTATCGGTTCAAGGGCCATTTAAGACGCGCGTGTAAGATATTGAATAGTTTAGATCTATGAATAATTTGTCTTTCCTAAATAAAAATTTGAAGTTTCTTATATATAAAAGATCCTAAGCTTTTACCCCTCAGCTAAAATGAAATTGTTAAATAATAAATATAAAAAAGTTTTAGTTATTAGTGAACAATACATACCCAAGTTTTGAATAGCCTAGCAGATGAGTCACCGAAAGATTAGAAAATAAATTGAGATAAGTGATATATGATGTGAAAAAAATTGCCGTGAAAAAAATTGCCGTTAAAAAAATAATTAATACATAAGTTAGAAATACCATGGTTCTAAAAGCGCCGTAAGCGTTGCCGGCCACGCAATGGCGAATGTTTAACGTAGTCATCGCTTTACGCCACGCCTTTTTAAACTGCTATATATATATGAAAATATGATATAAATATATAATTATTTTCATATTTTTTGCCTCTTATGCCACGCTTTATAAACGCAAAAGCTTCGCTTTGATTGCAAAGACGTGAAGCTTGCTCATGCCATCACGCAACGCCTCGTGCTATTTATAACTTTGATAAATACTAATAAATTGTTTTTTTTAGGCTATTGGTGAATGAAAATGGGTATGAGTTTGATAGTAGTGGTGGGTCCCTCACCTATGAAAGATTCATTCGTAGCTCTTGTGATGTATATGAAGTATGTAATATATCTATCATTCATTACTATATGGTGGAACTTTCTTATCTTAAACAAACACTTTGGGTGTGTTTGGTAGTCACTATGAACGTACAACGAAGTATGAGTTTTATAAGAGTGGTGGGCCTTCACCCATGAAAGATCCATTCCTAAATTTTTAATGTATATGGACTATGGAGTATGGATTGATTTATCATTCATTACCATACATTGGTACTCTCATCTTAAACAAACACTTTGAATCACTTTCATACATAGTATGATTCTATATGAGATACCAAACACACCCTTAATCACTTTCATAACATAGCCTCATTCCGATAGAGGATACCAAACGCACCCTAAGAGTCTGCTTGGTTTGTTGACAGAATCACAACTCGTGATCGAATTTAAGATGAGATAAAATGACAATAGATATGAAAAGTGTATCATTACGATTGCTTTATGTTTGGTTGAAAAAAATATGAAATGAAAAGGTGTATAAAAATTTGAATTTTGTAGAATTGAAGAAGGCTATCTCATGAATGGATTTTATAGACACCAAATCATACAGAATGAATCTACGACATGATATACCAATTTCATTCCCGGGCCCACTAAACAAACACCCTTAATCGGAATGAAATCCTTAGATCCATTTCGATAGACGCATACCAAACGCACCCTAAATTTCTATAGTTTTGGACCCAAATTTAGTTGCATGCTAAAATTTTGGATCACTCATCATAGATGTAACAACTAAGAAGTGATATAATAGAGTTGGTTTAAAAGAAGATAACTTTACAAATATAGTCATTTTTCTTTGTATTTCAAATAAGGTTTTGTCAACTTATTGGGTTGTGATTAAGATTACCATAATTGAAAAATTAAAATTAATTAATATAAAATATTTTATATTTAACAACAATTTTTATAATTATTACTGTAGTATCATTTAATATGTATAAATAAAAAAATAATTAGTTCATTAAATGCAAATTTATATAAATGATGATTTTTATCCACAACCCATTGAACTGTGGTTAACAAAACCCTTTCAAATATCACAAAATATCTAACCTACCAACTATTGTTATCCATGTTTTCTTTAAAAAAAAAAAAAAGATTGTAAAGTTGGATGCTATCCTACCTTCTTTAACTCTTCTTCTAACGGGACTCATTTGCCATGCACATATGAGGTAGAAACTACATCTTTACTCATAGAGTAGACTGGTATACATGAGGTAGAGAGCATGCACGTACATGCCTTTTTAATCATCATCTCTATTATGAAATGTTTGTCTTTTAAATAAATAAAAATTAAATTTTACCACGTAGTGCATACCTTATGCCACATTTAAATAAAATTGAATTTCGTTTGAAATTTTTTTGAATCTGCTTACTCATGAGTAAAGATACTACTTTTAAAACAACTTTCAAGTACGGCCCGAAAATCAGACTAGATCGACAAAACCGGACCAAAACCCGATTTAGCCCAAAACACTAGACTGGACCAGACTGAAATGTTCAGTCCTGGTTCTGGCAGACTCGGTCTGGTTCGGTCGTCGATCCGGTCCGGTCCAAAAAAGCATAATGGTCGGTTTTGCATAAGACCGAACTGGACCGAGTATGAGATAAAAGGCGGACCAAATAACGGATCAAAATATGTTCGGTATAGTCCGGTCGGTCCAGTTTCTCGGTTCAATTCGATCCGCTATCTATTATGCTCAACCCTACTTCCAAAAAACAAACTTACAAAAACAAATAAACAATCATTACAAACCCAAACACATTTGAAGCCCTTCACAGAATCCAGCCCAAAACAAAAGCCCAACCCATGAAACAATCTAACCTGCAAAACGATATCAATCAAGGGTTTAAGATGAAATCAATAATCATCAGTCACACACACACACCTACTGCAGCGTTTCTTTTTTAGGGTTTTCTTTCTTTCACTTTTTCTCTTTCAAAACACAAAGATGAGGTAACCTTATGTTCTTCCTACTTTTTCTTTTTAGCATCTTTTACTTTATGTTTGATCTTGTGTTTTCTACCTTAATATGATTGTTATGTTGATATTATTTATGGGTTTGTGAAAAGATTGAATCTTGATTAGTGGGTGTGATTAAATTTGTGATTTTGAGTGATGGATTGAATTGGGTAATTTTTATAGGCTAATTAGTTTAATGGGTGTTGGTTTTTTTTTTTTTTAAAATTATTATTATGATTGTTATGATGATATGTTTTATGGGTTTTGTAAAAAGATTGAATCTTGATTAGTGGGTGTGATTAAATTTGTGTTTTTGAGTGATGAATTCAATTGGGTAATTGATTTTAGGCTAATTAGTTTAATGGGTGTTTTTTATTTTATATTATGATTGTTCTGTTGAATTTTTTTTATGGGTTTGTAAAAAGATTGAATCTTGATTAGTGGGTGTGATTAAATTTGTGTTTTTGAGTGATGAATTGAATTAGGTTTTTCTTAATTGGGTTAATTTTTGAGATTATGATTTAGGGTTTTGTAATATATGTGTTAGACTAGCATTATTTTCTGAAAAAGAAATCAATTTGTGTTTTGGGGGTTTTAAAGTTTGATGCTTTATTAACCTTATATAAGGTTATAACTTTATGTCAAATTTGGGATTTTGAGTAAATTTTTTCGGCGGTGGTAGTATTTTGGATCTTAGTTTTGTAATCTTTTTTAGGGATTTTGAATTAGACTTTTAGATGTTCGATTAGTGTGTTTGCCCGCGTGTGATGTGTTTACAAAATAGTATCGCCCGGAAGTTAAATTTTTCGTATATCTAGTTTTTGTTTGTTAATTAGTTGAGTGTTGCTAGTCCTTTATTTGCACACTTCAACTTTTGATTAGCATTCACAGCTTTGTTTTAAAGACTTGCAGTTGGGTGTTTAGTCGTGAGATACACAACTAGGGATTGAGTTGTACAGCTAGTTTTTCTTCTGTATTTTGTTGAAGGCTGGTAGTTTTGTTGTTATGATGTAATTTGGGATTTGAAAGTTAATTGTTTAATTAGCATCTTTGTTGGAATTTGGGATTGCAGGTATGTAAGAAATTGAACAATTTGTTAGTTTCTTGTCCCCTTTTTTCTATATGATGGCAGTACATCTCTTTTCGGTAATTATGTTTTGGGGTTTTGATAGTTGGATGTTTGATTAGCATTTGTGTTACCAAAAGATTATCAGCTGGAAGGCAAGGTCTTGGGTTTGGTTAATGCTTTGGATCAGATATATTGTTTTTGTGTTAATTTTGTGGATAAATTTGCTATAGTTACTTAACTTTATGGGTTTTTAGTTGGGTACTTGAGTGTTTCATTAGTGTTTGTATCTTCACCAAAATGACTTGTATTCAGGATTTCAGTGAATAAATGAATGTTATAGTTGGTTTAGGAGTGTGTAATCTGTTGATTTGTTGGATGGCAACAATGTTTATTGCATTTTGTTCAAATTTAAATGTTACATGCGACTTTGTTTAGGTCTTCTCAGGTGATTTTAAAGTATATGTTTTATCGACATTTTCCCTTTACAGGATCATTCTTTCTAAATGCTAAAGTGACTATTTATTTTGACAAAACTTAGGGGGGGTGCATCTGTTGTTCTATGTGCGTTGAACTTAAAAACGATTGTTTTTTTATGATAAAAAATCGGTTTTTAAGTAGTGGTCCAAAATTGTTTCGGGTCGAAGTTTGCTTGACCTGCTAACACTTTTTTTTTATAAACATTACTGGCAAATTTATTTATTTATTATGATCTATGGGGTCAACTAAACTATAAATTGTTATTGTGATTTGCAGTCGTCATCCTGAGATTAAGTGGGCCCAGAGGGAGGACAAGCTTTATATCACAGTTGTGTTGGCTGATACAAAAGATGCCAAAGTCAATCTTGCTCCCGAAGGTGTCTTTTCATTCTCTGCTACAGCTGGTCAGCATGCGTATGATCTCAAGCTTGAGCTAGCCGACAAAGTTAATGTAGATGTAAGTAGCAATTTTGAACTTATTAGACTTTGTTTATAAAAGAATTTTCTAAATTTGTATCACATTTTGTTTACCATGTTTACTTATACCCAAGTTTGTAAAGAAAAGAACCATAAAGAGAGCTTGTATGTTTTAAACTTTTTTTTTTCAAGGTCTGAAGTTTACAAACTTTGGTTAGCAAGAAACGTTTGTTACCTTTTCTCCTTTTTAATTACTCGCTAGTCTTAATATATTGGGTTCTTTTATTTCTAAAACAATTCTTTACCTTCTTGCAAGTGTTCATATCCTATTTCTTTGTTTTATCACTTCATGTTCAATGTTTTTGTTTGCAGGAGAGCAAGATAAATATTGGTGAGAGAAGTATTTTTTGCATCTTGGAGAAAGCGGAGCCAAAATGGTGGAATAAACTTTTGAAGGGAGATGCCAAGACCCCACATTACGTCAAAGTTGATTGGGACAAATGGGTTGATGAAGATGATGAAGCTGGTATGTTATTTGCTGTTTTATGACTTGCTAACATTTCTTCTTGTTCATTTGAAAATTTGATAATATTTGCTTTTATGTTCCAGGTCCTGCAGCAGATCTTGACATGGGAGGAATGGATTTCTCGGTACAGATTTTGTCGTTTATGCTATCAATTAAAGTCATTTTATGATTAACTTTATGACATATATTTTAATGTTCGACTTTTTACAGAAATTTGGTGACATGGGCGGCATGGGAGGTATGGGCGGCATGCCTGGTATGGGAGGTATGGGTATGCCTGGTATGGGCGGTATGGGTATGCCTGGTATGGGCGGTATGGGTATGCCGGGTATGGGAGGTATGGGTGGTATTCCCGGAATGGAAGGCATGGATATGAGTCAGTTTATGGGCGGCGCTTGGTGGTGATGATGAAGACAGCGATGATGAAGGTAACTTTTAACAAACTTGTAACTATATATATTCTTGTAAATGTGCGATGATGAAGGTAACTGATTTTATGCTATATCAGCACTTGATTTTTAAGCTACAATTATTTGAGAGGATTTTTTTCATAAAATATAAAGAGTGCTTTTTTGTTTGCTCCATTAAGACATTTTTCATGTGCATCTTTACGTTGAAATATGAATTATAGTTTTGTACCATGTTTGGCTCATTTTGTAAATATAAAAAACTGGATGTTAACTTGTAAAATGCATTCTTAAATAACCTTGATTATCATAAAACTTAATGATGCAGGTCAAGAAGTGGAAACAAAGACCGGTGCAACCATCGAAGAAGCTCCTGAGGAGAAGACTGAAGCTGCAGCGAGCAAATAGATTTAGTCCATATGCATAAGGTTCTTTGAACTTATCGATGGGATCAGGGTTGGATCATCATATTTGAAAACTTTTTTTACTGAATCCATTGTGTTGGCAAGAGACTTGGATGTTGACTAAAACTAATGGTTTCGACTCTCTTAAGGGTGGAAATCATACTACTATCCCTTTTAGTATTTGACTTTTGAGTGTTGTAATTTTAGTAGCGGTTTTATGTCACATGATACTCTTACATTTTTATTGTTTCGCTTCCGGTTGTGATGCTCAAGTTTGACACCATTTTAAGGTCATATATTGGATTTGCTTTTAGGATAATTTTTCCCAGTTTACCAAATGGAGAAGCCTCTATTGTGTTGCATAGCTTCAAGCTGAAACAAGCTTGAAAGTTTGTATTTCTTGCAACAACTTGAATCAGTTTTTTACCCTGCTTTTTGAGTTTAGGTAAATGCAAGTGTATTAAAACTACAGCAGGCTGCTATTTAATTGTCTTTCTTTTGAGTTGTGTAAGCTCTTCAAAGCCGTTCTAATATTTAGTTTACTTCATTGGGCAAGTGTGTATTTTTAGCTTCGTAAATGTGCTCTATCTTGTCGCCACCGATGGTCTTCACTATATTTTCAGCTCTTCTAAGCTGTTTAATATCGAATCTGCTTTGTTGGGTGTGAGAATAAAGTGAAGATATTGTAAACGATATCTTCACCTCGATTTTCAGCTTAGTTCTTGTGCTTTCCCGCCATAGCTTATTAGTTATTAGACTAAAATATGCCGTTGCCCTATTCCGGCAAGATGGCGCGATGCGCGATGCGAATGTAGTCCCACATATTCAGCCCAGTATGAGTCCAAAAGCACGTAATTAAACGCCAGATACTGGATTAGTCAGCTCGATTAGAAATTGTAGTGATATTTTACTTGTTACACATTTATACTTTTTCTTATAACACATTTATGTTTTACCCCTTCATCTTTCATCCTCTTCATCATCTACCCAAATCATTCATCTCCCCAACATTCATCATCTCCCCAACAATGTTCTTGCTGTTGGATCTTCTTCAGAATTATTTTGTCTTAACATAAGGTATACCATGTAATCTGATTTTAGAAAAATAACTTTGGACGCCAAAGAAACAGAAAACTTTTTAGAAAAATAACTTTGGACAATTGGGATAGGGCTCTTTTGGAGTTCACTGCAGAGATGGTTGCTAGTTCATCGCCCGAATCAAATCCGCCATTGCCAGAAAGATTGAATGAGATCTCATGTCCAGGTTCATATGCTTGCACTATCTTTCTTAAGTTTCATTTTCATTATGAAATTTTTTATTAATCCGGTAAATAAGTTTGAGTTATTGCTGATCAATTGCATTCAAAACATTATTAAACAAGGCAAGAAGTGGAGGTTCATTATAGTGTTATGTCAATTTGTGGGTCTCAGTTTATGAATCTCACGACAATAAAGTTAAGTAGTAATGGAAATTTTGAACCATTTACTTATAGTTTATAACTTTATATATTATCCAAGACATGTGAAATCAAAAGTTTAGCTGTAAATGAAAATGGGTCAAATGTAATTATGTACCTCTTATATTCATATTATAGTGGACAAACAAAATGTTTGTGGGTCAACCCCCAGCCCATTTTGACATTCGTAGCAATAATGATGAACAAACGAAAATAGCATAATCACAGAATATATATTTACATCTTTGATACTGTTATGTCAAGCAACTTATTAATATTTGACCAATGAAACAGTTTTGATTGTGACGGGTGATAGTGATCGACTTGTACCATCTTGGAACTCAGTGAAACTTTCGCAAGCCATCCCTAGATCTCGCCTTGAAATAATAAGGAAATGTGGTCACTTGCCTCAGGAGGAAAAGCCACAGGAGTTTGTTGCGATTGTTGATAACTTCTTGACAAGTGTCTTCTTCAATAGAATAGAATCACAACCACTTCAAGCAGCAATATAAAAAACTCATAGGCATCTTGAGCTGTGCCACATGAATATTGGAGTTCAAATATCTTCACAACACTTAGAAATTCCTGTCGTTTTGTACAGTGATAATGTTATTTAGGACATAGGGTTATTTGATGTATGTAATCTATATTTTTAGATTAGAAACACTTCCATTGTACGACTTATTCTTGCTAGGGGTTGCTATTAGTGAATGCATATAACAAACCATACTAATACTACATTATATCATTTCTTGATTTTATCTTAACGTGCACTTATTTGTGCAATATAGATCGAACTCATCGTTATATAGAATCGGAAATTTGATTGTTGTTAATCAAATACAATGAAATGACCGAGTAAATGAGTAATAGGTTAATCCGAATCTAGTTAAAACCGCTTAATAATACCTTTTGAGATTTAGTTTGCAATGCCGTCCATCTTTTTATAGGTAGTTTCGAGATGCTAACCGATGTTTAAGTTTAGTTTCGCTTATGTTTGTGTGAATCGCAAGGTTTTGTGATCGTCCTTACTTCACGCAGTTAGGGTTCATATCTTCCTCATTTCGCAATGAATTAAGATCAAGGTTTGCAACCATATCTCGCCCAAAAAAATTAGATTATATTAAAGATGTAAATGTTGATGATTAAAAGAAGACTAAAATCGACACATGGTATACCTTATGTTAAGACAAAATAATTCTCAAGAAGATCCAACAAAGAAGAACATTGTCGGGGAGATGATGAACGTTGGAGAGATGAATGATTTGGGTAGATGATGAAGAGGATGAAAGATGAAGGGTAAAACATAAATGTGTTATAAAAGTATAAATGTGTACGGACTAAAATACCCTCGACCACAAAACAAAATCGACTTAGATTTGGCCAAAGACTAACCGACATTTAATGGCCATGTTTTGGACCTATGGCGATGAATATGGCCAGTTTCGTCCCATCACGATGCACCATGCCAAGTTTAGGGACCAACGGTGTATTTTAGTCTAGTTATTATGTTAACCTTTCTAACCAACTTACATTATTTGATTGACTAAATTTCGTAACTATGCTTTTCTGAAGCCTAAACGACTGAGGTTTCTTTGTTCGGGTTTTGAAAACTAAACCTGGACGAAAGAGGTTTTTGTTCGGGTTAAATGAGACAACGAGTGATATATGCGGTCTAGCCAAGACATCATCCTGATCGTTTCCAACATTTTCCTTGACCACACCCAAATGTGTAAGAAGGTTATAAATTATAATACCTAGTCATTTAAACGTAAGTTGAGTAGAAAGTCTCTTGGTCACAGATGTGAAATGACCCACAATATGAAAGTTATCTAGTCTTGTTAGAGACATATGTGAGATAGATGGTGTAGGTCTGCTGTCGAAAAAAAGTAGTCCAGTGGTTGAGTTATCCAAATTATTTACTGCAACTCTTCTCTTATAGTAAAAAGTAAAATTTGAACAGAATTAACAAGAAGGTTTCGTGGTGTAGTTGGTTATCACGTCAGTCTAACACACTGAAGGTCTCCGGTTCGAACCCGGGCGAAGCCATTCTTCCTTTTTATTTTTTAAATTTACTTCTTTAATGGATTTAGTATTTTCATAAATATTACTTAGCAGCTTAAAAAAACTACAAAACACGAATAATTTCTTGCAGAATTGATGTTTTATATGTTAGTATACATGTACAGTATTTATAAATAATCATCAAATGGTCTAGTCAAAGGAAACTTAACTTTCTTATAAGAGGTCTAAGATCACTAAGTACATATTTGGGGTTTGAAGGAAAGGTCGAAACGTTACAACATACCCTGCTAGATCACAGACATCCGAGCCAAAGACCATTGTCCCGAGTTTCCTATCCAAGGAAAAACCTTGTCCGTTATCGAACTTAATAATTAATTTTGGACCTACAACCAATTTAATTTGGTTATATACTATAGGTGATGTTCAAACAAATATAAATTTACAAATTTAGTGAATAGCAATTTGTCTCAAAAGATGTTGAAAAGGTTAATCCGCATTCATACAAACTCCTAAATTAATAATTTTTGTTTCAGAGACTTGAGCATACAACGAGTTGGTGAATCAAATAAGCTCTTGAACAGTTGAACCTACAATTAGTAACTTACTGATATGTTATGTTAACCATTAGTAATACAATTATATGTTATGTTATGTTATGATGGGTCGCGCTCAACGAAACCATTATTTTATATTGAACTTTACGTAACCACTTTGCACAATAAAATTTAGATTATTAAATATTTTTATTTAAATGAAAAGGGTATAATAGTAAAACTTATATTTACTTTTTTTTTTTTTTTTTTTTAAGCATGTATGTTTTAAAAAAAAATCTCAAGTGCATATATGTTTTTTTCAACAACCATGTTTTTTAGAAAAATCAAGTGCATAGGTGTTTATTTATTTATTTATTTTTAATATAGTAAATTTACATGTGTTTCTTGCATTTAGACTGTCAAATTTATTTGATTAAAATGGTAATTGCATATATGTTTTAAGTGTACATTAGTTGATTATCGAAATTTGTTACCAAAAACATAAAAATACACATGTAGCCTCTAACAATTTGTAACAAACCAAGAACACATATAGTATACACAAAAGTTAATATTAAATAAAATACAATTCATGTACAAGAACTTTGTTAAATATAAATGTGCATGCTGCTTAAAAACATGCGCATAGACCGCTCACTTTCTCGTCCAATTCTTTTGAACATATGTGCACGCATTCCAAGAACATATACAAGACGTCAAGATTTGCTCATCAAATTCATTAGATTATATGTGCACGCCTCGATAACATATATGCACCACATCTAAAAACATATGTGCACACTTCGCTTTCTCATCAAGTTCATTATAACATATGTGCTCGTCTTCTAAAAACATGTGTGTGCGTCTTTAAATAACATACGTGCACGCTTCATTTTCTCATCGACCGCAGCCGCACCTGCAAACTCACCCAGTTGTCTCACATGCCTTAACCACTTACATACGCACGAGAAAAGTTGCCTGCATACATACATCCGCCATATTATTATGTAACTATTATGTAAGCATCTGATTGTTTATATATAAAGTCAGCCAACAAGAAACTTTGACTTAACTATTAACTATTAACAATTAAAGAGTTTACAAACACATCCATATGTATTTGTGTTTTCAACAATAAAAAGTAAATTTCAAGTTCGAAAAATTAATGTTGAAAACAATTATAAAGATGAAAAACGAAATAATAAATAAAAAACTTACATGATAGCCAAACCATTTAAGTCTACGAATCCCATGTATCCAATATAAAAATCGATTATACTCTATTTTAGATACACAAGGCATATATACATTAAACAATGAAGCACATGAATAGATTGAAGGTTTATATGAGAAGAAGGCGGCACTGACATATCTTCGTTGATATCAATTTAATTAGGAAAAAATATTGGTGCGGCAGGTTTGTTTAATTAGGTTAAATGGTAAAAAAAGAATACTTAATAATCCTTCTCGACTTCTTCCAATCCGCCGTCGCGACTCAAACTCATTGGAACTTCTCTCCTCTGCCGGTCTACAGATCCACCCACCGGTGGTGAAGGTTCGTTTTTTGGAGGCTGTGGGAGGGAGGATTTAAGGTGGGTATGATTAGGGTTATTGGTGGAGGAGAGAGATCTAGGAAAAAGATAGAAAAGTTAGATATGGGGAATAGGTTTGGTAGAGGAGAGAGATATGGAAAAAAGAGATATTTAGGTTGCGTTTAGTTGAGGAACACCCTTGCTTTCCACAAAACGCTTTGAAACAAGAAAAAGAGATCGCGTTCAAATCAACGTTTTCCAAGAAAACGTTTCGAAAACACAAACTCTATTTCCTAACTTAACAAGGAAAATTACAAACAAATTTTAACTTGTTTTCTTGCTTTCCTCAGAACCCTTAACCTCCCTCCCTTTCTTCAAAACACAAAATAAAACATCAACTAAACGCATTTATATTTTCAAGTGTTTTGTGGAGATTAATTCTTCCAAATTTTACAAAACTAAATATGAAAATAAGAAAATTTGTTCTCAACTAAACGCACCTCAGGCGCGTTTATTGGAAACACCCTTGTTTTTCTACAAAATGTTTTATGAAAACAAGGAAAATAGAGATCGCTGCTCAAATTATCATTTCTAACAAAATGTTTTGCAAAACACAAAATCCCTTATTCCTAATCTAATAAAGGAAAATTAAAAACAAATTTTAATTGTTTTCCTTGCTTTCCTCAGAACCCCAACCTTTCCTCCTTTTCTTCAAAATAAAAATACAAATATCAACTAAACGCATTTTCTATATTTTCAATTGTTTTGTGAAATAAATTTCCATCCAATTTTTACAAAACTGTAGATAAAACAAGAGAAATTTTTCTCCAACTAAACGCACCCTTATGGTTTTTAAGAAATTTTTTAGAGAATAATTCAAATTACCCAATTGCCCTTCCTGGTTATTTTTAATTATTATATAATTCTAATTATTTACAAAAATGTCATTATGCATAAATATGATGTACAATATGCATTATTATGAGTAAAAAGGCTGGTTTTGTAGGTTCTGTACAAAAAAATGGTTCTGCATTGAACGCTACACATGTTATGATATGTTATGTTATGTTAGTATACAATTAGTAAGATGTTGTAACTTACTGGTAAGAAGTCTAACGCATGATTGCAATGCAGACCATTAGCCATTAGTGTTAACCGCAGCTCTGTTTCTACTTTCTGATATGTTATGTTACACTTCGGATGGTATAATACGGAGATTGTAGATTTTGTCCACCAACATGGTAGACTTTTTTGGTTAATATAATACTCCATCCTTTCATCGTTATCAACAAATTTCTAAGACAAAAACTCATGGCTTTCTCCAAACATCGCCTAACCACTACTAATGCCTTCACTCCGCTAATCTCGAGCCAAAGTATATAAATATCATTTCTTGTACACATAGACATCTACACATTCAAATGTTGCAAATTCGATAAACTTGTGTTTGTATTTACAGATTATCCAACGTAACTGCCAAGCATAATGAGTGGAAAATGTAACGAAGCAAAACATTGCAACAAGTAATCAACATCTAAAAGGCTTGTCATATTTAATTACACAGGCAATAAGGTATCCATAAAGGACATTCACCACACTACAACAATCGTGTGGACAGGCAAGGAGACTTTCGCCGGGGACGAGGAGTCCCCGGCGAAAGTCGCTAAACGACAAAATCAAATTAAAGCTGACGTGACACATGAATATCACCGACTGCAGAAGAAAATTCAACGCAGATCTTTCACGGGACCCGTCCGGGAAAGTATGTTGACTATTTACTATTATTTGACCGGTCACCAAAATTAATCCAGATTTTCGGGGACATGTCCCTAAAAATTGTTTACACTTTGACGTAATTTGACCAGTCAATAGCATGTTAATTGTTCCCGCCTTTATTCCCGCCAAAACTTCCCGAAAAAAATTGTATTTGCAAAATATGCTAAAATTATATGTTAAAATACACAACTTTTAATACACAACTAAAACCCCGATTAAATGTTAAAAATATGAACTTGATTATATTGTAGTTCATTCATATGTTAAAATGACCGCTAGAGATGGGCTCGATCAAGTATGTTCAAAGATGTTCATGGTGGGAAAGTTTCTTCACTAGTTAAAATCAAGATGATTATTCCTACAACTACAACAACATTTCATTCTCCTTTTAGTTAAACATACTTTTTATTCCAACAACGACTACAACAACTACAAGAACAACAACAACTACAAAGAACAACAACTACTACTACTACATACTTAAGATTTTTCATGTCACCTAACAACACGAAGTAATTCATCCGATCGACATGCGTGGTCGTGTGAATCTTGCTATTTCAAGTCTTGCCTCAAGATCCTTACTCTTGTCTCTAGCACTGCTTTTGTGATTCCAAAGAAGTTTATACCAATGCACCTATACTTGGTCGCTTAACATGATACGATACCAATGCACCTATACTTGGTCGCTTAACATGATACGATACCAATGCATCTATACTTGGTCGTTTAACATGATACGATACCAATGCACCTATAATTGGTCGCTTAACATGATACATATACCAATGCACCTATACTCGGTTCGCTTAACATGATACGATACCATAGCACCTATACTTGGTCGCTTAACATGATACGATACCATAGCACCTATACTCACCGCTTAACATGACACGATACCATAGCACCTATACTGGTCGTTTAACATGATACGATACCAATGCACCTATACTTGGTCGCTTAACATGATAACGATACCAATGCACCTATACTTGGTCGCTTAACATGACACGATACCAATGCACCTATACTCGGTCGCTTAACATGATACGATACCATAGCACCTATACTCGGCCGCTTAATATGATACGATACCATAGCACCTATACTCACCGCTTAACATGATACGATACCAATGCACCTATACTTGGTCGCTTAACATGATACGATACCAATGCACCTATAATTGGTCGCTTAACATGATACGATACCAATGCACCTATACTTCGGTCGCTTAACATGATACGATACCATAGCACCTATACTTGGTCGCTTAACATGATACGTATACCATAGCACCTATACTCACCGCTTAACATGATACGTATACCATAGCACCTATACTTGGTCGTTTAACATGATACGCATACTAATGCACCTATACTTGGTCGTTTAACATGATACGTATACCAATGCACCTATACTTGGTAGTTTAACATGATACGTATACCAATGCACCTATATTTGGTCGTTTAACATGATACGTAATGCCAATGCACCTATACTTGGTCTTTTAACATGATACGTATACCAATACACCTATACTTGGTCTTTTAACATGATACGTATACCAATGTACCTATACTTGGTCGTTTAATATGATACATATACCAATGCACCTATACTTGGTCGTTTAACATGATACGTATACCAATGCACCTATACTCGGTCGTTTAACATGATACGTATACCATAGCACTTATACTAGGCCGTTTAACATGATACGTATACCATAGCACCTATACTCAGCCGTTTAACATGATACGTATACCATAGCACCTATACTCAGCCGTTTAACATGATACCTATACCATAGCACCTATAAAAATTCCGTGTCCACGCCGTGTCCGTGTCATATATTTTTAGACTTTGCCGTATCGCCGTGTCCGTGCAACTTAGGTTAAAAGTAATTAAAATAATTTTATAATTTTTAGGTTAAATTTAAATTGATTTATTATTATTTTTAATTATTTAAAATGATAATAAAGAGTTTTTTTTAAAATAAAAATTGAATAATGTCGTTTATTTTTAGGTTAAATTTTATAATATTAATTTTAATTATTTAAAATGATAATAAAAAGTTATTTTTAGGTTAAATTTAACATGGATTATTACGTCGTTTATGTGCATTATGTGCTAGGATTTCCGTAAATGGATTATACGATAGTTTTGGACCATTTATGGATAGGTAGCTTATGTATAGTTTTGTAGACGATCATGCGTTAACTGCTTAGGAACCGCTTTTGGCGATTTTGGAAAAAGATAACTATGTTAGCGATTGATGGGTATATATGATATTATGTTTAGCGAATTTGTGTTGTTGTAGCATAAAAAGCTTCAAAAAACAGTTGTGACATTGTAGAAAAATTGAATTACCCATTTTAAGAATATTCGCAAAATGGGTCATTTTTGCCGGACGGAAAGTTCAAAAGCAAATTATTTTACATTCTTCACCGGGACAAGTCCCTAAAAACGAACACACAACAGAAGGCAGCGCTGTAGGGGACATGTCCCCGACGAAAGAGATTAGCTCAACAATGGTAGTTCACTTAGCCGGGGACATGTCCCCGACAAAAATAGTGCCACGTCGGACTACTAATTTAATTAGGTGATTAAATTAATAATCAAAACATTTTCCCGGGACACGCCCCGAAAAACTAATGCCACGCCTGACATGTTCGACCGGTGACATTGGTCATGGGACCCACATGTCCCTGGGAAAGGTGGTAACGAGTCCCCAGGGAAAGTATTCCCAATAGGGTATTACCGGGGAACTTTCGTCGGGGACTTGTCCCCGGGGAAAGTTTTCACAGGGGACTTGTCCCCGGCGAAAGCCCTGATATTTCGCCTGCGAAACTCACGACTGTTGTAGTGCCATTCTAAAAAGCCATCAAATATAAGGAGGAGAAGTAACAATATCCATGGAACAATAAAAAGAACACATTAAACTTGATAATACCGATTTCACCAACCTTTCTACAAATCACATATTTGAAAAATCTGTAGCATATAATGCATCTACAATCGCATAAGATTCCATAAATGGCATTACTTAATAAAATTAAATCAATGATAAAAAACTAAGATAGATAAAAGTGATTTTTCCACACCTCAACTAAAACTAGATGTAAATCCACTTTGTAAATTCAACCTGGAAATGTGGCCGTTATCATTCTGATCAATTATGGTCAGAATTTAGATGTAAATCCGAGTGATCAAGTAGAAGTAGCGATGAGCCCATGAAGAATGAGCCCTCTACTCCAGAAATCCCAAGATTCTTGACTTCTTGTGAGCAGGGGTCATAAACATTAAGTGTGTCAGACCTTCCCTCGTTTCGAGTTTCAAATATAGTTTCACCGTTCTTCTTAAACCCCAATATTTTATCTACTGGTGCCCCAATTGTGAATAGCTTTCTAAAAGACGAGCCATGCTCCATTACCCATACACCACAATGAACTGCTTCCTCAGCCACAATGTATCTAGACACAACAAGAGACCCCCTTAGCTTAGAAACTGAGACACCTAACTCAAGTTTGTGTTTAAGCTATCTGGTAGATTTACCACTTTCACTTTAAACTCCTTGGTAATCAAATCAAATGACATAACTAAATGATTTGTGGTAAGTTCGCCATCATCATCAAAAGTCTTCTCCTAATTGTTTAACGAGGCAAATTACCACTTGCAATTACATTCCAAACCCCCGAACTCAATGTAAAAACTTCAACATGCCAAGGCTTGTTGTGCTTTTGTAAAATCTTCACAATGGTAGGGTCACTAGTAACGGGACAAACCCCGAAACCATAAACAAGCTCACTCCGAGTGGAAAAACTAGGGACAACAATACCAAATGATTTTCCGATACAAGGGTTCCAAATAACAACCATCTTTTTATTATAAGATTCGTCATAACAAAACAAAAAACAATAATCCATGACACGCACCTACAACCTTTAAAACATGATATTGTTTAAGCAAAGGAGAAACAACAAATGGAGCAAACTCTTGTTGTTGTACACTTGTACCTTAAAAGTCTCGATATCATCGTCTACTAAAACAAATGTACCTTAACTCATCCTGAGAACCTGGTGATAAACTTAAAATACGATTATGTGGCTTCGTTTGGCTGGCGCCGCAACCTTTGATAAACTTAGAGCTATTGATAAAAGACTTTCATGGTTTCGAAACGAGCCTGAATCGAATCAATGAGTTAGACATTAGAAACTTTTTTATGAATTCTTACTGCAACTCCTCATATAGTAAAAATCAAAATTTGAACGGCACTAGCAAAAATGTTTCGTGGTGTGGTTGGTTATCACGTCAGTCTAACACACTGAAGGTCTCCGGTTCGAACCCGGGCGAAGCCATTCTTCCTTTTTATTTTTTAAATTTACTTCTGACACTATATACAGAAACTAACGGATTTAGTATTTTTCATAAATATTACAGTACTGATTAGCAGCTTAATAAAAACTACAAAACACGAATTATTTCTTGGAAATTTGATGTTTATAATTTATATATGTTATTAAACATGTAAGCTTTGTTCATTTGGATGATAGAATAAATAACCATCAAATGGTCTAGTGTGAAAGGAAACTTAACTTTCTTATAAGAGGTCTAAGATCACTAAGTACATATTTGGGGTTGACGGGAAAAGGTCAGAAACAGTTACGGTCATCCCTCGATTAAGCCAAGTTAAGTTGCATACGTCTGAGTCAAACACTTCTAATTTGGTTATATATAGGTGATGGGTTCAAACAAATAAACATTTACAAATTTAGAGAGTAACTTCTATTCATGCTGCTCAACGGACACGTCCATTTTGTAACTTCTATTCATGATGCTCCATTCACTTAGCAGCTTGCACACCGAACACAAACATCAGGAAATAGCAATTATGTACTTTAACTGCTGAAGAACTGATATCGTCATGTCTAACAACATCAGCAACAAAGTACAACAATAAGATATCTAAATATTGGAGTTTGATTAAAACTATGTAACCTAAATAGCCCCCCAAGTAATTGTAATTGCTGTCATGGCCAAAATAGAAGAATAATTTGTTCACAAAGAATAGATAATTAGATATTGTGATTAAAAGATCTTAATCCTACAAACAAGATTGACAAAATAATAATCGCTGAGCTTGGATTCTTCACCTTCATTGCTGCTTTTTTAGAGATATTGTCCACAAAAGATCAGAATCAGAGCGAACAGTTACTGTCTCTTCTTTAGCAATGTTTGATGTACTCACTAAGCCGCCAAATTTCATTTCCGTATTATCTGTAACCACAGAATCATGTTTAGAAGAAAATAAGTAATCAAGAAAATCAGCTTCCATGAAAATGGTCGCAACATTATCGTCCAAGTTCAAATTTACCAATTTGCCCATTGCGATCGTTACAAATGAATTAATGGTATGCGTTTGGTAACACAAGATTCTGTACGGGTCGATCCAAGTTTTACTTTATCCTCTATCAGAACTTAAACCTCCTCAATTTTTTTTTACTCAAATTACTAATGTTTCACTGGAATAGTTTTATTTTTTTGCGACTGAAAATAACTAATCAAACCCTTTTCCAGAGGGCATATAACATGTCCTATGTTTCAGAATCAGAAATTACCTAAACATGGTTCTTACTGAACTTTTCGCCCTTTTTGCAACTTATTTTGAATTTTTGTTAACTTATTTTGAAAATTGCGAATCGTATCAACCAAGCTATAACCATTGAAAAGTATCTGTTCTAACTCCTACAATAAATTCTGATGCAGAGCAAGTACTTACCAAGATTCCATTGGAGGCCTGTAGTTGTAGAGCTTCCACAAGGAGTACCAATGGGGATAAGACCACAGTGTGGGCCCTCAACTGAAGATTCGATATGGATCTCATGATGTCGGGAACTAGGAAGAAGTTGGATAAGACAATCATCAGATAACAGAACTATTCGGGTAGTTGAGAAGCGACATAATGTGTTAACGTTCCCCATTTCATGGTCAAACCTTCCACCAAGTGCTCCAGCAACAAGTATGCACAGCTGTGACCCAAACACAGTGCATTAAAATGTGCAAATTTACAAGAATCCAATCTGTCGTAAGACTTGCGATACTGATTTACTTACATTTGACAACTCATCATCAGACACGAACTCACGAATGAATGATATGCATTTATGTAAATCTGTAGTGTCTTGGTCATCTGAATTATCTACAATATTCGTTCCCTGCATGTAATTAACATTAAAAGATTGATTATTAATAAAATCCAAAAATGGACCATACAAAAGTCGGCTCACTGTGATTCTCCTAGAATATTCAAATAAAAATATAGCCAGTATACCAAGTTTCTGTAGAAGTTTAAAACGTCTGGTCTGATTGAATCCATGTCTCCTTTAATTACATCTGGCTTGTACCTACAACAGATGTGTATTCAGATTAGAATCTAACAAAGTCATCTCCTTTTTGCCGAGTTCCAAAATAAACAATATAGCAATGTGTAAGCTGGGTACCATATAACCGATATAAAATCTAAACACAAACATAGACACAAGATTTCTGTTTTTTCGTTTAATTACTTTTACCATATGAGCATGGCTTTTACTATAGCTTCCACATGTTGCAGCAATCCCCATGATCTCTCAAATGATTAAAAGATTATTGTCTTCTTGCTATAAATGACTTGCATTGCGCATAAAAATCTATCCTAAGTTCCTAGCATCAAGTTGAAACCCTTTTATCACATTTCCAAGATTACCGTTTTACTATACCAATTCTATGCAGCTACGAATGAGATGTCAAGGAGCCCTAAATAAGACCGAATATCATTAAAACCAAAGGATTCGTAGGTGCACATCTAGATTATCAGTGTGACTGGCCTATTGGCTATTGCCTGATAATGAAACGCCACATAAGTTGGCGTAAACAAGACTGCTGTTTATTGTAGGACCACAAAAACTGTAACACCAAAACCCATAGCAGAATATTCATCCAATAGCCTCCGTGTAAGACTTAAAACCATGATGAATAATATTAGGCAATCCACAACTAAATACTTATAAGAGCACATGTTCTAATTTGCAAGCAATATGGGACGTGACGTCACACAAACCTGAAAGTAACCAAAACTAATTTCCCGCTAGTGTGTCCAACCCACTAAGCCTAAAGAGGTAATCGTGCTATAACCATTGGCTTATTAATATATCCATAACGTAGATGTAAACCCTAATCAGATTTTAAAACTATTTATTAGCCACTGCGGTTTTGGACGCATATTTATTTAATTTGACAGAACCACATAGATCTTCGTCCTAAAATATCTGTAGTATTCCTTTACCCAAAAAAAAATATCTGTAATATAAACTATCTCTTACACATGTTCTTGTGGTCCTGAATTCATACAGTTTGTGTGACGCTCAACAGAGAAGTCTCGAATTTATTTTCTAAAAAAGTACTTTCCAAGCAAATGTATACGAGTTAATGCACAATCTCTCTTTAGAATGACACTCGTGATTCATAAAGTGACTATCAGCAACTTTAATGGTGCCAAAACTAATACTCGTGATTCCTAAAGTGACTATCAGCAACTTTAATGGTGTCAAAACTAATAATGGGAAATACTATTTGAACTCAAAAAACACTAAAACCCCACCGCCACTTTAACTTTTTGCAAATAGAGAATCAAACAAACTATTAGCACACGACATTCTCAGAAGCATAACATCAGACAATTTAAAGGCAATCAATAATTTCACAACAACTTGGAAAAGGAAACAAACAAACCTTTCACGAATAACGGAGACATCGTGTTCATCAAGGCATAGCTCCGGCATGTTATCAAATAAACGATTAGCTCCTCCATCAGCACAAACACGAACTTTTGCTGCTCTACAACAATTCACATCAACAGCAATTAAATAAACCATATACTAAAACACCTAATGCTTAAACCTTAAACAAATTATCACTTAACACCCACACTACTTTTAGGCCCTGTGATTTCAAGTATTAGCATCAAATCCTGTCTAAAAACACGATATGACAATTTGTTCCATTTTACGATTTTATCATAAATTTAATATTAATGTTTACATCATACACCAAGTTTTGGTGAATAACAAGCTGTTGCGTAGAATTTTTCTTTAACACATATATGTCTATATGAAGTAAAAATTACTGTAGTTATTTACGGAAAAAGTAGTTAGATGTTCGTGACACAACATGTTACGCTGCTAAAAGCAGTCTTAATATGAAAATGTTAAATTTTAAAGTGCTTATATGCTTGAACAATAAGCAGGAAGTATGAATTTACTCTATAGCCAAAACATCAGTGACGGAACCAGGGTGGGTCCTGGGGTACAGGGACACCGGACACCCATGATTTTTGTGGCGTAGCGTTAATTTTGTTGAAAACACCTCGTTTTTCTTAAATGAACCTGATCCTTAAAAATTAGGGAAAATGGTCTAAAAAGGCATCCAACTTGCTACTTTTTCCTTTTGTAGGCATCAAACTTTTAATTTTCCTATTGTAGCGTTCAACTTTCTTAATTTTCCTATTGTAGCATCCTAACTTTCTTAATCATCATATTGTATGCATCCAACTTCCTTAATCTTTATATTCGTAGGCATCCAACATCCTTAATTTTTCTATTGTTTGCGCTACATGCCTACAATAGGAAAATTAAGAAGTTGGATGCTACAATAGGAAAATTAAAAGTTTGATGCCTACAAAAGGAAAAAGTGGCCTAAAAATTATTTTTGTAGAATTGTTTAGTCTGCAAAACATGACGAAATTGCCCTCCTCAAAACAACCTATTCAATTTCATAAACTACAAAGTAAAAAAACTCTCTCATTAAACTATTTTACAGCATTATAATTACAGCTACAGCTATATTACCAAACACGACAGTTGATGCTAAATATACAAAAGAAGACAAGAAATAAATAAAAGAATGATTCTAGACTTACCGTGTTGCCAAAGTAAGGGTGAGAATTTGGGTAAACGCTGATTCAAAACAATAAGCGCATACGTCGGAGAGCCCTCATCTCCTGTAGTGGTGGCCACCGGTGGTGGTAGTAAGAAAGTTGACCGGTGAATCATCATCGTCTCAGCTGCCATCATCAATCAAGTTCGTTATATAAATTAACAAGGATAGGTGTGTCGGTGATTGGTTTGATAAATTTATTTATTTATTTATTTATTGGGATTTGTGAGTGATTTTAATTGCTCTAGTTTGAGGATAGATTTTTGTTAGTTAAGGAGTTTTAAATAGTGACGTCGGTATGTATGTATTAGATATGAACTTGGTTTCTATGTTTTTTTACAGTATTTATTAATGAAGAAAAAAGAAGATGGTACACATTTGCACGTACCGAAAGGTCGATACGTTGCAAGTTGACTTTTAGATGTGTCGGGGAAAGAGTTAATACTCCTAAATTACTCTAAAGTAAATTTATTAATGTTACTTCGTGCTACTTTTTTTTTTAAGACACCCATCGTTGAATTCGCCATCTGATCGTATGATAAACTACATACCGCAGAATCATAAGCAATCCTTTTCATGGCGCAGATGAACGAAGAGAATGTCATAATACTACATGTGATCGTATGCATAAACTATATTAATTGTTAGGTTTTTTTTTTTTTTTTTTTTTTTTTTTTTTAACGAAAATCGTGAGTCCCTCGAAGTTTAACTCATTTGAAAATAGGTCATGTAGGACTAACGATGTAAAAAATTTACATAATTGGTCCTTCATGTGAGATGTTCACAACAAATAATCCTAAGAATCTACCGTTACTTAACGGTTGTTAAATAACGACATTCTATCATTTTAATTAATTAAGGTTTATATAAAACGCAACGCAACGGGCTCGATAACACGCTTTTTGTAAATTTGCAACCGCTTAATTATATTGTTCACGCTAAATACTAAACATATCTAATATTAACACACTTAGCCGAACGTTAAATAATACTTTCAGACGCAAACACCCCATCACAAGAATGACTAAAACCTTGTCATTACACATTTTCTAAATCAACATCCAATATTTAATTTGTAGTTATAATAAAAACCTTCTACTTCATTTTTTACCACTCTCACCCTTTGCCTACTATATTCGACAATATAATGCAATTTTTTTATCAGTTTCTATTTTGTTAAACTTTATATTTTATGTTCCGTATTTTAAGTTTAAAAATTAGAAAATAAAAGAAAAAAATGTGTGCCATTGGTTTTTTGGAGGGTAAAAATAATTTGTCCCTTAAACAATATCCAAACTATTATATTAGTGGTAAATATTGTTATCATTTTTAACTCATGCTTTATATATAGTATAAATGAGTGAGAAAACCTCGCGACGCAATGGATTCTTTTAGAGCGTGAATTTGAACCGACGAATGACCGAAAATTTGTTCGGACCCTTTGTAAATACAATTAAAACCTTAGGGATTATTTTCGCGGCTACAGGGACTTACTTGTAACGACACTTTTAAGGACTATTTTGCCAAATTGCAATAGATAGCAATTAATGCTAAAGGACTTATTTTGCAACGCCACTGAACCTCGTGGGTCAAGTTTTGCTAAGTTGCGAAAGATTGCATTGCTAAAGGACTTGCTTTGCAACGCCAATGAACCTCGAAACATTGTTGCCAATTTACGAAAGATGGCAATTAATGCTGGGTTGGTACTGTTTTCCTCCCTTGCTTTTAGTATATACGAGTATGGAAACCCGCTGACGCATGGATTGACTTCAGCGACTTACTTTGCAAATACACTTAAACCTTAGGGACTATTTTTGCCAAGTTGTGAAACTTTGCATTTAATGTTTGACTTACTTTGCAACGACGCTTAAACCTCAAGGACTGCTTTTGCCAAGTTGTGAAACTTGCATTTAATGTTTGGACTTACTTTGCAGTACCACTCAACCTCGTGACTATTTCGCCAAATTGAAACTTGGCATTTAACGCTATTGCTTTCGCATACATATATACGCTTTTTAGTATATTATACAAATAGTAATGTAAGTTAATTATTTTAAGAGGTATTTTAGGGAATCAACTTTACTCATTTTTAAGAGATTTAAAGTTTTCAAGAATATGCAAATTTGTTTTATAAGTAGTAGAGATAAATTCTTATAAGAGGGTGTTCGGGAGTGTAATTTGGCTACGTTTAAAAACGCAATTAATCTAAAATGAGTGTTTGGCAAAAAGCAATTTTATAAAAATCAATTATTTGTGTTTTTTATGCCTGAAAATGTAGTTTTATAAAAGTAAGTGAGGAGGTGCTGTCAGGAAAGCAATTTTGAATTTTTGATAACACAAGAAATGAGCTGATAAATTGCAACAAAAGATACACTATGCTAATTCCCGATTTTGTTTTGGTTCATACGTACTTGAACACTAATATATAGCTTGATTAATGTATTGAATAAAATGATGTCTACATCATTTTTTTTTCCTTTTTTTTTCCCCTTAGTTATGTTTCACTTTATGTTTATCCAAATGGACGAGATGTATAATGGAGTAGTTTTAGGGTGTTCAAGAATTGTGTTTTTCAATTTATCAATAGTTAAATAATCACCGTATCAACCATGATGCAAAGAGATATTATTTGGATTTTCTTATGTGATATAAATAAATATGCAAGATATAGTTGTATAACAATTCTAGTTCTCTTTGACATTATTGCTAGACAGGCCATGGACTTTAACTATTTGGGATCCTACCACACATATCATATTCGTTAAGTTGTGCCTTGATAAGGTTAGAAATGGCAACAAACTTGGGACCTCTTAAGCAAGGTTGGTTGGGCAAATTATATATTATATATATATACTAAAACTCATCGGGATGAACAAAAGACTCGCATTTAACAAGACTTCGCACGTAACAAAGGCGCAAAAAAAAAAAAAAAAAAACTTTAGCAAATTCATTCCCGTGAATAAATGATCGGCGCAACGACTTTCGTCGAACGCGCGGTTAACCCGCTAGTTTATAAAATAATTTGAAAGATTGAATAGGAAAGTGTAATCCGACACACATTAAAAACCGTTGGGATCGGATGAAAAGAGATCGAAGTGTATCATCTGGTCTGGTAAGTGAATAACCCGGTGAGAAAGACAATTGATGCAACCCAAGAACAAATGTGTGGAGATGCATCACATCTACTACAAGCAACTATTTCGCACGCAAGATTGAATTTGATAAAGGCAATTTGAAAAGTTGAATTTAGTAACTGCACTTTTATCTATATGAATGATAGAATTGACAATAACCAAGAAGTCTTTTCATGTACTACTTCACTGATAACAAATACAATTTGACCGATCAAGCTACAAGTGTTTAAACTAATACTACGTATTACTTATGGGATTGATATTTATTGACGTGACGATGATCGATCATTCGCGATTACGATTGCACGATTACAACATCAGTAATGCGACAAATCGCGACGCACGATCAAACGACGCCGTAAGATCACCCCTTACTTATGTATTATCGTTATTATTTTAGCTTTGTATTCACATTTGCACATATTAATTTTTGATTGGACACCTATACGTATAAACCGGTTAAAGAAAAATATATGCATAGTATAATAAGTTAATACACATTATAAATGTGCCAATCACAATACTCGACAAGTAAATCATTTCTCATTATATATATATATATATATATATATATATATATATATATATATATATATATATATATATCTTATATTTTATTTGTAGTTTATGGTTTTTCATATTGTATTTTTATCTTTAAAATGATAAGTTGATGTTAAATTTAAATAAATTAATAAAACAAATGATGCCCATTTATGTCATTTTACGGATTAATCTAATAAATAATTTGATTTGCCAAACATTTAAAAACCGATTATGTAATTATCACGATATCAAACAGTAACCAAATCCAAACATCATATTTCAAAATCACGCTTTGATACCTTGATTATCCGTTGCTTGATATCAAAACGCATTAATATTTTAAACAAGCAATGTGAAGCACCCTTGTAGGGTAACATAATGAACCGCAAACCGAATCGACCGACGGATCAAACTGAATATATTCTGGTACGTTCGTAGGTCCATCATTCGGTTCATATTTGGTTCTCAGTTTGTTCTAGTACTTACGCACAACCCGCCAATACGCTTTGTTGGATCGAACTCGGCCCAGCAAAACACATTTCGGTTTGGTATTTTGCACCAACTCGGTTTTTGGTCATGTCTGATTCGATGTTTGGACCGTGATCCTTACCCAAGATTGAAAGGATATCAATCTCTAACTCTCAGTCTGAGTATTCCAGAAGGAGTGCTACCTAACTTTAATATCTCACTACGAAACTTCAGAACTCGTAAACCAACTGAACTTAGGTATTTACCTTCCCCTATTAACTGTTCTTTTTCGCTAAACTAACTAAAAGAGTTGATAAGCAAGAGACTAAAGCCTTGGTTGTCATATAAGTTTCAACTTCGCCCGCCCAACTAATTTCGTCAATCACATAATTCGTCGGAATGAAAATTTAACCTTAGAGCATGAAGAACGTTAACGATGAAATTATCGAATGCCTGGCCACATTTTCCACCGCACTAAGGATATTGGTTTCTTCTCTACCTTAGTAGTAATAATGAAACTTGAACCCATTAATTTCTATTTTATTTTTATTTTCATTTTATTCATTACAAAACTCAAAAGTTGCATAACAGATTGTTAGATTGTTGTGTTGACAATATTGATCGGTTAGCGTCTAGCAACACTTCGATGCCTCTAGTACAACTCGAGCAAGGCTCCTGGAAAACCTTTTAATGATTTCTCATTATTATTATCCTTTTGTTTCTAATACCATGTTAAATAAAGATATGGAATTAAGTCATTCTTTATCCAACTATTCTGTTTCTCGTTATAAGTGATTGAGCAAGATTACCAAATCTTCTGAACATATTCAGGGGAGAACTTTGGGTGTGGCCACACAAACATCTTGTCAACCCTACGAGGGGCCCAGCAGTATTAAACTCCAAAATAAATTTGAAGGAACAAATTCTATCTTGACTACGAGAATAACCCATGAACTTTGCAACACTTCAGGAAACAACCCTTATGACTACCAGTTACGTATAGCGTTAAGTTGTTCCACAGAAGTGCACTACATTCATGACACTTATCTGGTATCTCAAGTCTGAGGATAACTATTCATAATTTACTTATAACAATATCCACAAAGTAAATTATGTAGTTGGGATAAGTCCTATATTCAATTCATTGAATATCATCTGAAATTGGTATGCATTCTCATCAATATACTTTCAAGTATATTCTACCATATCTCTCAGATTTGTCTTAGTTTAATGATACTCCCATATCATTAACTGACAACGGACGATTTAGAATAAATAAATTTACTCACGGATTAAACATGCAAATATAGTATACAAATATTATAAAATCAAACATACCAAGTATTTGATTTATTATAACAATTGTTTAAATCCCTTATCCAAATACCAAATAGATCAATGCATGAAAATTCCAGTTGATGAATTATGCCTCAAGTAATGACAATCATACTTGTTGACAAGACATAAATCAACCAACTTGATCTATCATAATTTTGAGAATACTTATTTCAAGAATTCAATTAGTGAAGTCCTTGTATGTGTGCATTCACCAATCCACATAATAATTCATAAAGTGTGTGACATCCTCTATCACCAATTTTATGACAATTAAACTTCCAAACATTTTATAAGTTTAAGTATTCTTATTCTTTTAATGTATAATGCAACTGTGCTCTTAGTAGCACAACTAGTTCTCATGGCCATTAACAAGGATGAAATCCTACCATGACTAGTATTGAGTGTCATCTCAATTAAACTAGCATCATTGTATACAAACAACAATATGCTTATTAAAACTCCGTAAACTTTAATATCTTATTATGTAACGTTTGATGCTTTCCTAACTTTCAAGTTTAAAGCTGATGACAATTTGCACAACAATTGACATATTGTTCATCCATAGAATCTAGGAGCAATTCCAGGTTTTAAGGATGTAATTCTATTAGAATATTCATTACACAAGTTATCTAATAACTTTTAGTTAGATATCAATGTTGTCAAATTATCTATCATTCAAGAATGATACAACAATTTGAATACACTACATGATGTACATGATGAATCTACAGGTCAACCTTAGAATTCATTCACGTTCTATCTTGTCAAAAGATATTTATCAATTTCCCAAATGATATATCATGTTTTATTAGAATCATTTATTTTACTGCACATGTTTATTAACAATAAACATATATTTCAAGATTGTATGTTTTAATTCTTAAATCTTACAAGTGAAGTTTCATTCCAATCTAAGACTTAACATTTAGCTTACAAGGAATGTTACTTACTATATGTTATACAACATATAAGATTTAAAAACTTAACATAATACTCCACTAGCTTTCAGGAATACTTAAAATTTATCTTATTTCAATTATAAATCAAAACTAAGATTTAATAATTAAATAAGAATAATTTCATAGATGCATGCATTTATCCATTCATGAATTATTGCACTTCGTCCACTTCCAAAGATTATATGAATTCAAAAAACCTTTCAATTACTTACCGTCCTCGCTCAAGTAATTTCTCAAGAAAAAGTTTTTGACATTCCATTGTCATATTTCATATTAATGAAAACAAGTATGACAATTATCATCTTTATATATTTAATGTGTCCAGAAAAGAATATTCAATCATAATTAATTGCTTAAGTATGATAATAATCTTGTCATAAGACATGCATTAAATATGTGTAGAATATTGTCCATATGATTTCTACATAGAAATTCAAACCACTAGGGCTTTCCATCTCTTTGAAGAAACTCATTTCTCTCTCTAGTCTAACTATTAAGATAAACCAAATTTCCAAAATTGATTATCTTTATGGACAGCATCTTTAACATTCATAGTATGAGTAATTTTCCCAATTCAATATTTGGTAATCCATCATAATGATTATCAGGTTTACTATAATCCTGTAACTCATATTTCCAGCATATAAGTCAAATATCTGAGATATCCTTGCAGATCTATGAATGAATGAAAATTCCATCATCATGAGGTCTATCATTTACATGTCTAACCTCATCATGATATTACTAGTGTGTTTTAGAAGATTATGTATCTTGTAATTTTATCTCTTCAAGATAAAAAAACTCCCACTTGCCTTTTGTAATATATAGACTATCTATATATACTTAGCAATTAGAGCAAAACTACATTGTTCTCTATTTGGGACATTACAAATACACATTGATAATTCTTGACATTAGTTTGTTAATAACCTATTCATAAGTAGTTTAACAAATTCAGAATCTTCAACTTTAAAACTTAATGTGATTCATCACATTCCATAATGAAATGGTGTTTTATTAATCTTCTAGGTTGGAGTCATATTGAGTATATTCAATCCATACTCAATATTCTAACCTTGTTACTTTTTAAGAAAGAAGTTATGGTTATCATGAATCAAACAAATCAAATAGAGTTTGATTCTCCTAACTGAACATACCATCAACTTGTGGTATTCATTAGAATTTAATATTGTAAGACAATCTAACAATATAAGATAAACATATTCCTTTTGGCTTACCTATTTACCAACTAAGTCAACTTAATGGTATAATAGACTTTTCAAGCCAATTACATGCTTTATAACACAAGTACCTTTTAACCAAGTTACTTCATATCCATGTCTCAACAAGAAACATAAATTGTTATAATCCCATTATACGTTATAAATCATTGATCAACTCAATGACTTCTTGTATATGTCTTAATTAAAAAACATAACAAGTTAACGTCTTACTTTATTATAAGTCTTAAAAGACTTTATGTTTATGTCTTTACAATGAATCATAAACATGTTTAACTAAAGTAATTATGAACACAACTCTTGGTTTCAATAGTAATTTCAAGTTAATTTATTTTACTTCATAATAATGTAGGATTACATTATTTTTCATTTATGTCATTCCAAAAACATAAATAAACAAATTGAAGTAAGTAGGATTAGATTACTTCATTTAATTTTATGTCATTATAATAATACACAAATATTTAATTTGAAGTAGTCTTATATATCATTTTGACACACATTCTAAGTACTTGTCTAATTTAGAAACTGCAAATATGTCCATGCAAGGTCTGACTTCACATAGAGATTTACTTTGTTGTTGCAATCTCGCCAAGTTCTCACATGACGTAAATTTCAACACCAAGTGTTTCTTGAATTAGATATGTTCAAGTTATATTAGAACGTTAATCTCTTACCTTGCAGTCAAGAGAATCCGTTAAATCATATACTTATATGTTGTACCTTGCACATAATATAGATTTCTCCCACTTGTGCATGGAACAACATCATGTAGCAGATAAACAACACGACATATGTTAGTTTATGTGACTAATATGATTGTGTCATTGATATTAGCATAACTAGTAGATGTAGAACCACTTCATTGTCTAATAAGGAAACGTACATGACTATCCTTGAAAACATAAGTGTCTACAAGTGGAAAGTAATTATCTTAAGACATTCTAGAGATAATCTGAGTTACTACTAAGATGACAAAGCTTGTAACTCCCACTGAATAAGAGATCATTACATTAATTCCTTATTCAGTAATAAGAACAACATACTCCCACTGGATTTGACAACATTGTAAGTGTTTCATTAACCAGTGAAAGAAAATAGCGTTCTATTTACTTCCCTACACCTTTGAAAAAGTCCATACATAACAATTACTTATGTACTTAAAGAATGTATTCTACTATGTAAATGATGAATTTATCCATCAATGCTATTAACTTGAAAAATTGGGCATGCAATTTCTTTCTTAATAGTTCTACTATTCCAACAATTGTAAGTAGTACTTTTAAATGGTCAAAACACAACAACTAGATAAAATATGTTAGTTTGTCTTTTACCAATTATACAGTAATTAGTCTAGCTTCTAATTTAATAACTCAGAAATATGCAATTTTCTTAACTATTAAAATTTGCTTATGAGTTATGTATTTTAGAATTTTAGACAATTCTAATTGTCCTATCATACCTTTCTTCATTCATGAAAAAAAATAGGATTGAATCTCACTCTTTCTTAGAAAAGAGGACTAGGTTTATTCTTTTAGTAAAGTTGACTCTACCAAAAACCCTTACAGGTGTAGATCAATTTACCAATACAGGAATAACCTTCGTTTACGGTTTAATGTTGCATTAATACATTTAAAGAATTAGCAAAATTCAATTTTAGTATTTTCGATAATTAAACTTTTCAAGAAAATAAAATACCCAAGGTAATATTCATATAACCATAGAATTTTCTCGAAAAACTAGGATCCAAATTATCATAGATTCATTACATCAGTTGATCTGCTAGCAACGAACGCATATAATAAGGTAATCTGTCGAACATTAATTGGCAAACAATTTCCAACTCCTAGATCATTATGGGATTTATATTTTCCAACGCTATTGCAAATATAAACATGTTTCATCCCATCTTATGCCATTGAGTCCAGGTCTCACTTCCTACTCAACTTAAGTGTCTAACTTAAAGAACTGCAAATATGTCCATGTAAGGTCTGACTTTACATAGAGATTTACCTTTCCATCACAATCTCGCCAAGTACTCTCATGACGTAAATTGCAACTTCAAGTGTTCCTTTTAATTAGATGGCATATTCTTAATTTAAAAGGGTACTAGTTTTGATTTTATGTGGTCAAATCAAATATATACAAAGATGTCATGCATTCATCTTGTAGCGTAATTTTAATAAAAAACTTTTTATTACCAATTCATAAAGATCAAATTATCAACGTTTTGATTGAGGTATTGGTTCACCAATCAAGGAATTTAGTGTTAATTATCATCCATTATACCGTACTTTGCATAAGTGTAAACACTTAGTGTTCGGATAATTACCACCGAAGTGGCGCATGGAATTAAAACTAATTCGCCCTTAAGATGAGCTTGTACTTTTATGGCTTACTAAGTAGCTCCATTCGAACTTACAGAGGGCAGAGGACCAGGTAAGCGCAAACGCATAACCTTAGACATCCATTCAGTGTGACTGTGCGCACTTCTTTAATAACCCCTTTATAGTTCATTCGAATGGGTGAGCCGTTCAGTCATTGTACCAAAGTCACCAATCAATTTAAACTACTGAAAACTTAACTCTTCCAAAACAAATCAAATTTCACCATTGTTTAGTCCGTATTATTTTTCTATTCAAAATTACCCTTTGCTTAAAACTGTCGCACATAATAAACAAACAAGTAATACCAATAAAAAAATATAAACAACTAAAAACAATGCGCACATAATAAACAATTTATACGTGTAAACAAGTAGCCACATGCAACTTATTCGATAAAACCCTATTAATAATCAATGTCTAGGTTAAATTAACGTATATATTAATTAGGGCTTTCACTCTCTCAATTGAGAGTGAGCCACATACATCGACGAATCGATTGCGTAAACCCTTAATTAATGATATACCAAATTGCACATAATTGATTCATTAATGTATATAATTGGAGTCATCCCCAATTCAAGATTTATCATAAATATACATGTGTATAAAACTTAACAATTAATCCAATCTTAACAATTAAATAATAATACAAGCAACTATCCATGACAAACATGCATGTATCATCATGGATATAACATAACAATTATTCAATTAAGTCACAAGATCGCATACAATTCCATGTCACATAACACTTTATTCATGAATTTATCACGTAACAAATATATTAAATCTAGGTTTCGATATTGATAACATAACAATTAATATAAACCCTAAAAAAAAATTTAGGAAATCGACTAAAAAATTTTAGGGTTTCCACCCATAAAAAAAATTTCGATCCATAAAAGATTTTTAAAACCAAATTAGGGCAAAAGCCTTAACCCTAAAATTAGGGTTTATATAATCATAACCAAAACCCTAGAATAAATCATATCAAACACAATACAATATCCGTTTTTTACGTGTTTAGTAATTAATTACTCATTAAAACCAATGGCTCGTGATGCCACTGTTGGAATTATATAACATGACTAATCATAAATATAAACAATAAACATCAAAGTAAGTGCGGAAGCGTATAGGAACATATAATGAATAATTAATTAACATAAAGAATATGCGTACCTTTGTTGATTCTAGCCGAACAAGAATCAAATCCACAAACTAGCAACGGATGAACCCTAATTTGATTTAGTTAGGATTATGTGAATTACCCCTTATCGTTTTGTAATTCAATCCAAGATAATAACAAAAGTATGTTATTACTAAGTTCTTGTACACACGTACTAAACCGAATTAAAGTACCGCTAGTTTTTATTAAACAAATAACTTGTTTTGTGGAAAAGACTTGGATCGACCCCTATAAGGTGTACGATCGGTTTTGGAGACAAAAACACACACAAAACAATTTTAGGGTTTAGCTTATGAGCACAAGAGATGGAAAAACAAGACCCCTAGCCTTGTATATATACCCAAGTAAACTTGGTGAACAAGTTGGTCCTTGTTTCCTTTTCTTGATGGCCGATCGGTTCTAGGTATCCCTTAGGGATTCCGGAACCTTCCCAACTTTTGCAATTTGATCCTTTTCCATAAACATTTAACGACCGTTAGTCCATTACATTAATTACTTAACGTCCGTTAGTTATTTCGTTTAATAAATAAATAAATACAACATTTATATTTAATTATTAACTTTAAATTCTCATACGTAAAGTGTGCAATCCCAAAGTCTCGAGTTCGATCCTAACTCACGTCTACTAATTTATATCCATAAAACCAACAATTGAGCCATAACACTGAACTCCCGGGGAAGGCGTCCATAAAGCCTTAGACCCAATGCACTTACATTGGTCACTATAGTGGATGGTATATCGTCACCACCTTCGATCTTCACACGAGATCACTATAAAAGTGGTTCTAACCATGCGCCAAATGGTATGTTTTTCCAGTGGTTTGGTTGCCTGAAAAGTTTCTCATCTTTTCTTCTTTTCTTTTCTGTGTGTGTGTTTTGTGAGGTATATTGTGGGTTATGTTTATATAAAGTGGATTATTTTTATATTTTTGGTTTGGTGGTCACCATAGCACATGTTTGGTGATAGATTTAGTAATGTGTTGAAATGGTAATGTGACGCTTGTAAAGGTGAATCACTGAATGAATTATTATTGAAAGTTCGTTACATTATAAATATTATAAAGAAGAGTCTAGAAACGGGTTTAGGCCCATACTACAAATAATTCGACTAAAATTACTGACGTGAAAATGATGAGTTTGATGACCATAACACCCTGTTTTAAACAAATGTATTTCCTTACCAAATATTGTTCAACATAGTCATTACGGGTTCTTATCTAAATATAGTTTTTTGTATTTTAACTACTCTGAGCTACTTATCACCAACAACCTCAAATAGCTTATGGCCAACGTGTACATAACAAAATATTTCCCTATTTTATATGCAAAACATCGTAAAGTTGTTTTTAGAATCAAAATTAAAATTTGTATTGTAGATATTTTTTTAACCAAATGCTTGTAGGCTAAGGCTGCCTCCAGTAAGGTCGAGCGATCGACACTCACGATTGATTGCCACTCGATCCTTTTACTGTGGCAAATCAATCGATCGGTTTGTTTGGGAGATTAAGGTCGCCTACACGATCGACTGTGACATATATTTTGTGTGTAGTTATTTAAATATAAAAGGTATTTTTGTGGGGTATGTTTTTTTTTTAGTGTAGGTCACTTTTATTGGGGCACCCAATCGCCTGAAGGTCGCTGAAGAGAAAAAGCTGACGTTGCAGAGAAAATGAGAGGAATTAGGATCCCTTACCTGGGGCAGCCTAAGTTTTTAAATGAGACAACGCGTGTAATAATAGATGGACAGACACCCTATCGAAGAAGTCAAAAAAGTTTGGATGACAATGAAACTTCGTTTTAAACTGTGGACGTATGGTCCGGACTGGGCCAGGAATGGGTCAGGCCCGGCAGATGCGGCCCACTCTACGCCTAAACCCTAATCTATCCTCTATAAATACATGACAGGTTATCTCTAACCCTAACTAACTTGGATATGCTACATCGCATACTAACTTGACCAATGGGAGGTGGTGCAACAAACTGAGGAAGATGATAAAAACGAATTGGAGCAACATGTGAATAATCCTACATTATTTGAAAATATGTATAATTTGGAAAATAGGATTAGTAGTCTTGAAATAATCGCTTCAAATCACTCAAGGAAAATAAGAAACGCAAAGGAGAGAGCTCGAACTAAAATGTAGATTATGATGATGGTCATTTATGTTTTTAGTATCATATTTGTTTTTAGGTGTCGAAAACTGCTTTTAATGTGTGTTTATGTGCTATCTATGCAAATGTATTAATGTATATAGTAATCAAATGAAAAGTATGGACTTGTTTGTCGCTAATAATGTCTTTGCTCACCTTTTTTTGCCATGTCTCACTCCGATTGTATTACTATTATGCATCATTTGTTGTTAACAAATGATAAGATAATTAAATGTACCTTGACAACATCCCCGCCCATCCTCATAATCACAGGCATATCACTTCAACAGTGCTAGATCCGCCTTTCCATAGCCGCTTCCTCAACCTCCATATCCAATGTGCCCACTCGTACAAAGACCAAGGTGCAATGGGATCATAAACGCTGTCACCGGTAAAGCCCCCACCGCAGCCAACCGCTCTAACAATGTAAGAGTAAATGCACAAACCATTCCTACAAAAGAGGCGGCCATTAATAACAATTTCTTTACCCTTCGCACGGCTATTTTATTTTTCCAAACCATTCACATCCATCGATTCCTGTGATAAAGGGTATGCGGTTTAATATTGAAATAGAAAAAGTAAAAGATGGGAAAATATATATATATATATATATATATATATATATATATATATATATATATATATATATATATATATATATATATATATATATATATATATATATATATATATATATATATATATATATATATATATATATATATATATATGCGACGTCATCAGAGTCGATCAAACCCATCATAAGTAATGTCGAAGAACTCATCATTCAAATTCGTGCGCAAAGACAATCAAATTTGTTATCCACCGCATTATATTGTTGGAATGATGAGCATCATCAGACCTCCTGATAAAGGCAGCCTTCATCCCTGGTCATAGGTCTCAGTAAACTCATCAACCAGATACAACAAAGCTTTTGTCATCGGATCCTATGCTTGTCCCGACGAAGATTCGAGTTCATTCATTAGCCAACGGTTTGTTGGCATCAACACTATCCACCGTAAAAGCGAATCTATTTTAGCACTCAAAGAGACCATTTTGGTGGAATGAAGCAACAAAATTCAAATAATGTTTTTACCTTAATCTCACCAACATCATCTTATGACTTTTATTCCTAAAGCTTCCTCAATTACCACACAATTCTCTTTCCTACCGCAGTAACTCATCATAAGAGTTGTGATACACCAACTACTCCTACACGCTCTTCTATACTACCAACCATCGACTTAAGGGATTTAATCTCTCACTTAAAGTGATCTTTATCTAAGGTATGCGACGATTCCGCTTTGTCACATTTGATCCCATCTCACAACCCTCAACATTACCTACCACAACATCTTCAACCTCTCGTGACTCATTCTTATTCAACATTTCACCAAACCCAACAACATTCTCTTCTTCAACAACTTTGTCATCGACACTAGACGCTTGACCCTTCAGAACTACTACATCAAGGCCACGTAGTGGACATTTAAATCGGCTTGAATTCCACCGATACATCCACACCCGCCATAGCTTCCTCTTCTTCCACCATCATTGGTCGCCCAACCTTCTCTTCTTTCAACAAGCTGGGAATCTAGTCGACGGATGTACTTCATAACGCGAATGTACCACTGACAACTCAAATTTCAAGCATTTGTTGGTACAATCTTCAGAGTGGTCCTAAAGCCTAAATAACAAAGGAGATAAGCCGATATGCAAATGCAATAAAACATACAACGGTAAACTAATTTTGGGTTTTTACTTACCTGATCAAATAAAATTGTGTAATGTTTTTTTCAAAGTTTTTACTTTTGACCAAGCTAGACAACGCGGATCTTCTCCGGGTCTTTGGTCCGTAACCGGAGTCGTTTGGGAATGTCTCCATAATCCAAATCAAAACAAATACATCGAATTAAGAGTTAAGGATTGCGATTATAGTGGTCATGATTATGGTCAGTAGTGGTAGTGATAGCAGCCGGCCGTGGTATGTAGTAATCAGGGATACAATTACATAACGGTTGTTGCAAAGAAATGGTTCTTCCGAACTAGCAAGCGGATGAAGATACATTGTCGCCGGTTTCAACCAACTGCTTACAAATCGCTTCTATGTATTTATCTAGTGCGAAACCATCAACCATAACATCCTTAAATCTACACAAACACTTACACCGACTACGTAACAATGCCTAGGAAACCAAGCCAATGCCTAATGAACAATGCCAACACATTATTTAGATTAACCATCGTAATATATACAAGCACAAATAATGTATGTTACAAGTAAAATCTAACCTTCAACACCCATGTAAACCATACAGTAGTGTATGTATGTTCTTTTTTTCAATCTTTGAATGGGCTTTGATTCTCGCTCAAGATGCCTAGGAACAACATTCACCGCTCTTTATAAAGATGAGCCCACATGTATTCGCTTCCCATGGATACTCATTCCACACATAAAAATCCTCAACATCTCCTAGCAAATGGTCGTGAACATTAAACCTTCCTTCCGCACTAATAAATACAAATGTTGCAATCACCAACAAAGCAACCTCACTTGCATCTTCATCTGATAACAATCCCACCTTTCTCACCGACTTTACCAACGCCAAAAGGTCATCACACCCTTAACTTTTTGTTCTTAGTTTTTTTTTATCAGAAACAACCGATCAAAAAAGGACTATATGTTAAACCCTTAACAATATGGTCGTGGTCACTTTCACTTTTATCTACCGGTCCTAAACGAAACCCGCTTAGAAGACTAAATTGTTCACCGGCCAAAATCAAAAACATTATCACCTAGTACAAAAGTTAAAGCGTGGACAACAATCACTAACTTTTGACACCTCAACTGTGATTTTGATATAAATAATGGTATGTTGGTCGTCGTGGGAATACTTAGGAAAATCTAACCAAGGGCCAAAGATGCTTTCTAAACAATTTGGTTCTATTCACATTCAATGCACCTTTAATAGTAGCAATATGTTCTAATCTAGATCTCGACCGTTAGCTTTGCATCAAACATGTTCGTGGTTGGATTCTCGAGATGTTGAAGAACAATATTGATTGCATTGAATATGCGCCGGATTGATTTGAATGTAATGAATGCCGCCGAGGATTGTGGCGCTGGATTATCTCGGCCTGGAGAGGGAAGGATATGTGTTTTCAACTTGCGATTGGTATGTCTTTCGGTAGGAAGCGTGCGGGGTAAACCAAAGAGTGTGCGGCGGATGATTTGGGTAATTTTGTTTTGTATTTAGGTGTATTAGTAGAATAAATAATTATTGGGATGTGTAATTTGGTTTATTAAAATGTGTATTTGTATGGTATAGAGTGGTATTAAAGAAGTCGCCCAGTAAGATATACTGGGGCCGTTTGCCCAACTTATTTGTATTTAAAATTTAAAACAAAAATTTTGCTTTTCAATAAAAGACAAAAATGGCTTCACTTCAACATATTAGTCAAAAGTTGCCCAATGTACAAGTGTTAGATTTGTACTTTCAAGTACAACGCGCCCAAATATTTGATAGAGTTGCCCATGGGAGAGTTGCCCATGGGGCATTTTGAGAAGTGAAAAAAAAAGTGAGGTATTTGGGGTAATAAAGTTGGGCAACTAGGGCATTTTGAGAATTTTCCCTTTATTTTCTTTGATGCAATCATCACGTGTTAAAGCTATTAAAAGTTGACCACACTACTGCGATTATCCGAATTTGTTAATAGCGAATTCCACAATTTGATAATATATTACTGCATTAGTATATTAGTAAGTATATTCTCATGATCATACGAATAACAGTATACAAATTACAATATTTCTTTACATGAGATTATGAAAAAGTCCGCACGATCGGACCTATTTTATATTTTAGTCCGCACGATTGGACCTAAGAAAATATCCGCACGATCGGAGCTATTTTATCTTTTAGCCGCGAATTAATTCGCGCAGATACTGTTTTTACGGTTGGTACGCCTGTTCGCGCTCGAACAACGCAGTCGCGATAAATCTACCCGCATTAGGCCGTGCGTTCAGACATCTTCGCAGAGAACGCGTACGCGCGAACACCACGATGCTAGTCAATCGCCATGATGCGCACTGGACAAAGGCCGTGGTATATACATCTGCGATCATCCACAAACGTTCGAGTCTATGCGGTTACGATAAATCCATCTGCGTCTATTAGTCGCGGTCACGGTACATCCATCCGAGTTTTTATTTTATACATTAAAAAAAAAAAAAAAACATAATTAATTATTTCGTCGGTACGCATCCCACGACGGGTGCGCACTGCCACTTCTCTTATATATTATTCATGCTATGTGCTGTCTATTGTTTCAATTCATTAGGTTTTATATGCTGCGATTCGCGGCATATACTTTTAATCTTTGCATTCAGTGTTTTTCGCAGATTAAATAAGTTTAATGCTCCTACACGAGTAGCACCATCAAACTTGGGGGGCTACCAGGGTATATGCTACCACTGTTTCCGTACGCGTCACGCAGATTATTTGGAAGCGGTACAAAGACGGATTTAAATATTCGCACACATCTTTGCCGCAGGGGAGACGTCCTCTGTCGGTTGTAAAGACGGATGTAATGCGCAGAAGCACGTCTTCTGTCGCACCTCTTTGTCGCGCACTTATGCGCAGAAGCACGTCTTCTGTCGCACCTCTTTGTCGCGCACAACGCGCACTTCTGCCACAGAAGCACGTCTTTTGTCGCGCACAGCGCGCACTTATGCTATAGAAGCACGTCTTCTGTCGCACCATGCTGTGTCGCTACTGGTACAAAAGGTACGCCCTTACCCAGGATGCAGCATACGGGATCCACTTTCACCTACGCGGTCATCAGAACTTAAGTCTAGCATAACATAGCTGTCACACCCCGCCGGAGGCGGAAACGCGAGGTGTAACATAATCAATATACATCACAAAGAGATATAGTACAATACCATTATTTAAATTTAAAGAAATATTGTAACATTACAACAAGGTTCTAGCCGACCTTGGCAATTGAAACATAAAGTTTGACTTCCAAAGGATAACATTTTACTACATGACGACCCAGATAACTTGTGACGACTCCTTTATTTAAAATCTTCATAATATAAGCTAAACAACGATCACCTGAAATGCATGAGAAAAAGGGGTCAACTATGAAAATAGTTGGTGAGTACACAGGTTTTATGTAAAATAAAATACCGATTTTTGAAGGTCTGACTGGCAAATGTCCTGTCAACTCACTATGTTACAAATCCCGCCCATACAAGACTTGTAACATATGAATTCACATACACTTCCATATTTTAAGTCAAGTGAATAATGCACATATGGTCACAATAACGCCTCGTATATAATAAAGTATGCGGCAAAGCCCCTAAAATAAATAATATGCGTTCCGTAGACAGGGGAACGAGAGGTTGGCCGACCTCTAATAGCGCTACTCATACTATCTACTGCCCCACACAAGGAGGCCGTACGAACGGTACGTATAATTGGAGTGCGAACGGCAAACCAATAGGGGACTAACAATGCGAATGTACGAACAGTACATCATAACAACTATTATATACTATCAATTAAGACTGCTCCGAACATGGGAGACTCGGCAGTGCTCCGAACGGGGAGACTTTAGGTCAAGGACGTACGGTCCATCAGGTTCAAACAAGTCATAAATTTATAATTAAGTCTAAGGGTTCAAAATATATCAAGTAGTTCAAAAACAATTTAAGTTTAAGATCATGCATTTCACCCCAAATAAGTAAAACAGTAAAAAGGGGGCTGTGAATACTCACATGCATAAAAAGTTCAATAAGTTCATAAAACATTAGTTAATTTAATTCGAGTAAAATTCATGCATTCCACCCCAAAACGATTAAAACATTTAAAAAAAAGGGGTCCGTGAATACTCACCTTGGCAAAAGCAGTCTAAAGCAGCAGTCAAAATAGAATTATTGGATGGCACCGACACGCGACCTAGATTAGCATGGCAAATTTAGTCTTTATTCATGATTATGACTCGACAAGGTTTAATAAAGGTCTTGTTGTTGCTTGTGTGGCAATGATTAATGTTTAATATACTTTTGTAGATTTTGGCTCTTGAAAGTGCATAAGTACGAAATAAGAAAATGTTAATGACGAAAAAAATAATCTTCGGTTCGATGGCAACCGAAAGACGACGTACGAAAAATAATTACATATAATATTAGACGTTATTTAATTATAATCAAAAGTCGTTAAAGTATATACATTTATATATGATCAATACTAATTGGTGATAAAAGTATATTAAAATCATACTTTATGTGATGGTTTTATTAAAAGATTTATATTAAAATACTTTTAGTAGTTATAAATGTAAGATTTTTATAAAAATAATTGAGCATGACCCGAGTATACATTATAGTTTTTCTGTGGTAATTATGAGTTATAAGGTATATGTTTTAAGTAAGTATCCGTTTTATATTTTATAAAAATCATATAGGTTTCTATAAAACATATTAAGTTTATACAAGCTAAATAGTTCATTTAATCAATAATCTTATGAGTAGGTTCGAAACTTGTAACTTTAGTTTAGACTAGCTTTATAAGTCTTTATAGTTGTAGTTGTCAGATATACATATAAATATTTAGTTTTGATTGAATAGTCGGTTTTAGCAACTCAAAATAATATTCATCACAAACACGTGGAATAATGCCGTGACTAAATGAGTTGTGTGAGTCGTGAAATATATTAGGGAAATCAATTACTCGTGACTCGATTAGAATGACGATTCGGTTGTACACTAAACCTTTTATTATACACCTAAGTTATCTTATATCTCAATTGATTTTATATATTTGTCTTGTATAACTTGTTCCCGACGCACCCTTTTGTGGTCTGCTGGGCTCGTCACACTCAGGCCCAACACACCCTTTGTATGTACAATTAACTTTTGTTTTATCCAAACTCAAATGCACCCTTTGCAAGCCCAATTATAAAACCATTTTTACAAAAAGAGGTGTTTAGCAATCTTATGTTGGTGTCGTGGTATTGCAAAAAAAAAGAAGGAAGAAGAAAAGTTCCTCATATATCAAGTACTATCAAAACAAAATATTGGAGGGTGAATTTGGCCACACCAAGATTCGAACCCGAGACCTATCGGCTTGGTGACGTCGCAAGGAAAAGAGCAGTCAACAAGAAGTCAAAAACTAACATTTCAATAAGAAAGTTTAACACAAAACAATAAAAATCAAGAAATAAACATGCCAAGTTTAACTAAAAAAATATAAAAAAAAAATCTTTTTCCTTTCCTCTTGTGTATCGACAGTAGCAACAACAACATGAATTAACATCATCTTTTTACTAATCCAAGCAATACAAAGTTCGAAGTATAAAAAGATTAAACAACAACTTATTCAAAATAACAAAAGTATAGTTCTTACAACAATTTGGTGGGTCGAGTGGTATGAGAACCGAACACCAAATGCTCAAATTTAAGAGACTCAAGATGGATTGGAACAATTAACAACTTGGAAAAGCTTCCTTATGCACCCAAGAACAAAACCCCTCAATCAATTTCAAAAAGCCCTTTGATTTACCAAACCCTAATTTTTGTAAAAGTGGTGATGAGAAACTGTTTTGGAGCTTTTGCAATTCGACTATAAATGTAGGAGTATGTTGAGGAGGAGTTTGGTTATCTTTCTTCTCTTGTCTTGGTTTGAAGCCAAATTTGGCTAGCTTCCAAAATCTTAGGCGAATCTTGGACTTGCTCAAGATGGATTGAGGTGAAGATATGATTCTCTTGAGTGATTATATCTTGATTTCCCTTGGATTCGTACTTGATGTAGCAAGAGTATCAAAGTGAGGATTGTGAAGCAAAAACTTTCATGGATTTGGTATGAAAGAGGAGGATATGATGGATGAATATGTTGGGTTATTCTCTCTTGGGAAGATTCGGCCTATGGGGGCGTAGGCTAGGGTAGTGAGAGGTTGAAGATGAGATTTTGCATATCTTTGGTTTCCTGATCTTTGTTTTTGTCGTGAATGGGAGAGGAAGACAAAGAGATATTTGTTTTATTATTAAGGGTTATTATTATTATTATTATTAGATGTATATTATGTACCTCGTACCGTATAATTTGTTCCGTACAGAATAACGTTTAATTATGTAGAATATTTTTCGGGTATCCGTATTTTATAAATTTTATATTTTTGGAGACGTTTTGACGAGCGAATTATTATGGTATTATTATTACTTGGAAATTTGAAAGTAAATTTTACGTAAATTTTATTATGGTGTCGGTACGCGTGTGGTGCCGGGACTTTAGAAAACACAAGATAACTTCTCGTTTTGAGTTATAATGGTCAGAAAATAAATAACTCGCGTAGTTTGATATAAATAATAATCGGAAAATGACGGATTGTCACAATCGCCATGCGCTATCTCATACTAGACTTGGGGGGCTTGTGGACGTATGGTCCGGACTGGGCCAGGAATGGGTCAGGCCCGGCAGATGCGGCTCACTCTACGCCTAAACCCTAATCTATCCCCTATAAATACATGACAGGTTATCTCTAACCCTAACTAACTTGGATATGCTACATCGCATACTAACTTGACCGTCGGAGGTGGACCCCGGGGCTACGGCCTCGGGTCCACTCCTAACGGGTTCTCTTTGTTGACAGGTCTACTAGGGCTCGAGAAGACGACTAACGGCCCAAGGAGAGTCGTTGAATCCAGTCCGCGCCAGATTATGCATCAACATAAAGCAAGTATTAATCTTTTGTTTTTTGAGTAGGTTTGTGTTGAATTTGGATCAGCCAAAGTGTCTAGATTTTTTTATATAGCATGAATCAGCCAATTTAGTAAAGAATAAGGCACAACTATGTATATCGGACAAGGATCATTTAAGAAGAGTGCTAGGAGCATTTAGCATTTTGAATCACAAGTTTGTTTGAATACGGACGTTTTTCTTTTTTTAACGACGTTTTTCAAACGTCACCTGAAGTATTGAGGTTGAAGAGACGTTTAGAATTAGCCTTTCTTTATCATTTTACACTTAATAATTACATATAAAACTACGATACCAAACAATTACTTCTACGGCAAAAAGTCAACAACTAATACTTCAAAGTAAACAAGTGCACTTGTGATCAACTTCTTGTGCTTCAAACCAATATTTCAAACTGTGGGACAAACATGCGTATGTTCAATGTCTTGCAACTTATTTAACTCATAAAAGACAAATTGGTCTAAGAGAGAAAACTTTGCTAGTTTTAACCCCATAAGCATGTTTGTCCCACATAGGCTAAAGAGAGAAAACTTTGCTAGTTGATATACCATGGCGTCAGGAAACATTTGCGTTGAGGTTTGTGTCACGTTTTAGCTATTGTCAAAGGGAATTGATACTTGCACCACTTTTTTTGATTCATTCACCACTTTTTATGCATTACAGGTTTGTACAATTTTTTGATTCATTCACCACTTTTATGCATTACAGGTTTGTACTGTACAAACCTGTAATGCATAAAAAGTGGTGAATGAATCAAAAAAAGTGGTGTGAGTATCACCTCCCATTGTCAAAGTTGGCTAGTAATGAAAAATTAGTGATTTTGGCAGTAGTTAAAAATTGATACAGATACTTAACTTTTTTAGGTTATATCCTTTTTTATCTACGCTTTAACTAATTATCAAAAAAAAAATTCATTTCAAATTTTCACTTATGCCTAATTAGTTTTGCATCATTTGACTTACATCTAATTGAATTTTATCAAAACATTTATTAAGCGTTTCATTTTCTCATTTTTACCCCTTTACTTTTGCAATATTTGAATTATAATTTATTGAGTTATATAATTAGTTGTTATTCAAAAACTAATAAGTTGTTATTATTTAATTATATGAATTGTAATTTTTTTTTAAATTTATAATAAGGATAAATAAGTTTTTGATTATTTTCCGGTTTGCCTTTTTAGTTTTGCATCACTTGACTTATAACTAATTGAGTTATATAATTAGTAGTTATAATTTAAGGGTAGATGACTACTAAGTTACTTTTTAACTACTTGAATTGTAGATTTTTTTATACTTGATTACAAAAGTAGATAAGTTTTATTATTTAACTAAAAATTACTAATTCAGTGGTTACTTGGATTAGCTTAATTTGTTAGAGTCTTTATGTACATGAATATGAAACAGTTCTTTAAGCTCATGTGATTAAACAAGCTATAAACTCATTTTTCCTATATACCAATTTTCAAGGAATGAGTGAAATGGATAATAAGTTGACTTTGAATGTGCTGGGGAAAGATTTAATATGTTGCAAGTTGACTTTGAATGTGTTGGGGGTAAGAGTTGAGGTTGTGCGATCAATTTTGTGTCATTCATGATAATGTAAAATGGAGAAATAAGAGTGATGCAGATGACCAACTTGTGTTCAATCAAGCGTATCTTGAATATCGTGCAACGTATAGTCAGCCTTTCACGATCATCGAGTCTTGGAAACTTTTAAGGAGCATAGTAATTGGAAAGAGGTTGAGATGCCAAAATTTTTACAAAACCAAAGAAAAGGCTCTCAAAAAATCAAAGACATCGGAAACCACCTAGCACGTCACATCAGACTCGACACATGGTGGTTTTAATCTCAACGACGAAGCAGATGAAGATGAGGAGGAAGAGATTCGGGGAAGTTCGACCAATGGGCCGGGACAAAGCTAAAAGGAAAGTGTCATCCTCCTCTCTTCCTTGGAATCTTCACCTGCTGCACCTATTCTTGTTGATATGATAGTTGATAAATGGAAAAGGAAAATGATTTGCATGACTAATAAACATGCCTAAAAATATGCCTAATACTAAGATTGGAACACTTGTCAAGATAAATGGTGAAGTGTTAGGAATTAGAAATTCCCGGTATTAAAGAGTCGGTCACCTCAAGTATATGTAATCGTTAGAAAGCTCGTAGTCGTAGTTCATTTAAGTTAAGTAGTATTTAGTTAAGTAACACCGTGGAGGACGGACGGGTCTTTACCCACTGTATGCCTGATCCACAGCCCGATGTGTGGCGTTTTATGTAAGACTATAAATACTCTCTACCTCCCAAGGTAGAGAGTTGGAGCTCATAATAATATCTTTCACTTTCTCTCACTAAGTTCCCTAAACCTCTAACTTTCTCTCTCTAGAATTCCATCTTATACGCCACCTTGTGTTATGGTTTGATGTGTATGTGAAAAGTTATATCTAACAATTGGTATCAAGAGCCATGGTTAGATCATATCTTGCACATCTTTGGATTTATAGTGGTTTTTAGGTGGTTTTTGAGTTTGAAAAAGTTTAGTGGTTTTTGCATCATTTGGTTGATTTCTTGTGTTAAAGTTTGAATTTGTTGGTACTTTTGTGTTTAGAATCATCAAAGTGTTTAGGTTTTCATTTGGTAAGCTTGAATCATCTTGGTTGGGTTGTTTTTGGATTGAAAAGTGATGTTTATATGGTTTTTCATGGTAGCGAGTTAGTTCACGGATAAGTTTTCTTCATAGCGACTTGCTTCATTAAATTGTAGCGA